>JAJDFG010000835.1:0-72501 GCA_021039105.1 Scomber colias
TACAGCAGGTTTGCCTCTCGGAGGATCATTAAAAAAAATACATTCAACGACCACAGATCTTTAAATTATATCACAGCTTCTTTTTAATTCTAATACTTAAAATTTCCATCTTTTCAAATAAAAGCTGCACAAAGATAAAAAATGCAGATGAGAGATTAAATATAGCATTAGTTAAAAATCTAAATTATGGCATTTCATTTGCTGCTTTCCAACCTGTGATTTATTTTAAATTACTCTCATGAATGTATTTCTTTAATCTTTAATCTTTAATCTTTAATCGGTGCATACTGTGATTTTCTTTTCTTTTATTTTGGCGAGGCATCTTAATGTTGGATGGCGGCAATGTGCAAGAAGCTCCAAGTTTACACTACTGGTTTCTTGCCTTTGCATTTATTGGCACTCCACCTTTTTTTTTTTTTTTTTTTTTTTTCTTCCACTTCAGCTATAAAAATAAAAATGTCTTATTTTGTCCATTTTTAAGTGTTTTAACGGCCAAATTACAAAAAAACACATTAAATGGTTCGAACAAATTTAAAAAACAACAAAACTAGAAAATAATGTTGAAACTATTTAAACTTCCTGTCGTCCTCTTGGGTCAAATTTACCCCGTCTGTTTTGACTGTTCCTTTCCTTCCTTCCTTCCTTCCTTGTTTCCTCTGTCCTTCTTTCCTTCCTCCATTCCTTATTTCCTCTGTCCTTCTTTCCTTCCTCTTTTCCTTCTTCCTACCTTCCTTAATTCTTTCCTCTGCCCTCCCTTCCTTCTTCCTTCCTTCCTTCCTCCCTCCCTCCTTTCCTTCCTTCCTTCTTTCCTTTCTTCTTTCCTCCCTCCCTCCTTTCCTTCCTTCCTCCTCCTTTCCTTCCTTCCTCCTCCTTTCCTTCCTTACTCCCTCCCTCCCTCATTTCCTTCCTTCTTCCTCCCTTCATTCCTCCTTTCCTTCTGTCTTCCTCCCTTCCCTCCTCCTTTCCTTCCTCCCTTCCTCCCTTGACTTGAGGACAACAGGAGGGTTAACACATTCAGTGAAGTTCGTATTTTACATTTTCGGGGCTTAAAAAGCTTCAAATTTGTTAATTTTTGCAAACATCGCCATTATTTTCAAAATAAAAGCCTTTCAATCATTCATTTTGGAACCACTACACAAACTACAGATTAAAGCAGCTATTGATTATATGAGTTCACACACCAATGCCACTCTTGTTTTTAGTATATTTTAAATGCTTTTTCTTTCTAATGACTCCATTTATTGCAGCCACATCATAAATACTGTCATTTCCTATTTATTGTGCATCTACCTCTGTGTGTTTCCTTTTTTTTTTTTTTTTTTTTTAACTTGGCTTTATTGTTGCAGTAGTTTCCACTCTGTAATACGCTTTAAATGTTTTTTCCTTTTTATCTTTTAATGCAGGTGTATTTGTTATTTTTTAATCTTTAATGCCATATTTGTTGTAGAGCCAATTTTTTAAAAACCTGAGGCACGGCAGCCCCAACCAAACTTTTCCAGGACCAAGCATTCTCACACAAAATGTTGCTGATTTAAAAAAAAATAAAATAAAAGCCAATTTTTATGTTTTTTAATACACTAGTTGTTAATATTAACCCTCTAGTGTTGGCGTTGTGTGTGTGTGCTGTAGAGCGTTGGAGTGCTTCATGCATCGAGGCTCATGATGTAGTCCAGTGATGGTTGTAGTTTGTGTAGGTAATAAAAATGAAATTGTATTGATATATAACCCTGATAATGAAATTCAAATAGCTTCTTTTTTTTCTTTTTCTTTTTTTTTCAGCGTATCAATCGTGTTGGTGACACTATTTTCATACTCTCATGTTAAACTACATTTATGTGCCTGCATGAACCCACTGTCCTTTTTATTCCTTTCTTCATTTAGGCTGTGGATTTAAAAAAAAAATATATATTCTAATATCTCTCAATTCATGTCTCTGTTGTACTGTAGGTGTCATATTTTTATTTTTATTTTAAAGCAGCATTGTCTTTGCACTCCCACACAAACGTAAACCAGACGTATATATATATCCATAATTGTTGCCAGCAGTACAGAATGTATGGAGAGTGTTTCTCACATCTGTTGCTGTAATCTTATTGTAAATGATTTGTTATTGCAAAACCTGTCACAGTACCACATCTTATGTCAATAAAATATCAAACTCATCATGCAGCACGCCGCCTTTTATTTTACTTTATTGACAACGATCAGTTCGGACAAAGGAAAAGAGGAAGGAAGGAGGGAGGGAAGGAGAAAGGAAAAGAGGAAGGGACGAAGGAGGGAAGGAAGGTAGGAGGGAGGGAGGGAGGGAGAAAGGAAAAGAGGAAGGAAAGGAAGGGACGAAGGAGGGAAAGGAGGGAGGAAGGAAGGTAGGAGGGAGGGAGAGATGGAGAAAGGAAAAGAGGAAGGAAGGAGGGAAGCCAGGAAGGAAGGGAAAGAAGGACGGAGGGAGGGAAGGAGAAAGGAAAAGAGGAAGGTAGGAGGGAAAGGAGGGAGGGAGGAAGGAAGGTAGGAGGGAGGGAGGGGGAAAGGAAAAGGAGGGAGGGAAGGAAGGTAGGAGGGAGGGAGGGGGAAAGGAAGAGGAGGGAGGAAGGAAGGAAGGGAAAGAAGGAGGGAAGCAAGGAAGGAAGGGAAAGAAGGAAGGTAGGAAGGAGGGAGAAAGGAAGGAAGCCTGCATGAACCCACTGTCCTTTTTATTCCTTTCTTCATTTAGGCTGTGGATTTAAAAAAAAATATATATTCTAATATCTCTCAATTCATGTCTCTGTTGTACTGTAGGTGTCATATTTTTATTTTTATTTGAAAGCAGCATTGTCTTTGCACTCCCACACAAACGTAAACCAGACGTATATATATATCCATAATTGTTGCCAGCAGTACAGAATGTATGGAGAGTGTTTCTCACATCTGTTGCTGTAATCTTATTGTAAATGATTTGTTATTGCAAAACCTGTCACAGTACCACATCTTATGTCAATAAAATATCAAACTCATCATGCAGCACGCCGCCTTTTATTTTACTTTATTGATAATGATCAGTATGGAGGAAGGAAAAGAGGAAGGAAGGAAGGTAGGAGGGAGGGAGAAAGGAAAAGAGGAAGAAGGGAAGGACAAAGGAAAAGAGGAAGGAAGGAGGGAAGCCAGGAAGGAAGGGAAAGAAGGAAGGGAAGGAGAAAGGAAAAGAGGAAGGGAGGAAGAAGGAAGGAGGGAAGGAAGGTAGGAGGGAGGGAAGGAGGAAGGAAAAGAGGAAGGGAAGGAAGGTAGGAGGAAGGAAAGGAGGGAGGAAGGGAGGGAAGGAAGGGAAAGAAAGAAGGAAGGTAGGAGGGAAGGAGAAAGGATAAGAGGAAGGAGGGAAAGGAGGGAGGAAGGAAGGTAGGAGGGAGGGAAGGAGAAAGGAAAAGAGGAAGGAAAGAAGGAAGGTAGGAGGGAGGGAAGGAGGAAGGAAAGGAGGGAAGCAAGGAAGGAAGGAAAAGAAAGAAGGAAGGTAGGAGGGAAGGAGAAAGGATAAGAGGAAGGAGGGAGGGAGGGAGGGAGAAAGGTAGGAAGAAGGGAAGGAAGGGAAAGAGGGGGAAGGAGAAAGGGAAAGAGGAAGGAAGGAGGGAAGCCAGGAAGGAAGGGAAAGAAGGACGGAGGGAGGGAAGGAGGGAGGAAGGAAAGAAGGAAGGAGGGAGGAAGGAAAGAAGGGAAAGAAGGAAGGAGGGAGGGAAGGACTCCCACACAAACGTAAAACAGACGTATATATATATCCATAATTGTTGCCAGCAGTACAGAATGTATGGAGAGTGTTTCTCACATCTGTTGCTGTAATCTTATTGTAAATGATTTGTTATTGCAAAACCTGTCACAGTACCACATCTTATGTCAATAAAATATCAAACTCATCATGCAGCACGCCGCCTTTTATTTTACTTTATTGATAATGATCAGTACGGAGGAAGGAAAAGAGGAAGGGAGGGAGGGAGGAAAGAGGGAAGGAAGGTAGGAGGGAGGGAGGGAGGGAGAAAGGAAAAGAGGAAGGAAGGAGGGAGAAAGGAAGGAAGGGAAAGAAGGAAGGAGGGAGGGAAGGAGAAAGGAAAAGAATAAGGGAGGAAGGGAAAGAAAGAAGGAAGGTAGGAGGGAGGGAAGGAGGAAGGAAAGGAAGGAAGGGAAAGAAAGGAGGGAGGGAAGGAGAAAGGAAAAGAGGAAGGAAGGAAAGGAAAGAAAGGAAAAGAGGAAGGGAAGGAAGGGAAAGAGGGAAGGAGGGAGGAAGGGAAAGAAGGAAGGATGGAGGGAGGGAAGGAGAAGGGAAAAGAGGAAGGAAGGTAGATGGGAGGGAAGGAGGAAGGAAGGTAGGAGGGAAGGAGAAAGGATAAGAGGAAGGAAGGTAGGAGGGAAAGGAGGGAGGAAGGAAGGTAGGAGGGAAGGAGAAAGGATAAGAGGAAGGAAGGTAGGAGGGAAAGGAGGGAGGAAGGAAGGTAGGAGGGAAGGAGAAAGGATAAGAGGAAGGAAGGTAGGAGGGAGGGAGAGATGGAGAAAGGAAAAGAGGAAGGAAGGAGGGAAGCCAGGAAGGAAGGGAAAGAAGGACGGAGGGAGGGAAGGAGAAAGGAAAAGAGGAAGGTAGGAGGGAAAGGAGGGAGGAAGGAAGGTAGGAGGGAGGGAAGGAGAAAGGGAAGGAGGGAGGAAGGAAAGAAGGAAGGAGGGAGGGAAGGACTCAACGACACAAACGTAAACCAGACGTATATATATATCCATAATTGTTGCCAGCAGTACAGAATGTATGGAGAGTGTTTCTCACATCTGTTGCTGTAATCTTATTGTAAATGATTTGTTATTGCAAAACCTGTCACAGTACCACATCTTATGTCAATAAAATATCAAACTCATCATGCAGCACGCCGCCTTTTATTTTACTTTATTGACAACGATCAGTATGGAGGAAGGAAAAGAGGAAGGAAGGTAGGAGGGAGGGAGGGAGAAGGGTAGCAAGGAAGGAAGGTAGGAGGGAAGGAAGAAGGAAGGAAAGGAAGAAGGGAGGGAGGGAGGGGGAAAGGACAAGAGGAAGGAAGGTAGGAGGGAGGGAGGGAGGGAAGGAGGAAGGAAGGGAGGTAGGAGGGAGGGAAGGAGAAAGGGAAAGAAAGGAGGGAAGCAAGGAAGGAAGGGAAAGAAAGAAGGAAGGTAGGAGGCAAAGAGGTAGGGAAGGAGAAAGGAAAAGAGGAAGGAAAGGAGGGAGGGAGGAAGAAGGGAAAGAAGGAAGGAAGGTAGGAGGGAGGGAGGGAAGGAGGAAGCAAGGAAGGAAGGTAGGAGGGAAGGAGAAAGGATAAGAGGAAGGAAGGTAGGAGGGAAAGGAGGGAAGAAGGAAGGTAGGAGGGAGGGAAGGAGAAAGGAAAAGAGGAAAGGAAGGAAGGAAAGAAAGAAGGTAGGAGGGAGGGAAGGAGGAAGGAAAGGAGGGAAGGAAGGGAAAGAAAGAAGGAAGGTAGGAGGGAAGGAGAAAGGATAAGAGGAAGGAGGGAAAGGAGGGAGGAAGGAAGGTAGGAGGGAGGGAGGGAAGGAGAAAGGAAAAGAGGAAGGAAAGAAAGAAGGTAGGAGGGAGGGAAGGAGGAAGGAAAGGAGGGAAGCAAGGAAGGAAGGAAAAGAAAGAAGGAAGGTAGGAGGGAAGGAGAAAGGATAAGAGGAAGGAGGGAGGGAGGGAGGGAGAAAGGTAGGAAGAAGGGAAGGAAGGGAAAGAGGGGGAAGGAGAAAGGGAAAGAGGAAGGAAGGAGGGAAGCCAGGAAGGAAGGGAAAGAAGGACGGAGGGAGGGAAGGAGAAAGGGAAGGAGGGAGGAAGGAAAGAAGGGAAAGAAGGAAGGAGGGAGGAAGGAAAGAAGGGAAAGAAGGAAGGAGGGAGGGAAGGACTCCCACACAAACGTAAAACAGACGTATATATATATCCATAATTGTTGCCAGCAGTACAGAATGTATGGAGAGTGTTTCTCACATCTGTTGCTGTAATCTTATTGTAAATGATTTGTTATTGCAAAACCTGTCACAGTACCACATCTTATGTCAATAAAATATCAAACTCATCATGCAGCACGCCGCCTTTTATTGAACTTTATTGACAATGATCAGTATGGAGGAAGGAAAAGAGGAAGGAGAAAGGAAAAGAGAAAGGGACGAAGGATAGCAAGGAAGGAAGGAAGGTAGGAGGGAGGGAGAAAGGAAAAGAGGAAGGGACGAAGGAGGGAAGGAAGGTAGGAGGGAGGAAGAAGGGAAAGAAAGAAGGAAGGTAGGAGGCAAAGAGGTAGGGAAGGAGAAAGGAAAAGAGGGAGGAAGAAGGGAAAGAAGGAAGGAAGGTAGGAGGGAGGGAGGGAAGGAGGAAGGAAGGGAGGTAGGAGGGAGGGAAGGAGAAAGGAAAAGAGGAAGGGAAAGAAAGAAGGAAGGTAGGAAGGAGGGAAGCAAGGAAGGAAGGGAAAGAAAGAAGGAAGGTAGGAGGGAAGGAGAAAGGATAAGAGGAAGGAAAGGAAGGGAGGAAGGAGGGAGAAAGGTAGGAAGAAGGGAAAGAGGAAGGAAGGAGGGAAGGAGAAAGGAAAAGAGGAAGGGAGGAGAGAAGGAAAGGAGGGAGGAAGGAAGGTAGGAGAAAGGGAAGGAGGGAGGAAGGAAAGAAGGGAAAGAAGGAAGGAGGGAGGGAAGGACTCCCACACAAACGTAAAACAGACGTATATATATATCCATAATTGTTGCCAGCAGTACAGAATGTATGGAGAGTGTTTCTCACATCTGTTGCTGTAATCTTATTGTAAATGATTTGTTATTGCAAAACCTGTCACAGTACCACATCTTATGTCAATAAAATATCAAACTCATCATGCAGCACGCCGCCTTTTATTTTACTTTATTGATAATGATCAGTATGGAGGAAGAGGAATCTGCATGTTGAAAATGTGTAAGGAAGGAAGGAAGGAAAGGAGGACGGAACAAAGGTAGGAAGGAGGGAGGGAAGGAGAAAGGAAAAGAAGGGAAGGAAAGGAGGGAGGAAGGAAGTTTGTATATGTTACGTGCCGTGTGGTTTCTGTGGTGTCTTGCTTCCTTTTCTGCAGGTACCGCCCCCTTTTCTCACCACTGATTGGTGATTGGCATCAGCTGTGGCTCATCAGGCTGACAGCTTAAAAACCTGTGGAGCTGATATCCAGTCCCTGGCAGTTGACTTCTGAGCTGTGTGCTGAACTGAGCTGTGTACTGAACTGAGCTGTGTACTGAACTGAGCTGTGTGCTGAACTGAGCTGTGTGCTGAACTGAGCTGTGTGCTAGTTCCTGGTGTTCCTGGTGTTCCTGGTGTTCCTGACCAGCGGTGTGGTTTGTCTGCCACTCATCGGTTTCCCTTGTTTTTTGGAAGCTCGTCTTTAGTTTGCTAGTTATTAAATTGAGTTTTTGTTTTGGATCCCTTGTGTTTGAGTTTATATTTTTGTTGTGTTGTTTTATTTGTTACGTCCCCACCCCTAGACACAATCGGGGTCGTAACAGATTTGGGGGCTCGTCCGGGATCGTGGTCCGGTGTGTTTCACGGTGAGTAGTGGTGTCTGAGTGCCGTCAGCCTGTGGTGTGTGGTGTGTGGCTTCCCCAGTTAAGTCAGGTGAGTGTCCAGCTGGGCTGAGTAATCGGCCTTTCCAACGGGCACTCTTTTGTTGTTTTGCCTTTTTTATTTTCGGGGTTAATTCCGGGCGGGGATTTTATTCTCCAGAGGGGGCTGGCTTGTCAGGGTTTCGGCCGCTGATGTTTAGGCCTGTAAGACGCCTCGAGCCCGGCACGCCTCAGAAGATAGTTAGGTAAGTTTGTGTTAGGCAGGTTCTGGGGAGGTTTGGTTTGGTTATTGCACCATTGCTGTTTGGTCTCCGGTGTCATATTTGCTGTGGTTGTCTCCGGTGGTGGGTTGCTGTGTGGTTACTGTGTGTGTGTGTGTGTCCTGCTTTTCCCAAGTTGAGTGGGAAGCATGGCAACGTTTGACATACAGGTGTTTGTCTCCAACCCGTCTCTGACTGCGTTGGATAAATGCAGGAAGAGTGACTTACATGAGATTGCAGGTTACTATGTGATTGATGTGTCACGGTCTCTCCCGAAAGCAGAGCTCAGAGCCGTTGTTCTGGAGGGTTTGTTGGCTAGGGGAGTGGTGAGTTTTCCGGCCCCTGAGGCTGCGGTCGAGGCAGAAGCTTCCCTGGGTGTAAGTCACCAGGAAGCGGATGAGTTTTCGGCAGCGGTCTGCTCAGGTCATCCGACTGGAGGGACTGCCAGACAGCCGGTTAGTTTTACTCCGGGCATGAAGGGGGATCAGGTTATCGTGAAGCCAGTGACGTTGCCGACCTTTGTTCCTTTCTCTGCTGAGTCTAGCCCTGGCTCCAAATTGGATGCCAGATTAAAAATCCGACTAGCCCGACTGCAGTTGGAAAAGGAGGAGCGTGAGCGTGAGCGCGAGTATCAGCTTCGGAGGGAGATAGAGCTGAAGAGGCTGGAGGCAGACACTGCTGTCAGGCTGCGACAGGTGGAGGTGCAGGCCCGTGCAGCTCTGTCCTCGGAGGTCCAAGCTTCATCGGGCCCTACTTTCTCCTTCGACGTGAGCAAACACATTTCCTTAGTCCCTACATTTCGTGAAGCAGAGATTGAGTCCTACTTTTGCGCGTTTGAGCGTATTGCCGCTGCGTTACGCTGGCCGACAGATGTGTGGGCTATTCTGCTGCAGTGCAGGTTGACAGGCAGGGCTCAGGAGGCTTGTTCATCGTTGTCGGTGGAGGATGGGCTAGACTATGAGCAGGTTAAAAGCGCTATCCTACGTGCTTATGAGCTTGTGCCGGAAGCCTACAGACAGCGTTTTCGCGGTCTCAGAAAAGCCCAAACTCAAAACCACATCGATTTTGCAAGGGAGAAAGGGATGTTGTTTGACAGGTGGTGTGCTGCATGTAAAGTGAATGATCTTGCTTCGGTACGGGAGTTGATGCTGCTAGAGGAATTCAAGAACTGTGTTTCCGAGCGTACTGCTGTGTATCTGAATGAACAGAAGGTGACCACTCTGCAGCAGGCTGCCACTCTGGCAGATGAGTTTATGTTAACACATAGGAGCGTTTTTGTTAGGCAGGAACCTGTCGATCGCGAGTGGTCTTTTCCAAGGCCTAGATCACCGGTGCCTAGTGCTGAGGGTTCCACCTCTCCCAAGTCCGAGAGAAAGTGTTTTTTTTGCCGTCAAACCGGTCACTTAATTGCCAACTGCGCTGCCTGGCAACATAAT
This sequence comes from Scomber colias, assembly GCA_021039105.1. Lineage (NCBI taxonomy): Eukaryota > Metazoa > Chordata > Actinopteri > Scombriformes > Scombridae > Scomber > Scomber colias. The sequence goes on from JAJDFG010000835.1 coordinate 9,230, forward strand.
CAGGGGGCCCCATTGAAACCGAAAGGGGTGGGGCTGATCACAACGTCCCTCAGTGACACCTCCAACCTGTCTGGGGTACCTGACGACTGTTTTAAGCCGTTTACTTTCTCCTGTTTCGTGTCTGCCACAGGAAAGCCAGAGGACCAGCGTCTTGTTAGAGTCTTGCGTGACACTGCATGTTCGCAGTCTCTTATTCTTGACAGTGCCCTACCTGCAGCTGTCAAGCCTGAGGTGAGTGCTGTGGTCGTAAGAGGGATTGAAATGGGTTTAGTTCCTGCACCCCTACATCGTGTACATATACAATCTGGTTTAGCCACGGGTTTCTTCCCTGTTGGTGTCCGCACCTGTTTTCCCATCGATGGCATAGACTTCATCATGGGAAATGACATAGCTGGTGGTAAGGTGTATCCTGTGCCTGAGGTTGTCACCGAACCTGAGTCTAAGCAGGAGGGTCAAGTCAACCAGCACCCTGGTGTTTTAGTGGAGGTGTTGCCCTCTATTGGCAGTTCAGTGAACTACAGGTTGAAGGAACCGGAGAAGGCAACTGAACCTGTGGTTACTCCTGCAACTCCCTTGCCCCTGAACCCTAGGGCGCTCATCACTGCACAGGCAGCTGACCCTTTGCTTGTGTTCTGTCTGTGGTGTTACATGCTGTGTGGTGTTGTGTGCTATTTGACTGCGATGATTGTGACCATGTTTTTGTTATCGGCAGGTCAAGGTGAATGCTCGTGCCCTTGGAGCGGTGCTACGTCAGGCTGGTGTGGTGTCACCTGGTGTGCAAGCTTTATTGCTATTTTGTTGGGACATCTTGTGGGATGTTTATGGGAGGTGGGGTTGATTTTTATGGGTGGGGGTGTTACGTGCCGTGTGGTTTCTGTGGTGTCTTGCTTCCTTTTCTGCAGGTACCGCCCCCTTTTCTCACCACTGATTGGTGATTGGCATCAGCTGTGGCTCATCAGGCTGACAGCTTAAAAACCTGTGGAGCTGATATCCAGTCCCTGGCAGTTGACTTCTGAGCTGTGTGCTGAACTGAGCTGTGTACTGAACTGAGCTGTGTGCTGAACTGAGCTGTGTGCTGAACTGAGCTGTGTGCTGAACTGAGCTGTGTGCTAGTTCCTGGTGTTCCTGGTGTTCCTGGTGTTCCTGACCAGCGGTGTGGTTTGTCTGCCACTCATCGGTTTCCCTTGTTTTTTGGAAGCTCGTCTTTAGTTTGCTAGTTATTAAATTGAGTTTTTGTTTTGGATCCCTTGTGTTTGAGTTTATATTTTTGTTGTGTTGTTTTATTTGTTACGTCCCCACCCCTAGACACAATCGGGGTCGTAACAGTATACATGAACATTAACCCTCCTGTTGTCCTCGAGTCAAGGAAGGAAAGGAGGAAGGAACAAAGATACGAGGGATGGAGGGAGGGAAGCAAGAAGGAAGGAAGGAAGGAAGGTAGGAGGGGGAAAGGAAAAGAGGAAGGAAGGTAGGAGGGAGGGAGAAAGGAAGGAAGGAAGGAAGGATCAAAGGTTAGAGGGAGGTAGGAAACAAGAAAGGAGGGAGGGAGAAAGGAAAAGAGGAAGGAAGGAGGGAAGGAGAAGGGTAGGAAGGTAGGAGGGAAGGAGAAAGGAAAGAAGGAAGGAGGGAGGAAGGAAGGAAATTTGTATACATGACGCATCGCTGCTTCTTTTTATTTAACTTTATTGACAACAATCATCATGGACAAAAAGGAACCTGCATGTTGTAATACAGTAATACAGAACATATGAACAAATATAAAACGGAGGCATACATATTATTACAAATATGAACTTTGTGGTGATAAACATGCATATATAGAAAGGAAGTGTTTTTATATATATGTGGTATCTATAGAATGACACATGAAAAAAGGATTAGTGTTATTAGCAAATGCTTTTCAATCAGAAACTTTCATCAGTTATTTAGCATTTCATCAGTTCTGGTAAAGATTAACCCTCCTGTTGTCCTCAAGTCAAGGAAGGAAGGAAGGAAGGAAGGAAAGGAGGAAGGGAGGGAGGAAGGAAGGAAGGAAGGAAAGATGGAAGGGAGGAAAGAAGGAACAGAGGAAGGAAGGAGGGAAGGAAGGAAGGAAAGGAGGAAGAGAGGAAAGAGAGAGAGAGAGGAAGGGAGGGGATAGAGGAAGGACAGATGGAAGGAAGGAAAGAAAGAGAGAAGGAGGTAGGAAGGAAAGAAGGAAGGAAAGAAAGAAAGAGAAAAGGAGGGAGGAAGGAAGGAAGGAAGGGAGGAAGAAAGAGAGAAGGAGGGAGGAAGGACAGATGGAAGGAAAGAAAGAGAGAAGGATGGAGGAAGGACAGATGGAAGGAATGAAGGAAGGAAAGAAAGAAAAGGGGGGAGGAAAGAAGGAAAGAAGGAACAGTCAAAACAGACAGGGTCAATTTGACCCGGGAGGACGACAGGAAGGTTAAGAACAAAGAACAAGGACATACGACTGTTTAACATAAAAAATATAAAATAAACTAAAACTAATCTCTACTAATAAACTAAACATCACCTGAACACTAGAAGGAGAACTTGTAGTTAGAAAAAAACAACATCTTGTAGCATCTTGGTGAACAACAACCAGATTTAATGCAAATCCCTTCATTCCTCCATCACATGAACATTATGATTCATCTAGAAGGAGGGAGAAAAACACAATGTCCCAAATAGAAACTAGAAATAGAAACTTTACATGGGAATGAACAGGAACATATGGGAATGAACAGGAACATATGGGAATGAACAGGAACATATGGGAATGAACAGGAATATATGGGAATGAACAGGAATGTATGGGAATGAACAGGAACATATGGGAATGAACAGGAATATATGGGAATGAACAGGAACATATGGGAATGAACAGGAACATATGGGAATGAACAGGAATGCATGGGAATGAACAGGAATATATGGGAATGAACAGGAACATATGGGAATGAACAGGAACATATGGGAATGAACAGGAATATATGGGAATGAACAGGAACATATGGGAATGAACAGGAACATATGGGAATGAACAGGAATATATGGGAATGAACAGGAATATATGGGAATGAACAGGAACATATGGGAATGAACAGGAACATATGGGAATGAACAGGAATATATGGGAATGAACAGGAATATATGGGAATGAACAGGAACATATGGGAATGAACAGGAACATATGGGAATGAACAGGAACATATGGGAATGAACAGGAATATATGGGAATGAACAGGAATATATGGGAATGAACAGGAACATATGGGAATGAACAGGAACATATGGGAATGAACAGGAACATATGGGAATGAACAGGAATATATGGGAATGAACAGGAACATATGGGAATGAACAGGAACATATGGGAATGAACAGGAATATATGGGAATGAACAGGAATATATGGGAATGAACAGGAATATATGGGAATGAACAGGAACATATGGGAATGAACAGGAACATATGGGAATGAACAGGAACATATGGGAATGAACAGGAATATATGGGAATGAACAGGAATATATGGGAATTAATGGAAATAAACTGGACATTTAAAAAGCTGCATGTTCGCCTATAACAGGGAATTTATTGTAGTTACAAAAAAAAAAAACATCTTGTAGCATCTTTGTTAACAACAACCAGATTTAATACAAAGCCCTTCATTCCTCCATCACATGAACATTATGATTTATCTAGAAGGGAACATTTTTATTTTACTCAACATTTATGTTTTTGTTGTTCAATTAAAGTTTTTATTAAAGTTCGAATCACAAATAAATCAGTCAACATGTTTTTTTAAATGCATTAGTCTTATATTTATGTTTATATACAATGGATACAGTTTGTTTTAATGTCCCTAAATTTCCTGTTAACCCTCCTGTTGTCCTTGAGTCAAGGAAGGAAGGGAGGAAGAAGGAAAGGAGGAAGGGACAAAGGAAGGAAGGAAGGAGGGAGGGAGGAAGGAAGGTAGAAGGGAAGGAGGAAACAAGAAGGAGGGAGGGAGGGAGGGAGGGAGGAAGAAGGAAGGGAGGAAGGTATGAGGGAGGGAGGGAGAAAGGGAGAAAGGAAAAGAGGAAGGGAGGAAGGAGGAAACAAGAAGGAGGGATGGAAGGGAAGGAAGGTAGGAAGGAGGGAGGGAGGGAAGAAGGAAGGAAAGGAGGGAGGAAGGAAAAGAGGAAGGAAAGAAGGAAGGAAGGAAAGGAAGGAAGGAACAAACAACAATAAGGAGGGAGGGAGAAAGGAAAAGAGTAAGGAAGACGGAAGGAAAGAAGGAAGGAAGGGAGGAAGGAAGGACAGACAGAAGGAAGGGAGGAAGGAGGGAAGGAGGGAAGGAGGGAAGGAGGGAAGGAGGGAAGGGAGGAAAGAAGGAACAGTTAAAACAGACAGGATCAATTTGACCCAGGAGGACGACAGGAAGGATAATTCCCATATTTACCAGAAGTTTTCCACCCCATCAACATTCAGAGCTGCTGTCTCTCTACTTCTCTTCCTGTTTCTTCTCTCGGAGCCACTCGCTGAGGCAGAGCAGCCTGGTGGCGTTCTCATTGGACAGCGCCGCTCTCTTCTTCTGCGCCATGTGACCCGACAGCGAGAACAGCCTCTCGCACGGGACCGTCGTCGCTGGCGTCGACAGGTACTTCTGCGCCAGAGGAGCCAAACTCGGGTAAACCCCAGCATGGGCAGACCACCACTTCAACGGACAGGTGTCCATGGAAACGCTCGGCTCCGCTCTGTACCGATCCACAGGAGTATCGGCCGCCGCCGCTGCTTCCTCTTCATCCTCCGAGTCGGACGCAACCAAGAGGCTCATCTTCTTTTTCGGCGGTTCTGTCACTTCCTCTTGGACGTGACACTGCTTGGCGCTCTCTTCTTTCATCAGCCTCCACACTTCCTCCCTCTCAGATCTGGGGAGGCATTTCAGGTCTTTGAATCTGGGGTCGAGTGCGGTCGCCACTTTCATCCACTGGGTGTTGATGGTTTCTTTCTGCATCGAAAGGTCGGAGGTGAAGGACCCTTTGAATTGACACACGTAGTCCGGATCGTCTTCGGATACTTCCATCAGCCGGGAGAGATGGCACAGCGCAGGCAGGACCACCGAGCAGGGGACGTACTGTTCCCCCCCGAGGAGCTCAGTCACGTACCTGCCATGAAAGATAAAGAGAGATTATTGAAAAAAGAGACAATAATTCATCATTTAACCCTCCTGTTGTGTTCGAGTCAAGGAAGGAAGGGAGGAAGAAGGAAGGGAGGAAGGAGGGAAGTAAGGGAGTAAAGCAGGGGTGTCAAACATGCGGCCCGCGGGCCAGATATGGCCCATCGAGGGGTGCGGTCCGGCCCACCTGTCATCCAGTGCTCTTTTCCTTCCTTCCATCTGTCCTTCCTTTTTTCCTTTCTTCGTTCCTTCCTTCCTTTCTTCCTTCTCTCCTTCCTTCCTTCCGTCCTTCCTCCCATCTGCCCTTCCTTCCTTCCTTCCTTCTGTCTGTCCATCCTTCAATATCTCTCTTCCCTCCTTCCTCCTGTCTTTCCTTCCTTTCCTTCTTATTTCTTTCCTTCCATCTTTTTAATGATCCGGCCCACATGAGATCAAATTGGTCTGTATGTGGCCCTTGAATGAAAATGAGTTTGACACCTCTGGAGTAAAGGAAAGAAGGTAGGGAGGAAGGAAGGACGGAGGAAAGAAGTAAGGAAGGAAGGAAGGTAGGAGGGAGGGAGGAAAGAAGGAAAGAAAGAAAGGTAGGAAGGACAGATGGAAGAAAGGGTGGAAGGATGAAAGGGAGGAAGGAATGACAGAAGGACAGATGGAAGGAAGGAAGGAAAAGAAGGAAAGTGGGCCGGATTGGACCCCTCGGTGGGCCGGTTCTGGCCCGTGGGCCGCATGTTTGACTCCCCTGTATGACTTAGACATTATGGCAAAAATGTCTAAGTGGTGTAACCATAAAAACTTTGTACCTCTAATAATTGAACGTTGCTTAAAAACAGTAAATAGTCAATAAAACACCATATCAACTAGTTTGGCATGATCTTACATTATAACTTTTATATTAAATAAAGCTAATGGAATACTATTGTTCTAATATTACATTTCATCTGGGTAACCATGGAGACCAGGAAACATTTACATTATTTAACCCTCCTGTCGTCCTCCCGGGTCAAATTGCCCCCTTCTGTTTTGACTGTTCCTTCTTTCCTCCCTTCCTTCCTCTTTTCCTTTCTCCCTCCCTCCCTCCCTCCCTCCCTCCTTCCTTCTTTCCTTCCTCCATCCCCTTTTCTTCCTTCCTTCTGTCCTTCCTCCCTCCCTCCCTCCCTCCCTCCCTCGACTCGAGGACAACAGGAGGGTTAAATGAAGTCATTATCAGTATAAGTCCACTTAAATACACTGTAGGTGATACAATATTTAATATTTATCATTCTTTTGTGGTTACACCATTTGACATTTTCAGGAGCATTCAGTCTTACTTTTGGTTAAAAATGGTGCAAATGTCATTTCAAATGATATAAAACCAACAAAAATACAAATTATACTGAATGCACAAACACTACTTGTTGGAAGAGACAATAATAAATTAATCACATTTGCATTTTCTACCAAAATAAAAGCCTTTCACAACACATCAAGCCTCAGATTTCAAAATAAGTGCTTCCTGTGATTCATTCTTTCTTTCTTACCTGCAGGGTTCAAGGAGAGTCTCAAGCTTTCCAATCATCTCAAATTCTGCATCAGTCAGAAAGTCTGGAGTGTTTATTTGCTTGTGAAGCTCAAGTGTAGCTCTGACTGCATCTTTGTGTTTCTGCAGCCTGGTGATCATGCTCAGAGTCGAGTTCCACCTGGTTTGCACATCTTGAATTAGAGGCTCCACATCTTGACCTCTCTGTGCTTGCTCTCTTTTCAACTCTGCTGCATTTGCTGGACTATCCTTGAAGTGTGCAACCAGTTTACGACATTTAATCAACACGTGCTCAAACCCGCTGTGAAGGACCGCTGCTGTTATTGATCTCTGCAGACTGTGAGCAATGCACGGCATGTGTTGGTACTCCTGAAGCCATGCTGCTGTTACTAAAGTCAAAGCACCGTCTGCACCGATTGTTGTGACTTTCCTTGCAATGTCCCATCGCTCTGCAACTTCCCAGAAATGCTGCACGCGCGTTTCTTCTGTTTGTCGCACAGTCAAAGCAAAAGAAAGAAAAGTCCAATTAGTATCGATGTGATGTGCAGATACTCCGAGGTAGTTTTGATTGCTCACTGACGTCCAATGATCGCCCGTCAACGCCACAGTATTTGCACTTTGCAGGAGTTTCAATTTGGTTGCTTTCTCTGTTTCATACAGGCTGTGTATGCGTGCAACTATTGTTCCCCTAGAGGGTAAAACATAAGACTGATCACTACATGCAACCCGGAGCACATCTCTTAAACCTGCATCTTCCACAATATTCACGGGTCTGCTGTTAATTACAACCCATTTTGCAATCGCTGTAGTTAACTTATCTTGTTCCACAGGTTTGTGTTGATGTGCACTCTTCACAGGTGCAGCAGTGCTTTGCTTCTGCTGCCGTTTAGCTTGTACCTGGTTAGCTACATTTGAATGCTTGGCTCGCAGGTGATAGCTCAGACTCGATGAGCTGCGATGATATTTAAGTTCAGTTTGACAAAAGCTGCACACGACTTTTGATTTGTCCACGGATCCGTCTGGGAATAGTTTGAAATAGAAAGAGCCACCCAGGAGCGTGTAGTTGTCGTTCCCCATGGCTGCAGCAGGAGTCAGGAATGTATGGGTGCTTAGAAGGGACAAAAAATAAGCAGCACGATTAACGCGATTAAAAAATAACGCGTTATGATCGGTCTTCAATTCGAATAGTAGATTAAGATAAGATAAAATATACTTTATTGTCTGTTGGGCATGAGGTGCAGCAGTGCATACATAATTTATACATTAACAACATACATATATATATATATATATATAAGAACCACGAATAAATTAAATACAGCAGCAGAGACAGTGGTCATACAACAGTACCCAAGGATAATAAAGTGTAAGTAGTACAATGATAACAAGCAGAGAGTAAATAATTAAAATGAAAAAAATAAATAAATAAATAAATAAATAAGAATTGACTAAAAGCAGGAGATCCATCCCTGGTGAACTGTAAACTACTACAAAGCTACTATTGTACTTTTTCTACGATTTTGGTTTGTCCCCAACACTTTGAAAGTAGTTTTTGTAATGTTTAGTAGTTAATCATCTGTAGTTCATAGTAGTTAATACACACACACACACACACACACACACACACACACACACACACACACACACACACACACACACACACACACACACATTGGCAGATCAATTAAGTATAATTCAGTATTTCATATGGGTGTGATCTCGTGAGATTAAAACGTGACAGTTTTTCTCGTCAAGGTGAATGTGGAAAAAAAAAATTAGGGGGGGGGGGGCCAAAAAGGACCAAAAAAAAGACAATATGTTTTCTATTGCTCATTGCACATCATGTCTTCTTATAGTTTAGTTTAGCTTATTTTGAACATGTAAATAAAGAAAGAGAAAAACATTATCAGACAAAATGAAAAGACATGCACCAGTTGAAGACAAATGAAGGAATGAAATAAAAGCAAGAGAAAAGAAAAACAAAAATATAATTCCTTTATTCCAATTTATCATCCCAATTATGATACATAATTATATTAGTAGTCATGATACCTACAATGACGTGTAATGGCCATTAAAGACAACAACAAAACAATAATAATACGTTTATTTTATATAGTGCCTTTCACAAACTCAAGGCAAACAATAAATGAATTAATAAATCAAACAAAACAGCTCAAAACAAGACTATTCAATAATTTAATCACTTTCACAGTTTTTTTTAAGCAACACAGACAGGTACGGCCACCGAATCCTTGACTTTGTACTCATCAGAAAGTAATGTCATGTAAGATTTTGTTTAGGACATGTTCGACATTAGGGATAAACTGTGGCGGTGTTTAGCTCAGTGGGTAGAGCACCTGCCCTGTGTGTGGAGGTTGTAATACTCCCTGCAGGGGACACTGGTTTGAAACCCGTGTTGAGTGATCCTATCCTGTGTGTCATTGCCATGTCTCTGCCTCCCATTTCCTCTATTTAATTAAAGGCAAAAATATATATTTAAAAAAACAAGCCACCTATCCTACCTTTTTAAAATAAAAATAAAAGCAACAACAAAAAAAATACCATTTATCTGCTTAAAAACCACAAAACTCCTCCTTCGAGCCGGAGTTGAACCAGCGAAAATCAAGAACTTTCATGATAAACCTATTAAGAATCCACTAAAAGTCTTTGAGAAAGCACCACACAAAGGGAACATGATATGCTATGCGATACAACATTGAGGTCTGCCACGTATTGCACCATCTGTTGTTAAGTCCCACTGATCAAGTGACAAAACCAGCCATCTCTGGAGCAATTGCATTGAAATTCTTCCTAGTAGAACATGGCAGTGATGAAAAACTCCTCCTTCAAGCCGGAGTTGAACCAGCGACCTAAGGATACCTGTCATTTATCAACCTACAGTCCTCCACTCTACCAACTGAGCTATCGAAGGGTGAGGAGGTAAAAAGAGAAAGTGGTTTTCCATCAATTTCCGTTTGGAAAACGACATTATGGGTTGACCATGAAAAACAGCCACCTCCACAACCTGATTGTTGTTAGGAAACCAATAACTTTCATGATAAACCTATTAAGAATCCACTAAAAGTCATTGAGAAAGCACCACACAAAGGGAACATGATATGCTATGCGATACAACATTGAGGTCTGCCACGTATTGCACCATCTGTTGTTAAGTCCCACTGATCAAGTGACAAAACCAGCCATCTCTGGAGCAATTGCATTGAAATTCTTCCTAGTAGAACATGGCAGTGATGAAAAAGTCCTCCTTCGAGCCGGAGTTGAACCAGCGACCTAAGGATACCTGTCATTTATCAACCTACAGTCCTCCGCTCTACCAACTGAGCTATCGAAGGGTGAGGAGGTAAAAAGAGAAAGTGGTTTTCCATCAATTTCCGTTTGGAAAACGACATTATGGGTTGACCATGAAAAACAGCCACCTCCACAACCTGATTGTTTTTAGGAAACCAAGAACTTTCATGATAAACCTATTAAGAATCCACTAAAAGTCATTGAGAAAGCACCACACAAAGGGAACATGATATGCAATGCGATACAACATTGAGGTCTGCCACGTATTGCACCATCTGTTGTTAAGTCCCACTGATCAAGTGACAAAACCAGCCATCTCTGGAGCAATTGCATTGAAATTCTTCCTAGTAGAACATGGCAGTGATGAAAAAGTCCTCCTTCGAGCCGGAGTTGAACCAGCGACCTAAGGATACCTGTCATTTATCAACCTACAGTCCTCCGCTCTACCAACTGAGCTATCGAAGGGTGAGGAGGTAAAAAGAGAAAGTGGTTTTCCATCAATTTCCGTTTGGAAAACGACATTATGGGTTGACCATGAAAAACAGCCACCTCCACAACCTGATTGTTTTTAGGAAACCAAGAACTTTCATGATAAACCTATTAAGAATCCACTAAAAGTCATTGAGAAAGCACCACACAAAGGGAACATGATATGCTATGCGATACAACATTGAGGTCTGCCACGTATTGCACCATCTGTTGTTAAGTCCCACTGATCAAGTGACAAAACCAGCCATCTCTGGAGCAATTGCATTGAAATTCTTCCTAGTAGAACATGGCAGTGATGAAAAACTCCTCCTTCGAGCCGGAGTTGAACCAGCGACCTAAGGATACCTGTCATTTATCAACCTACAGTCCTCCGCTCTACCAACTGAGCTATCGAAGGGTGAGGAGGTAAAAAGAGAAAGTGGTTTTCCATCAATTTCCGTTTGGAAAACGACATTATGGGTTGACCATGAAAAACAGCCACCTCCACAACCTGATTGTTGTTAGGAAACCAAGAACTTTCATGATAAACCTATTAAGAATCCACTAAAAGTCTTTGAGAAAGCACCACACAAAGGGAACATGATATGCTATGCGATACAACATTGAGGTCTGCCACGTATTGCACCATCTGTTGTTAAGTCCCACTGATCAAGTGACAAAACCAGCCATCTCTGGAGCAATTGCATTGAAATTCTTCCTAGTAGAACATGGCAGTGATGAAAAACTCCTCCTTCGAGCCGGAGTTGAACCAGCGACCTAAGGATACCTGTCATTTATCAACCTACAGTCCTCCGCTCTACCAACTGAGCTATCGAAGGGTGAGGAGGTAAAAAGAGAAAGTGGTTTTCCATCAATTTCCGTTTGGAAAACGACATTATGGGTTGACCATGAAAAACAGCCACCTCCACAACCTGATTGTTTTTAGGAAACCAAGAACTTTCATGATAAACCTATTAAGAATCCACTAAAAGTCATTGAGAAAGCACCACACAAAGGGAACATGATATGCTATGCGATACAACATTGAGGTCTGCCACGTATTGCACCATCTGTTGTTAAGTCCCACTGATCAAGTGACAAAACCAGCCATCTCTGGAGCAATTGCATTGAAATTCTTCCTAGTAGAACATGGCAGTGATGAAAAACTCCTCCTTCGAGCCGGAGTTGAACCAGCGACCTAAGGATACCTGTCATTTATCAACCTACAGTCCTCCGCTCTACCAACTGAGCTATCGAAGGGTGAGGAGGTAAAAAGAGAAAGTGGTTTTCCATCAATTTCTGTTTGGAAAACGACATTATGGGTTGACCATGAAAAACAGCCACCTCCACAACCTGATTGTTTTTAGGAAACCAAGAACTTTCATGATAAACCTATTAAGAATCCACTAAAAGTCATTGAGAAAGCACCACACAAAGGGAACATGATATGCTATGCGATACAACATTGAGGTCTGCCACGTATTGCACCATCTGTTGTTAAGTCCCACTGATCAAGTGACAAAACCAGCCATCTCTGGAGCAATTGCATTGAAATTCTTCCTAGTAGAACATGGCAGTGATGAAAAAGTCCTCCTTCGAGCCGGAGTTGAACCAGCGACCTAAGGATACCTGTCATTTATCAACCTACAGTCCTCCGCTCTACCAACTGAGCTATCGAAGGGTGAGGAAGTAAAAAGAGAAAGTGGTTTTCCATCAATTTCCGTTTGGAAAACGACATTATGGGTTGACCATGAAAAACAGCCACCTGATTGTTTTTAGGAAACCAAGAACTTTCATGATAAACCTATTAAGAATCCACTAAAAGTCATTGAGAAAGCACCACACAAAGGGAACATGATATGCTATGCGATACAACATTGAGGTCTGCCACGTATTGCACCATCTGTTGTTAAGTCTGTTGTTAAGTCAAGTGACAAAACCAGCCATCTCTGGAGCAATTGCATTGAAATTCTTCCTAGTAGAACATGGCAGTGATGAAAAACTCCTCCTTCGAGCCGGAGTTGAACCAGCGACCTAAGGATACCTGTCATTTATCAACCTACAGTCCTCCGCTCTACCAACTGAGCTATCGAAGGGTGAGGAGGTAAAAAGAGAAAGTGGTTTTCCATCAATTTCCGTTTGGAAAACGACATTATGGGTTGACCATGAAAAACAGCCACCTCCACAACCTGATTGTTTTTAGGAAACCAAGAACTTTCATGATAAACCTATTAAGAATCCACTAAAAGTCATTGAGAAAGCACCACACAAAGGGAACATGACATGCTATGCGATACAACATTGAGGTCTGCCACGTATTGCACCATCTGTTGTTAAGTCCCACTGATCAAGTGACAAAACCAGCCATCTCTGGAGCAATTGCATTGAAATTCTTCCTAGTAGAACATGGCAGTGATTAAAAACTCCTCCTTCGAGCCGGAGTTGAACCAGCGACCTAAGGATACCTGTCATTTATCAACCTACAGTCCTCCGCTCTACCAACTGAGCTATCGAAGGGTGAGGAGGTAAAAAGAGAAAGTGGTTTTCCATCAATTTCCGTTTGGAAAACGACATTATGGGTTGACCATGAAAAACAGCCACCTCCACAACCTGATTGTTTTTAGGAAACCAAGAACTTTCATGATAAACCTATTAAGAATCCACTAAAAGTCATTGAGAAAGCACCACACAAAGGGAACATGATATGCTATGCGATACAACATTGAGGTCTGCCACGTATTGCACCATCTGTTGTTAAGTCTGTTGTTAAGTCAAGTGACAAAACCAGCCATCTCTGGAGCAATTGCATTGAAATTCTTCCTAGTAGAACATGGCAGTGATGAAAAACTCCTCCTTCGAGCCGGAGTTGAACCAGCGACCTAAGGATACCTGTCATTTATCAACCTACAGTCCTCCGCTCTACCAACTGAGCTATCGAAGGGTGAGGAGGTAAAAAGAGAAAGTGGTTTTCCATCAATTTCCGTTTGGAAAACGACATTATGGGTTGACCATGAAAAACAGCCACCTCCACAACCTGATTGTTTTTAGGAAACCAAGAACTTTCATGATAAACCTATTAAGAATCCACTAAAAGTCATTGAGAAAGCACCACACAAAGGGAACATGACATGCTATGCGATACAACATTGAGGTCTGCCACGTATTGCACCATCTGTTGTTAAGTCCCACTGATCAAGTGACAAAACCAGCCATCTCTGGAGCAATTGCATTGAAATTCTTCCTAGTAGAACATGGCAGTGATTAAAAACTCCTCCTTCGAGCCGGAGTTGAACCAGCGACCTAAGGATACCTGTCATTTATCAACCTACAGTCCTCCGCTCTACCAACTGAGCTATCGAAGGGTGAGGAGGTAAAAAGAGAAAGTGGTTTTCCATCAATTTCCGTTTGGAAAACGACATTATGGGTTGACCATGAAAAACAGCCACCTCCACAACCTGATTGTTTTTAGGAAACCAAGAACTTTCATGATAAACCTATTAAGAATCCACTAAAAGTCATTGAGAAAGCACCACACAAAGGGAACATGATATGCTATGCGATACAACATTGAGGTCTGCCACGTATTGCACCATCTGTTGTTAAGTCTGTTGTTAAGTCAAGTGACAAAACCAGCCATCTCTGGAGCAATTGCATTGAAATTCTTCCTAGTAGAACATGGCAGTGATGAAAAACTCCTCCTTCGAGCCGGAGTTGAACCAGCGACCTAAGGATACCTGTCATTTATCAACCTACAGTCCTCCGCTCTACCAACTGAGCTATCGAAGGGTGAGGAGGTAAAAAGAGAAAGTGGTTTTCCATCAATTTCCGTTTGGAAAACGACATTATGGGTTGACCATGAAAAACAGCCACCTCCACAACCTGATTGTTTTTAGGAAACCAAGAACTTTCATGATAAACCTATTAAGAATCCACTAAAAGTCATTGAGAAAGCACCACACAAAGGGAACATGATATGCTATGCGATACAACATTGAGGTCTGCCACGTATTGCACCATCTGTTGTTAAGTCCCACTGATCAAGTGACAAAACCAGCCATCTCTGGAGCAATTGCATTGAAATTCTTCCTAGTAGAACATGGCAGTGATGAAAAACTCCCCCTTCGACCCGGAGTTGAACCAGCGACCTAAGGATACCTGTCATTTATCAACCTACAGTCCTCCGCTCTACCAACTGAGCTATCGAAGGGTGAGGAGGTAAAAAGAGAAAGTGGTTTTCCATCAATTTCTGTTTGGAAAACGACATTATGGGTTGACCATGAAAAACAGCCACCTCCACAACCTGATTGTTTTTAGGAAACCAAGAACTTTCATGATAAACCTATTAAGAATCCACTAAAAGTCATTGAGAAAGCACCACACAAAGGGAACATGATATGCTATGCGATACAACATTGAGGTCTGCCACGTATTGCACCATCTGTTGTTAAGTCCCACTGATCAAGTGACAAAACCAGCCATCTCTGGAGCAATTGCATTGAAATTCTTCCTAGTAGAACACGGCAGTGATGAAAAACTCCTCCTTCGAGCCGGAGTTGAACCAGCGACCTAAGGATACCTGTCATTTATCAACCTACAGTCCTCCGCTCTACCAACTGAGCTATCGAAGGGTGAGGAGGTGAAAAGAGAAAGTGGTTTTCCATCAATTTCCGTTTGGGAAACGACATTATGGGTTGACCATGAAAAACAGCCACCTCCACAACCTGATTGTTTTTAGGAAACCAAGAACTTTCATGATAAACCTATTAAGAATCCACTAAAAGTCATTGAGAAAGCACCACACAAAGGGAACATGATATGATATGCTATGCGATACAACATTGAGGTCTGCCACGTATTGCACCATCTGTTGTTAAGTCCCACTGATCAAGTGACAAAACCAGCCATCTCTGGAGCAATTGCATTGAAATTCTTCCTAGTAGAACACGGCAGTGATGAAAAACTCCTCCTTCGAGCCGGAGTTGAACCAGCGACCTAAGGATACCTGTCATTTATCAACCTACAGTCCTCCGCTCTACCAACTGAGCTATCGAAGGGTGAGGAGGTAAAAAGAGAAAGTGGTTTTCCATCAATTTCCGTTTGCAAAACGACATTATGGGTTGACCATGAAAAACAGCCACCTCCACAACCTGATTGTTTTTAGGAAACCAAGAACTTTCATGATAAACCTATTAAGAATCCACTAAAAGTCATTGAGAAAGTACCACACAAAGGGAACATGATATGCTATGCGATACAACATTGAGGTCTGCCACGTATTGCACCATCTGTTGTTAAGTCCCACTGATCAAGTGACAAAACCAGCCATCTCTGGAGCAATTGCATTGAAATTCTTCCTAGTAGAACACGGCAGTGATGAAAAACTCCTCCTTCGAGCCGGAGTTGAACCAGCGACCTAAGGATACCTGTCATTTATCAACCTACAGTCCTCCGCTCTACCAACTGAGCTATCGAAGGGTGAGGAGGTAAAACGAGAAAGTGGTTTTCCATCAATTTCCGTTTGGAAAACGACATTATGGGTTGACCATGAAAAACAGCCACCTCCACAACCTGATTGTTTTTAGGAAACCAAGAACTTTCATGATAAACCTATTAAGAATCCACTAAAAGTCATTGAGAAAGCACCACACAAAGGGAACATGATATGCTATGCGATACAACATTGAGGTCTGCCACGTATTGCACCATCTGTTGTTAAGTCTGTTGTTAAGTCAAGTGACAAAACCAGCCATCTCTGGAGCAATTGCATTGAAATTCTTCCTAGTAGAACATGGCAGTGATGAAAAACTCCTCCTTCGAGCCGGAGTTGAACCAGCGACCTAAGGATACCTGTCATTTATCAACCTACAGTCCTCCGCTCTACCAACTGAGCTATCGAAGGGTGAGGAGGTAAAAAGAGAAAGTGGTTTTCCATCAATTTCCGTTTGGAAAACGACATTATGGGTTGACCATGAAAAACAGCCACCTCCACAACCTGATTGTTTTTAGGAAACCAAGAACTTTCATGATAAACCTATTAAGAATCCACTAAAAGTCATTGAGAAAGCACCACACAAAGGGAACATGATATGCTATGCGATACAACATTGAGGTCTGCCACGTATTGCACCATCTGTTGTTAAGTCCCACTGATCAAGTGACAAAACCAGCCATCTCTGGAGCAATTGCATTGAAATTCTTCCTAGTAGAACACGGCAGTGATGAAAAACTCCTCCTTCGAGCCGGAGTTGAACCAGCGACCTAAGGATACCTGTCATTTATCAACCTACAGTCCTCCGCTCTACCAACTGAGCTATCGAAGGGTGAGGAGGTAAAACGAGAAAGTGGTTTTCCATCAATTTCCGTTTGGAAAACGACATTATGGGTTGACCATGAAAAACAGCCACCTCCACAACCTGATTGTTTTTAGGAAACCAAGAACTTTCATGATAAACCTATTAAGAATCCACTAAAAGTCATTGAGAAAGCACCACACAAAGGGAACATGATATGCTATGCGATACAACATTGAGGTCTGCCACGTATTGCACCATCTGTTGTTAAGTCCCACTGATCAAGTGACAAAACCAGCCATCTCTGGAGCAATTGCATTGAAATTCTTCCTAGTAGGACATGGCAGTGATGAAAAACTCCTCCTTCGAGCCGGAGTTGAACCAGCGACCTAAGGATACCTGTCATTTATCAACCTACAGTCCTCCGCTCTACCAACTGAGCTATCGAAGGGTGAGGAGGTAAAAAGAGAAAGTGGTTTTCCATCAATTTCCGTTTGGAAAACGACATTATGGGTTGACCATGAAAAACAGCCACCTCCACAACCTGATTGTTTTTAGGAAACCAAGAACTTTCATGATAAACCTATTAAGAATCCACTAAAAGTCATTGAGAAAGCACCACACAAAGGGAACATGATATGCTATGCGATACAACATTGAGGTCTGCCACGTATTGCACCATCTGTTGTTAAGTCCCACTGATCAAGTGACAAAACCAGCCATCTCTGGAGCAATTGCATTGAAATTCTTCCTAGTAGAACATGGCAGTGATGAAAAACTCCTCCTTCGAGCCGGAGTTGAACCAGCGACCTAAGGATACCTGTCATTTATCAACCTACAGTCCTCCGCTCTACCAACTGAGCTATCGAAGGGTGAGGAGGTAAAACGAGAAAGTGGTTTTCCATCAATTTCCGTTTGGAAAACGACATTATGGGTTGACCATGAAAAACAGCCACCTCCACAACCTGATTGTTTTTAGGAAACCAAGAACTTTCATGATAAACCTATTAAGAATCCACTAAAAGTCATTGAGAAAGCACCACACAAAGGGAACATGATATGCTATGCGATACAACATTGAGGTCTGCCACGTATTGCACCATCTGTTGTTAAGTCCCACTGATCAAGTGACAAAACCAGCCATCTCTGGAGCAATTGCATTGAAATTCTTCCTAGTAGAACACGGCAGTGATGAAAAACTCCTCCTTCGAGCCGGAGTTGAACCAGCGACCTAAGGATACCTGTCATTTATCAACCTACAGTCCTCCGCTCTACCAACTGAGCTATCGAAGGGTGAGGAGGTAAAACGAGAAAGTGGTTTTCCATCAATTTCCGTTTGGAAAACGACATTATGGGTTGACCATGAAAAACAGCCACCTCCACAACCTGATTGTTTTTAGGAAACCAAGAACTTTCATGATAAACCTATTAAGAATCCACTAAAAGTCATTGAGAAAGCACCACACAAAGGGAACATGATATGCTATGCGATACAACATTGAGGTCTGCCACGTATTGCACCATCTGTTGTTAAGTCCCACTGATCAAGTGACAAAACCAGCCATCTCTGGAGCAATTGCATTGAAATTCTTCCTAGTAGAACACGGCAGTGATGAAAAACTCCTCCTTCGAGCCGGAGTTGAACCAGCGACCTAAGGATACCTGTCATTTATCAACCTACAGTCCTCCGCTCTACCAACTGAGCTATCGAAGGGTGAGAAGGTAAAACGAGAAAGTGGTTTTCCATCAATTTCCGTTTGGAAAACGACATTATGGGTTGACCATGAAAAACAGCCACCTCCACAACCTGATTGTTTTTAGGAAACCAAGAACTTTCATGATAAACCTATTAAGAATCCACTAAAAGTCATTGAGAAAGCACCACACAAAGGGAACATGATATGCTATGCGATACAACATTGAGGTCTGCCACGTATTGCACCATCTGTTGTTAAGTCTGTTGTTAAGTCAAGTGACAAAACCAGCCATCTCTGGAGCAATTGCATTGAAATTCTCCCTAGTAGAACATGGCAGTGATGAAAAACTCCTCGTTCGAGCCGGAGTTGAACCAGCGACCTAAGGATACCTGTCATTTATCAACCTACAGTCCTCCACTCTACCAACTGAGCTATCGAAGGGTGAGGAGGTAAAAAGAGAAAGTGGTTTTCCATCAATTTCCGTTTGGAAAACGACATTATGGGTTGACCATGAAAAACAGCCACCTCCACAACCTGATTGTTTTTAGGAAACCAAGAACTTTCATGATAAACCTATTAAGAATCCACTAAAAGTCATTGAGAAAGCACCACACAAAGGGAACATGATATGCTATGCGATACAACATTGAGGTCTGCCACGTATTGCACCATCTGTTGTTAAGTCCCACTGATCAAGTGACAAAACCAGCCATCTCTGGAGCAATTGCATTGAAATTCTTCCTAGTAGAACACGGCAGTGATGAAAAACTCCTCCTTCGAGCCGGAGTTGAACCAGCGACCTAAGGATACCTGTCATTTATCAACCTACAGTCCTCCGCTCTACCAACTGAGCTATCGAAGGGTGAGGAGGTAAAACGAGAAAGTGGTTTTCCATCAATTTCCGTTTGGAAAACGACATTATGGGTTGACCATGAAAAACAGCCACCTCCACAACCTGATTGTTTTTAGGAAACCAAGAACTTTCATGATAAACCTATTAAGAATCCACTAAAAGTCATTGAGAAAGCACCACACAAAGGGAACATGATATGCTATGCGATACAACATTGAGGTCTGCCACGTATTGCACCATCTGTTGTTAAGTCTGTTGTTAAGTCAAGTGACAAAACCAGCCATCTCTGGAGCAATTGCATTGAAATTCTTCCTAGTAGAACATGGCAGTGATGAAAAACTCCTCGTTCGAGCCGGAGTTGAACCAGCGACCTAAGGATACCTGTCATTTATCAACCTACAGTCCTCCGCTCTACCAACTGAGCTATCGAAGGGTGAGGAGGTAAAAAGAGAAAGTGGTTTTCCATCAATTTCCGTTTGGAAAACGACATTATGGGTTGACCATGAAAAACAGCCACCTCCACAACCTGATTGTTTTTAGGAAACCAAGAACTTTCATGATAAACCTATTAAGAATCCACTAAAAGTCATTGAGAAAGCACCACACAAAGGGAACATGATATGCTATGCGATACAACATTGAGGTCTGCCACGTATTGCACCATCTGTTGTTAAGTCCCACTGATCAAGTGACAAAACCAGCCATCTCTGGAGCAATTGCATTGAAATTCTTCCTAGTAGAACACGGCAGTGATGAAAAACTCCTCCTTCGAGCCGGAGTTGAACCAGCGACCTAAGGATACCTGTCATTTATCAACCTACAGTCCTCCGCTCTACCAACTGAGCTATCGAAGGGTGAGGAGGTAAAACGAGAAAGTGGTTTTCCATCAATTTCCGTTTGGAAAACGACATTATGGGTTGACCATGAAAAACAGCCACCTCCACAACCTGATTGTTTTTAGGAAACCAAGAACTTTCATGATAAACCTATTAAGAATCCACTAAAAGTCATTGAGAAAGCACCACACAAAGGGAACATGATATGCTATGCGATACAACATTGAGGTCTGCCACGTATTGCACCATCTGTTGTTAAGTCCCACTGATCAAGTGACAAAACCAGCCATCTCTGGAGCAATTGCATTGAAATTCTTCCTAGTAGGACATGGCAGTGATGAAAAACTCCTCCTTCGAGCCGGAGTTGAACCAGCGACCTAAGGATACCTGTCATTTATCAACCTACAGTCCTCCGCTCTACCAACTGAGCTATCGAAGGGTGAGGAGGTAAAAAGAGAAAGTGGTTTTCCATCAATTTCCGTTTGGAAAACGACATTATGGGTTGACCATGAAAAACAGCCACCTCCACAACCTGATTGTTTTTAGGAAACCAAGAACTTTCATGATAAACCTATTAAGAATCCACTAAAAGTCATTGAGAAAGCACCACACAAAGGGAACATGATATGCTATGCGATACAACATTGAGGTCTGCCACGTATTGCACCATCTGTTGTTAAGTCCCACTGATCAAGTGACAAAACCAGCCATCTCTGGAGAAATTGCATTGAAATTCTTCCTAGTAGAACATGGCAGTGATGAAAAACTCCTCCTTCGAGCCGGAGTTGAACCAGCGACCTAAGGATACCTGTCATTTATCAACCTACAGTCCTCCGCTCTACCAACTGAGCTATCGAAGGGTGAGGAGGTAAAAAGAGAAAGTGGTTTTCCATCAATTTCCGTTTAGAAAACGACATTATGGGTTGACCATGAAAAACAGCCACCTCCACAACCTGATTGTTTTTAGGAAACCAAGAACTTTCATGATAAACCTATTAAGAATCCACTAATAGTCATTGAGAAAGCACCACACAAAGGGAACATGATATGCTATGCGATACAACATTGAGGTCTGCCACGTATTGCACCATCTGTTGTTAAGTCCCACTGATCAAGTGACAAAACCAGCCATCTCTGGAGCAATTGCATTGAAATTCTTCCTAGTAGAACACGGCAGTGATGAAAAACTCCTCCTTCGAGCCGGAGTTGAACCAGCGACCTAAGGATACCTGTCATTTATCAACCTACAGTCCTCCGCTCTACCAACTGAGCTATCGAAGGGTGAGGAGGTAAAACGAGAAAGTGGTTTTCCATCAATTTCTGTTTGGAAAACGACATTATGGGTTGACCATGAAAAACAGCCACCTCCACAACCTGATTGTTTTTAGGAAACCAAGAACTTTCATGATAAACCTATTAAGAATCCACTAAAAGTCATTGAGAAAGCACCACACAAAGGGAACATGATATGCTATGCGATACAACATTGAGGTCTGCCACGTATTGCACCATCTGTTGTTAAGTCCCACTGATCAAGTGACAAAACCAGCCATCTCTGGAGCAATTGCATTGAAATTCTTCCTAGTAGAACACGGCAGTGATGAAAAACTCCTCCTTCGAGCCGGAGTTGAACCAGCGACCTAAGGATACCTGTCATTTATCAACCTACAGTCCTCCGCTCTACCAACTGAGCTATCGAAGGGTGAGGAGGTAAAACGAGAAAGTGGTTTTCCATCAATTTCCGTTTGGAAAACGACATTATGGGTTGACCATGAAAAACAGCCACCTCCACAACCTGATTGTTTTTAGGAAACCAAGAACTTTCATGATAAACCTATTAAGAATCCACTAAAAGTCATTGAGAAAGCACCACACAAAGGGAACATGATATGCTATGCGATACAACATTGAGGTCTGCCACGTATTGCACCATCTGTTGTTAAGTCCCACTGATCAAGTGACAAAACCAGCCATCTCTGGAGCAATTGCATTGAAATTCTTCCTAGTAGAACATGGCAGTGATGAAAAACTCCTCCTTCGAGCCGGAGTTGAACCAGCGACCTAAGGATACCTGTCATTTATCAACCTACAGTCCTCCGCTCTACCAACTGAGCTATCGAAGGGTGAGGAGGTAAAAAGAGAAAGTGGTTTTCCATCAATTTCCGTTTTGAAAACGACATTATGGGTTGACCATGAAAAACAGCCACCTCCACAACCTGATTGTTTTTAGGAAACCAAGAACTTTCATGATAAACCTATTAAGAATCCACTAAAAGTCATTGAGAAAGCACCACACAAAGGGAACATGATATGCTATGCGATACAACATTGAGGTCTGCCACGTATTGCACCATCTGTTGTTAAGTCCCACTGATCAAGTGACAAAACCAGCCATCTCTGGAGCAATTGCATTGAAATTCTTCCTAGTAGAACACGGCAGTGATGAAAAACTCCTCCTTCGAGCCGGAGTTGAACCAGCGACCTAAGGATACCTGTCATTTATCAACCTACAGTCCTCCGCTCTACCAACTGAGCTATCGAAGGGTGAGGAGGTGAAAAGAGAAAGTGGTTTTCCATCAATTTCCGTTTGGGAAACGACATTATGGGTTGACCATGAAAAACAGCCACCTCCACAACCTGATTGTTTTTAGGAAACCAAGAACTTTCATGATAAACCTATTAAGAATCCACTAAAAGTCATTGAGAAAGCACCACACAAAGGGAACATGATATGCTATGCGATACAACATTGAGGTCTGCCACGTATTGCACCATCTGTTGTTAAGTCCCACTGATCAAGTGACAAAACCAGCCATCTCTGGAGCAATTGCATTGAAATTCTTCCTAGTAGGACATGGCAGTGATGAAAAACTCCTCCTTCGAGCCGGAGTTGAACCAGCGACCTAAGGATACCTGTCATTTATCAACCTACAGTCCTCCGCTCTACCAACTGAGCTATCGAAGGGTGAGGAGGTAAAAAGAGAAAGTGGTTTTCCATCAATTTCCGTTTGGAAAACGACATTATGGGTTGACCATGAAAAACAGCCACCTCCACAACCTGATTGTTTTTAGGAAACCAAGAACTTTCATGATAAACCTATTAAGAATCCACTAAAAGTCATTGAGAAAGCACCACACAAAGGGAACATGATATGCTATGCGATACAACATTGAGGTCTGCCACGTATTGCACCATCTGTTGTTAAGTCAAGTGACAAAACCAGCCATCTCTGGAGCAATTGCATTGAAATTCTTCCTAGTAGAACATGGCAGTGATGAAAAACTCCTCGTTCGAGCCGGAGTTGAACCAGCGACCTAAGGATACCTGTCATTTATCAACCTACAGTCCTCCGCTCTACCAACTGAGCTATCGAAGGGTGAGGAGGTAAAAAGAGAAAGTGGTTTTCCATCAATTTCCGTTTGGAAAACGACATTATGGGTTGACCATGAAAAACAGCCACCTCCACAACCTGATTGTTTTTAGGAAACCAAGAACTTTCATGATAAACCTATTAAGAATCCACTAAAAGTCATTGAGAAAGCACCACACAAAGGGAACATGATATGCTATGCGATACAACATTGAGGTCTGCCACGTATTGCACCATCTGTTGTTAAGTCTGTTGTTAAGTCAAGTGACAAAACCAGCCATCTCTGGAGCAATTGCATTGAAATTCTTCCTAGTAGAACATGGCAGTGATGAAAAACTCCTCCTTCGAGCCGGAGTTGAACCAGCGACCTAAGGATACCTGTCATTTATCAACCTACAGTCCTCCGCTCTACCAACTGAGCTATCGAAGGGTGAGGAGGTAAAAAGAGAAAGTGGTTTTCCATCAATTTCCGTTTGGAAAACGACATTATGGGTTGACCATGAAAAACAGCCACCTCCACAACCTGATTGTTTTTAGGAAACCAAGAACTTTCATGATAAACCTATTAAGAATCCAATAAAAGTCATTGAGAAAGCACCACACAAAGGGAACATGATATGCTATGCGATACAACATTGAGGTCTGCCACGTATTGCACCATCTGTTGTTAAGTCCCACTGATCAAGTGACAAAACCAGCCATCTCTGGAGCAATTGCATTGAAATTCTTCCTAGTAGGACATGGCAGTGATGAAAAACTCCTCCTTCGAGCCGGAGTTGAACCAGCGACCTAAGGATACCTGTCATTTATCAACCTACAGTCCTCCGCTCTACCAACTGAGCTATCGAAGGGTGAGGAGGTAAAAAGAGAAAGTGGTTTTCCATCAATTTCCGTTTGGAAAACGACATTATGGGTTGACCATGAAAAACAGCCACCTCCACAACCTGATTGTTTTTAGGAAACCAAGAACTTTCATGATAAACCTATTAAGAATCCACTAAAAGTCATTGAGAAAGCACCACACAAAGGGAACATGATATGCTATGCGATACAACATTGAGGTCTGCCACGTATTGCACCATCTGTTGTTAAGTCCCACTGATCAAGTGACAAAACCAGCCATCTCTGGAGAAATTGCATTGAAATTCTTCCTAGTAGAACATGGCAGTGATGAAAAACTCCTCCTTCGAGCCGGAGTTGAACCAGCGACCTAAGGATACCTGTCATTTATCAACCTACAGTCCTCCGCTCTACCAACTGAGCTATCGAAGGGTGAGGAGGTAAAAAGAGAAAGTGGTTTTCCATCAATTTCCGTTTAGAAAACGACATTATGGGTTGACCATGAAAAACAGCCACCTCCACAACCTGATTGTTTTTAGGAAACCAAGAACTTTCATGATAAACCTATTAAGAATCCACTAATAGTCATTGAGAAAGCACCACACAAAGGGAACATGATATGCTATGCGATACAACATTGAGGTCTGCCACGTATTGCACCATCTGTTGTTAAGTCCCACTGATCAAGTGACAAAACCAGCCATCTCTGGAGCAATTGCATTGAAATTCTTCCTAGTAGAACACGGCAGTGATGAAAAACTCCTCCTTCGAGCCGGAGTTGAACCAGCGACCTAAGGATACCTGTCATTTATCAACCTACAGTCCTCCGCTCTACCAACTGAGCTATCGAAGGGTGAGGAGGTAAAACGAGAAAGTGGTTTTCCATCAATTTCTGTTTGGAAAACGACATTATGGGTTGACCATGAAAAACAGCCACCTCCACAACCTGATTGTTTTTAGGAAACCAAGAACTTTCATGATAAACCTATTAAGAATCCACTAAAAGTCATTGAGAAAGCACCACACAAAGGGAACATGATATGCTATGCGATACAACATTGAGGTCTGCCACGTATTGCACCATCTGTTGTTAAGTCCCACTGATCAAGTGACAAAACCAGCCATCTCTGGAGCAATTGCATTGAAATTCTTCCTAGTAGAACACGGCAGTGATGAAAAACTCCTCCTTCGAGCCGGAGTTGAACCAGCGACCTAAGGATACCTGTCATTTATCAACCTACAGTCCTCCGCTCTACCAACTGAGCTATCGAAGGGTGAGGAGGTAAAACGAGAAAGTGGTTTTCCATCAATTTCCGTTTGGAAAACGACATTATGGGTTGACCATGAAAAACAGCCACCTCCACAACCTGATTGTTTTTAGGAAACCAAGAACTTTCATGATAAACCTATTAAGAATCCACTAAAAGTCATTGAGAAAGCACCACACAAAGGGAACATGATATGCTATGCGATACAACATTGAGGTCTGCCACGTATTGCACCATCTGTTGTTAAGTCCCACTGATCAAGTGACAAAACCAGCCATCTCTGGAGCAATTGCATTGAAATTCTTCCTAGTAGAACATGGCAGTGATGAAAAACTCCTCCTTCGAGCCGGAGTTGAACCAGCGACCTAAGGATACCTGTCATTTATCAACCTACAGTCCTCCGCTCTACCAACTGAGCTATCGAAGGGTGAGGAGGTAAAAAGAGAAAGTGGTTTTCCATCAATTTCCGTTTTGAAAACGACATTATGGGTTGACCATGAAAAACAGCCACCTCCACAACCTGATTGTTTTTAGGAAACCAAGAACTTTCATGATAAACCTATTAAGAATCCACTAAAAGTCATTGAGAAAGCACCACACAAAGGGAACATGATATGCTATGCGATACAACATTGAGGTCTGCCACGTATTGCACCATCTGTTGTTAAGTCCCACTGATCAAGTGACAAAACCAGCCATCTCTGGAGCAATTGCATTGAAATTCTTCCTAGTAGAACACGGCAGTGATGAAAAACTCCTCCTTCGAGCCGGAGTTGAACCAGCGACCTAAGGATACCTGTCATTTATCAACCTACAGTCCTCCGCTCTACCAACTGAGCTATCGAAGGGTGAGGAGGTGAAAAGAGAAAGTGGTTTTCCATCAATTTCCGTTTGGGAAACGACATTATGGGTTGACCATGAAAAACAGCCACCTCCACAACCTGATTGTTTTTAGGAAACCAAGAACTTTCATGATAAACCTATTAAGAATCCACTAAAAGTCATTGAGAAAGCACCACACAAAGGGAACATGATATGCTATGCGATACAACATTGAGGTCTGCCACGTATTGCACCATCTGTTGTTAAGTCCCACTGATCAAGTGACAAAACCAGCCATCTCTGGAGCAATTGCATTGAAATTCTTCCTAGTAGGACATGGCAGTGATGAAAAACTCCTCCTTCGAGCCGGAGTTGAACCAGCGACCTAAGGATACCTGTCATTTATCAACCTACAGTCCTCCGCTCTACCAACTGAGCTATCGAAGGGTGAGGAGGTAAAAAGAGAAAGTGGTTTTCCATCAATTTCCGTTTGGAAAACGACATTATGGGTTGACCATGAAAAACAGCCACCTCCACAACCTGATTGTTTTTAGGAAACCAAGAACTTTCATGATAAACCTATTAAGAATCCACTAAAAGTCATTGAGAAAGCACCACACAAAGGGAACATGATATGCTATGCGATACAACATTGAGGTCTGCCACGTATTGCACCATCTGTTGTTAAGTCAAGTGACAAAACCAGCCATCTCTGGAGCAATTGCATTGAAATTCTTCCTAGTAGAACATGGCAGTGATGAAAAACTCCTCGTTCGAGCCGGAGTTGAACCAGCGACCTAAGGATACCTGTCATTTATCAACCTACAGTCCTCCGCTCTACCAACTGAGCTATCGAAGGGTGAGGAGGTAAAAAGAGAAAGTGGTTTTCCATCAATTTCCGTTTGGAAAACGACATTATGGGTTGACCATGAAAAACAGCCACCTCCACAACCTGATTGTTTTTAGGAAACCAAGAACTTTCATGATAAACCTATTAAGAATCCACTAAAAGTCATTGAGAAAGCACCACACAAAGGGAACATGATATGCTATGCGATACAACATTGAGGTCTGCCACGTATTGCACCATCTGTTGTTAAGTCTGTTGTTAAGTCAAGTGACAAAACCAGCCATCTCTGGAGCAATTGCATTGAAATTCTTCCTAGTAGAACATGGCAGTGATGAAAAACTCCTCCTTCGAGCCGGAGTTGAACCAGCGACCTAAGGATACCTGTCATTTATCAACCTACAGTCCTCCGCTCTACCAACTGAGCTATCGAAGGGTGAGGAGGTAAAAAGAGAAAGTGGTTTTCCATCAATTTCCGTTTGGAAAACGACATTATGGGTTGACCATGAAAAACAGCCACCTCCACAACCTGATTGTTTTTAGGAAACCAAGAACTTTCATGATAAACCTATTAAGAATCCAATAAAAGTCATTGAGAAAGCACCACACAAAGGGAACATGATATGCTATGCGATACAACATTGAGGTCTGCCACGTATTGCACCATCTGTTGTTAAGTCCCACTGATCAAGTGACAAAACCAGCCATCTCTGGAGCAATTGCATTGAAATTCTTCCTAGTAGAACACGGCAGTGATGAAAAACTCCTCCTTCGAGCCGGAGTTGAACCAGCGACCTAAGGATACCTGTCATTTATCAACCTACAGTCCTCCGCTCTACCAACTGAGCTATCGAAGGGTGAGGAGGTAAAAAGAGAAAGTGGTTTTCCATCAATTTCCGTTTGGAAAACGACATTATGGGTTGACCATGAAAAACAGCCACCTCCACAACCTGATTGTTTTTAGGAAACCAAGAACTTTCATGATAAACCTATTAAGAATTCACTAAAAGTCATTGAGAAAGCACCACACAAAGGGAACATGATATGCTATGCGATACAACATTGAGGTCTGCCACGTATTGCACCATCTGTTGTTAAGTCCCACTGATCAAGTGACAAAACCAGCCATCTCTGGAGCAATTGCATTGAAATTCTTCCTAGTAGAACACGGCAGTGATGAAAAACTCCTCCTTCGAGCCGGAGTTGAACCAGCGACCTAAGGATACCTGTCATTTATCAACCTACAGTCCTCCGCTCTACCAACTGAGCTATCGAAGGGTGAGGAGGTAAAAAGAGAAAGTGGTTTTCCATCAATTTCCGTTTGGGAAACGACATTATGGGTTGACCATGAAAAACAGCCACCTCCACAACCTGATTGTTTTTAGGAAACCAAGAACTTTCATGATAAACCTATTAAGAATCCACTAAAAGTCATTGAGAAAGCACCACACAAAGGGAACATGATATGCTATGCGATACAACATTGAGGTCTGCCACGTATTGCACCATCTGTTGTTAAGTCCCACTGATCAAGTGACAAAACCAGCCATCTCTGGAGCAATTGCATTGAAATTCTTCCTAGTAGAACACGGCAGTGATGAAAAACTCCTCCTTCGAGCCGGAGTTGAACCAGCGACCTAAGGATACCTGTCATTTATCAACCTACAGTCCTCCGCTCTACCAACTGAGCTATCGAAGGGTGAGGAGGTAAAAAGAGAAAGTGGTTTTCCATCAATTTCCGTTTGGAAAACGACATTATGGGTTGACCATGAAAAACAGCCACCTCCACAACCTGATTGTTTTTAGGAAACCAAGAACTTTCATGATAAACCTATTAAGAATCCACTAAAAGTCATTGAGAAAGCACCACACAAAGGGAACATGATATGCTATGCGATACAACATTGAGGTCTGCCACGTATTGCACCATCTGTTGTTAAGTCCCACTGATCAAGTGACAAAACCAGCCATCTCTGGAGCAATTGCATTGAAATTCTTCCTAGTAGAACACGGCAGTGATGAAAAACTCCTCCTTCGAGCCGGAGTTTAACCAGCGACCTAAGGATACCTGTCATTTATCAACCTACAGTCCTCCGCTCTACCAACTGAGCTATCGAAGGGTGAGGAGGTAAAACGAGAAAGTGGTTTTCCATCAATTTCCGTTTGGAAAACGACATTATGGGTTGACCATGAAAAACAGCCACCTCCACAACCTGATTGTTTTTAGGAAACCAAGAACTTTCATGATAAACCTATTAAGAATCCACTAAAAGTCATTGAGAAAGCACCACACAAAGGGAACATGATATGCTATGCGATACAACATTGAGGTCTGCCACGTATTGCACCATCTGTTGTTAAGTCTGTTGTTAAGTCAAGTGACAAAACCAGCCATCTCTGGAGCAATTGCATTGAAATTCTCCCTAGTAGAACATGGCAGTGATGAAAAACTCCTCCTTCGAGCCGGAGTTGAACCAGCGACCTAAGGATACCTGTCATTTATCAACCTACAGTCCTCCGCTCTACCAACTGAGCTATCGAAGGGTGAGGAGGTAAAAAGAGAAAGTGGTTTTCCATCAATTTCCGTTTGGAAAACGACATTATGGGTTGACCATGAAAAACAGCCACCTCCACAACCTGATTGTTTTTAGGAAACCAAGAACTTTCATGATAAACCTATTAAGAATCCACTAAAAGTCATTGAGAAAGCACCACACAAAGGGAACA
Organism: Scomber colias; assembly: GCA_021039105.1. Classification (NCBI taxonomy): domain Eukaryota; kingdom Metazoa; phylum Chordata; class Actinopteri; order Scombriformes; family Scombridae; genus Scomber; species Scomber colias. Next base: position 39,219 of record JAJDFG010000835.1, read on the forward strand.
TGATATGCTATGCGATACAACATTGAGGTCTGCCACGTATTGCACCATCTGTTGTTAAGTCTGTTGTTAAGTCAAGTGACAAAACCAGCCATCTCTGGAGCAATTGCATTGAAATTCTTCCTAGTAGAACATGACAGCGATGAAAAACTCCTCCTTCGAGCCGGAGTTGAACCAGCGACCTAAGGATACCTGTCATTTATCAACCTACAGTCCTCCGCTCTACCAACTGAGCTATCGAAGGGTGAGGAGGTAAAAAGAGAAAGTGGTTTTCCATCAATTTCCGTTTGGAAAACGACATTATGGGTTGACCATGAAAAACAGCCACCTCCACAACCTGATTGTTTTTAGGAAACCAAGAACTTTCATGATAAACCTATTAAGAATCCACTAAAAGTCATTGAGAAAGCACCACACAAAGGGAACATGATATGCTATGCGATACAACATTGAGGTCTGCCACGTATTGCACCATCTGTTGTTAAGTCTGTTGTTAAGTCAAGTGACAAAACCAGCCATCTCTGGAGCAATTGCATTGAAATTCTCCCTAGTAGAACATGGCAGTGATGAAAAACTCCTCCTTCGAGCCGGAGTGGAACCAGCGACCTAAGGATACCTGTCATTTATCAACCTACAGTCCTCCGCTCTACCAACTGAGCTATCGAAGGGTGAGGAGGTAAAAAGAGAAAGTGGTTTTCCATCAATTTCCGTTTGGAAAACGACATTATGGGTTGACCATGAAAAACAGCCACCTCCACAACCTGATTGTTTTTAGGAAACCAAGAACTTTCATGATAAACCTATTAAGAATCCACTAAAAGTCATTGAGAAAGCACCACACAAAGGGAACATGATATGCTATGCGATACAACATTGAGGTCTGCCACGTATTGCACCATCTGTTGTTAAGTCCCACTGATCAAGTGACAAAACCAGCCATCTCTGGAGCAATTGCATTGAAATTCTTCCTAGTAGAACACGGCAGTGATGAAAAACTCCTCCTTCGAGCCGGAGTTGAACCAGCGACCTAAGGATACCTGTCATTTATCAACCTACAGTCCTCCGCTCTACCAACTGAGCTATCGAAGGGTGAGGAGGTAAAAAGAGAAAGTGGTTTTCCATCAATTTCCGTTTTGAAAACGACATTATGGGTTGACCATGAAAAACAGCCACCTCCACAACCTGATTGTTTTTAGGAAACCAAGAACTTTCATGATAAACCTATTAAGAATCCACTAAAAGTCATTGAGAAAGCACCACACAAAGGGAACATGATATGCTATGCGATACAACATTGAGGTCTGCCACGTATTGCACCATCTGTTGTTAAGTCCCACTGATCAAGTGACAAAACCAGCCATCTCTGGAGCAATTGCATTGAAATTCTTCCTAGTAGAACACGGCAGTGATGAAAAACTCCTCCTTCGAGCCGGAGTTGAACCAGCGACCTAAGGATACCTGTCATTTATCAACCTACAGTCCTCCGCTCTACCAACTGAGCTATCGAAGGGTGAGGAGGTGAAAAGAGAAAGTGGTTTTCCATCAATTTCCGTTTGGGAAACGACATTATGGGTTGACCATGAAAAACAGCCACCTCCACAACCTGATTGTTTTTAGGAAACCAAGAACTTTCATGATAAACCTATTAAGAATCCACTAAAAGTCATTGAGAAAGCACCACACAAAGGGAACATGATATGATATGCTATGCGATACAACATTGAGGTCTGCCACGTATTGCACCATCTGTTGTTAAGTCCCACTGATCAAGTGACAAAACCAGCCATCTCTGGAGCAATTGCATTGAAATTCTTCCTAGTAGAACACGGCAGTGATGAAAAACTCCTCCTTCGAGCCGGAGTTGAACCAGCGACCTAAGGATACCTGTCATTTATCAACCTACAGTCCTCCGCTCTACCAACTGAGCTATCGAAGGGTGAGGAGGTAAAAAGAGAAAGTGGTTTTCCATCAATTTCCGTTTGGAAAACGACATTATGGGTTGACCATGAAAAACAGCCACCTCCACAACCTGATTGTTTTTAGGAAACCAAGAACTTTCATGATAAACCTATTAAGAATTCACTAAAAGTCATTGAGAAAGCACCACACAAAGGGAACATGATATGCTATGCGATACAACATTGAGGTCTGCCACGTATTGCACCATCTGTTGTTAAGTCCCACTGATCAAGTGACAAAACCAGCCATCTCTGGAGCAATTGCATTGAAATTCTTCCTAGTAGAACATGGCAGTGATGAAAAACTCCTCCTTCGAGCCGGAGTTGAACCAGCGACCTAAGGATACCTGTCATTTATCAACCTACAGTCCTCCGCTCTACCAACTGAGCTATCGAAGGGTGAGGAGGTAAAAAGAGAAAGTGGTTTTCCATCAATTTCCGTTTGGAAAACGACATTATGGGTTGACCATGAAAAACAGCCACCTCCACAACCTGATTGTTTTTAGGAAACCAAGAACTTTCATGATAAACCTATTAAGAATTCACTAAAAGTCATTGAGAAAGCACCACACAAAGGGAACATGATATGCTATGCGATACAACATTGAGGTCTGCCACGTATTGCACCATCTGTTGTTAAGTCCCACTGATCAAGTGACAAAACCAGCCATCTCTGGAGCAATTGCATTGAAATTCTTCCTAGTAGAACATGGCAGTGATGAAAAACTCCTCCTTCGAGCCGGAGTTGAACCAGCGACCTAAGGATACCTGTCATTTATCAACCTACAGTCCTCCGCTCTACCAACTGAGCTATCGAAGGGTGAGGAGGTAAAAAGAGAAAGTGGTTTTCCATCAATTTCCGTTTGGAAAACGACATTATGGGTTGACCATGAAAAACAGCCACCTCCACAACCTGATTGTTTTTAGGAAACCAAGAACTTTCATGATAAACCTATTAAGAATCCACTAAAAGTCATTGAGAAAGCACCACACAAAGGGAACATGATATGCTATGCGATACAACATTGAGGTCTGCCACGTATTGCACCATCTGTTGTTAAGTCCCACTGATCAAGTGACAAAACCAGCCATCTCTGGAGCAATTGCATTGAAATTCTTCCTAGTAGAACATGGCAGTGATGAAAAACTCCTCCTTCGAGCCGGAGTTGAACCAGCGACCTAAGGATACCTGTCATTTATCAACCTACAGTCCTCCGCTCTACCAACTGAGCTATCGAAGGGTGAGGAGGTAAAAAGAGAAAGTGGTTTTCCATCAATTTCCGTTTGGAAAACGACATTATGGGTTGACCATGAAAAACAGCCACCTCCACAACCTGATTGTTTTTAGGAAACCAAGAACTTTCATGATAAACCTATTAAGAATCCACTAAAAGTCATTGAGAAAGCACCACACAAAGGGAACATGATATGCTATGCGATACAACATTGAGGTCTGCCACGTATTGCACCATCTGTTGTTAAGTCTGTTGTTAAGTCAAGTGACAAAACCAGCCATCTCTGGAGCAATTGCATTGAAATTCTCCCTAGTAGAACATGGCAGTGATGAAAAACTCCTCCTTCGAGCCGGAGTTGAACCAGCGACCTAAGGATACCTGTCATTTATCAACCTACAGTCCTCCGCTCTACCAACTGAGCTATCGAAGGGTGAGGAGGTAAAAAGAGAAAGTGGTTTTCCATCAATTTCCGTTTGGAAAACGACATTATGGGTTGACCATGAAAAACAGCCACCTCCACAACCTGATTGTTTTTAGGAAACCAAGAACTTTCATGATAAACCTATTAAGAATCCACTAAAAGTCATTGAGAAAGCACCACACAAAGGGAACATGATATGCTATGCGATACAACATTGAGGTCTGCCACGTATTGCACCATCTGTTGTTAAGTCTGTTGTTAAGTCAAGTGACAAAACCAGCCATCTCTGGAGCAATTGCATTGAAATTCTCCCTAGTAGAACATGGCAGTGATGAAAAACTCCTCCTTCGAGCCGGAGTGGAACCAGCGACCTAAGGATACCTGTCATTTATCAACCTACAGTCCTCCGCTCTACCAACTGAGCTATCGAAGGGTGAGGAGGTAAAAAGAGAAAGTGGTTTTCCATCAATTTCCGTTTGGAAAACGACATTATGGGTTGACCATGAAAAACAGCCACCTCCACAACCTGATTGTTTTTAGGAAACCAAGAACTTTCATGATAAACCTATTAAGAATCCACTAAAAGTCATTGAGAAAGCACCACACAAAGGGAACATGATATGCTATGCGATACAACATTGAGGTCTGCCACGTATTGCACCATCTGTTGTTAAGTCCCACTGATCAAGTGACAAAACCAGCCATCTCTGGAGCAATTGCATTGAAATTCTTCCTAGTAGAACACGGCAGTGATGAAAAACTCCTCCTTCGAGCCGGAGTTGAACCAGCGACCTAAGGATACCTGTCATTTATCAACCTACAGTCCTCCGCTCTACCAACTGAGCTATCGAAGGGTGAGGAGGTAAAAAGAGAAAGTGGTTTTCCATCAATTTCCGTTTGGAAAACGACATTATGGGTTGACCATGAAAAACAGCCACCTCCACAACCTGATTGTTTTTAGGAAACCAAGAACTTTCATGATAAACCTATTAAGAATTCACTAAAAGTCATTGAGAAAGCACCACACAAAGGGAACATGATATGCTATGCGATACAACATTGAGGTCTGCCACGTATTGCACCATCTGTTGTTAAGTCTGTTGTTAAGTCAAGTGACAAAACCAGCCATCTCTGGAGCAATTGCATTGAAATTCTCCCTAGTAGAAGATGGCAGTGATGAAAAACTCCTCCTTCGAGCCGGAGTTGAACCAGCGACCTAAGGATACCTGTCATTTATCAACCTACAGTCCTCCGCTCTACCAACTGAGCTATCGAAGGGTGAGGAGGTAAAAAGAGAAAGTGGTTTTCCATCAATTTCCGTTTGGAAAACGACATTATGGGTTGACCATGAAAAACAGCCACCTCCACAACCTGATTGTTTTTAGGAAACCAAGAACTTTCATGATAAACCTATTAAGAATCCACTAAAAGTCATTGAGAAAGCACCACACAAAGGGAACATGATATGCTATGCGATACAACATTGAGGTCTGCCACGTATTGCACCATCTGTTGTTAAGTCTGTTGTTAAGTCAAGTGACAAAACCAGCCATCTCTGGAGCAATTGCATTGAAATTCTCCCTAGTAGAACATGGCAGTGATGAAAAACTCCTCCTTCGAGCCGGAGTGGAACCAGCGACCTAAGGATACCTGTCATTTATCAACCTACAGTCCTCCGCTCTACCAACTGAGCTATCGAAGGGTGAGGAGGTAAAAAGAGAAAGTGGTTTTCCATCAATTTCCGTTTGGAAAACGACATTATGGGTTGACCATGAAAAACAGCCACCTCCACAACCTGATTGTTTTTAGGAAACCAAGAACTTTCATGATAAACCTATTAAGAATCCACTAAAAGTCATTGAGAAAGCACCACACAAAGGGAACATGATATGCTATGCGATACAACATTGAGGTCTGCCACGTATTGCACCATCTGTTGTTAAGTCCCACTGATCAAGTGACAAAACCAGCCATCTCTGGAGCAATTGCATTGAAATTCTTCCTAGTAGAACACGGCAGTGATGAAAAACTCCTCCTTCGAGCCGGAGTTGAACCAGCGACCTAAGGATACCTGTCATTTATCAACCTACAGTCCTCCGCTCTACCAACTGAGCTATCGAAGGGTGAGGAGGTAAAAAGAGAAAGTGGTTTTCCATCAATTTCCGTTTGGAAAACGACATTATGGGTTGACCATGAAAAACAGCCACCTCCACAACCTGATTGTTTTTAGGAAACCAAGAACTTTCATGATAAACCTATTAAGAATTCACTAAAAGTCATTGAGAAAGCACCACACAAAGGGAACATGATATGCTATGCGATACAACATTGAGGTCTGCCACGTATTGCACCATCTGTTGTTAAGTCCCACTGATCAAGTGACAAAACCAGCCATCTCTGGAGCAATTGCATTGAAATTCTTCCTAGTAGAACATGGCAGTGATGAAAAACTCCTCCTTCGAGCCGGAGTTGAACCAGCGACCTAAGGATACCTGTCATTTATCAACCTACAGTCCTCCGCTCTACCAACTGAGCTATCGAAGGGTGAGGAGGTAAAAAGAGAAAGTGGTTTTCCATCAATTTCCGTTTTGAAAACGACATTATGGGTTGACCATGAAAAACAGCCACCTCCACAACCTGATTGTTTTTAGGAAACCAAGAACTTTCATGATAAACCTATTAAGAATCCACTAAAAGTCATTGAGAAAGCACCACACAAAGGGAACATGATATGCTATGCGATACAACATTGAGGTCTGCCACGTATTGCACCATCTGTTGTTAAGTCCCACTGATCAAGTGACAAAACCAGCCATCTCTGGAGCAATTGCATTGAAATTCTTCCTAGTAGAACACGGCAGTGATGAAAAACTCCTCCTTCGAGCCGGAGTTGAACCAGCGACCTAAGGATACCTGTCATTTATCAACCTACAGTCCTCCGCTCTACCAACTGAGCTATCGAAGGGTGAGGAGGTGAAAAGAGAAAGTGGTTTTCCATCAATTTCCGTTTGGGAAACGACATTATGGGTTGACCATGAAAAACAGCCACCTCCACAACCTGATTGTTTTTAGGAAACCAAGAACTTTCATGATAAACCTATTAAGAATCCACTAAAAGTCATTGAGAAAGCACCACACAAAGGGAACATGATATGATATGCTATGCGATACAACATTGAGGTCTGCCACGTATTGCACCATCTGTTGTTAAGTCCCACTGATCAAGTGACAAAACCAGCCATCTCTGGAGCAATTGCATTGAAATTCTTCCTAGTAGAACACGGCAGTGATGAAAAACTCCTCCTTCGAGCCGGAGTTGAACCAGCGACCTAAGGATACCTGTCATTTATCAACCTACAGTCCTCCGCTCTACCAACTGAGCTATCGAAGGGTGAGGAGGTAAAAAGAGAAAGTGGTTTTCCATCAATTTCCGTTTGGAAAACGACATTATGGGTTGACCATGAAAAACAGCCACCTCCACAACCTGATTGTTTTTAGGAAACCAAGAACTTTCATGATAAACCTATTAAGAATTCACTAAAAGTCATTGAGAAAGCACCACACAAAGGGAACATGATATGCTATGCGATACAACATTGAGGTCTGCCACGTATTGCACCATCTGTTGTTAAGTCCCACTGATCAAGTGACAAAACCAGCCATCTCTGGAGCAATTGCATTGAAATTCTTCCTAGTAGAACACGGCAGTGATGAAAAACTCCTTCTTCGAGCCGGAGTTGAACCAGCGACCTAAGGATACCTGTCATTTATCAACCTACAGTCCTCCGCTCTACCAACTGAGCTATCGAAGGGTGAGGAGGTGAAAAGAGAAAGTGGTTTTCCATCAATTTCCGTTTGGAAAACGACATTATGGGTTGACCATGAAAAACAGCCACCTCCACAACCTGATTGTTTTTAGGAAACCAAGAACTTTCATGATAAACCTATTAAGAATCGACTAAAAGTCATTGAGAAAGCACCACACAAAGGGAACATGATATGCTATGCGATACAACATTGAGGTCTGCCACGTATTGCACCATCTGTTGTTAAGTCCCACTGATCAAGTGACAAAACCAGCCATCTCTGGAGCAATTGCATTGAAATTCTTCCTAGTAGAACATGGCAGTGATGAAAAACTCCTCCTTCGAGCCGGAGTTGAACCAGCGACCTAAGGATACCTGTCATTTATCAACCTACAGTCCTCCGCTGTACCAACTGAGCTATCGAAGGGTGAGGAGGTGAAAAGAGAAAGTGGTTTTCCATCAATTTCCGTTTGGAAAACGACATTATGGGTTGACCATGAAAAACAGCCACCTCCACAACCTGATTGTTTTTAGGAAACCAAGAACTTTCATGATAAACCTATTAAGAATCCACTAAAAGTCATTGAGAAAGCACCACACAAAGGGAACATGATATGCTATGCGATACAACATTGAGGTCTGCCACGTATTGCACCATCTGTTGTTAAGTCCCACTGATCAAGTGACAAAACCAGCCATCTCTGGAGCAATTGCATTGAAATTCTTCCTAGTAGAACATGGCAGTGATGTAAAACTCCTCCTTCGAGCCGGAGTTGAACCAGCGACCTAAGGATACCTGTCATTTATCAACCTACAGTCCTCCGCTCTACCAACTGAGCTATCGAAGGGTGAGTAGGTGAAAAGAGAAAGTGGTTTTCCATCAATTTCCGTTTGGAAAACGACATTATGGGTTGACCATGAAAAACAGCCACCTCCACAACCTGATTGTTTTTAGGAAACCAAGAACTTTCATGATAAACCTATTAAGAATCCACTAAAAGTCATTGAGAAAGCACCACACAAAGGGAACATGATATGCTATGCGATACAACATTGAGGTCTGCCACGTATTGCACCATCTGTTGTTAAGTCCCACTGATCAAGTGACAAAACCAGCCATCTCTGGAGCAATTGCATTGAAATTCTTCCTAGTAGAACACGGCAGTGATGAAAAACTCCTCCTTCGAGCCGGAGTTGAACCAGCGACCTAAGGACACGTGTCATTTATCAACCTACAGTCCTCCACTCTACCAACTGAGCTATTGAAGGTTTGGACGCAAAAAAATTTCACTTTCAACCTACATGTGAATGTGAAAATACTTGATCGAAACATTGGTTTTGCTCACTGTCGAGTGCCAAGGTTACATAATGGGCTATCGGTGGGATATGAGGTTTGTCCATGCGCATATTTTAAAGTTGATTTTTATTCCAAAATATGGGACATGTGTGCAGATGTGTGTGCTCTGATCTGTAAAATGTACTTTGCACTAAACAATGACTGTATTTGTTCCCACATCACTTACATTGAAATAACTTTAGGAAGCAACCTCTTTCATTGAGAGGAGGAACAAATACAACAACAAACAACAAACAGACAGACGATAAATGAATATGAGCTGAGAGGCAGAGGAAAAATACTACAAGATACAAAAGAAAACATGTTTGTGTTTTGAGAATTTCACATTTTTATTAAAGTTTGTACAAAATACCATAGCCCCTCCTCCACAATGACTTTTTCTCCCTACTCAACAAAACTACAAATAAGTCATGTAGTAGAACTAAATAAAGAATTACATAATTTCACAAAATATCACAACGTAACTGCTGGATCTTATTGAACTCTACAGAAATTATCACATGTACAAAACACAAACACCTACCTAACCACTCACCCAATCAAACCCCATGGGTACAAGACTTCAACGAAAGAGTAATTTATTAATTCACAGGGAAGCATCAGGAAGGAGGGAATCTGAGGGGGAAATATTACTGAAACTACCCAAGCAGCAATCGTCACAGCTGAAGGATGAAGCCACAGCAAAGGTGCTCAATGTTGACTTTGAGAAAAGTCAGACTACATTAAGATCTAAATGAAAATCCCCAACTTCTCCCTATTAATTCATACATCAAAGTTGGTGTCTCTGAAGCTTTTTTGGTTGGTGGTGATTTTTGGGATGTGGTTGGGAGGTTGTCTTAATTGACAAACTATGTACATTAACTTCAGGTTCATGCAGGGTCCCTGCCATTTCCCAAATTTGAGATTCTGTAGTTCCACAAAAAACAACAGTGGTAAGTAGTAAACCCAAATCCAGACTTCAAATCCATTTAAAAACATGTCTGTCACACTGCATCTATATTTTCTATAGTCCACTCATATTTGAATTACTCAACTGTTTACTTTAATGAAAACATATTAACCTGCAGTACTGACAGTATTGTAAAAACCTAGACACTGGTTTTTGAGATCATTCCCAAACTGTGGGCTGAAATGCAGGAAGTTGCCATCCAAGAGTCAGGAGTCGTATACAATAGATGGGTCTGATCTCCAGCTTGCTTTACTATGGAGTGGACAGGATTTTAGGTATACTTGTGGGAGAGGCGTGCAGGGGAGCCAGTAGACTGGGTAATAGAGTCAGTGTAGTGGTTGGAACTGGTGTAGCATGGAGGCATGTCCAGTTCAGAAATAGATCCAATGCTGTTGCTGGATGAGTCATCCATGGAAGGATCCTGCAAAACAGTACAACTTCAGTCCAAATCCACATGTTAACAGTTCAATGCATTCATATTGTAAAGTCTAACAATTACCACCACAGGTCCTAAATACATTCTCATGACACTACTGGGTGTAATCAGCAAGCTGCATGTTGTTGGAGGTGACCAGGTTTGTTACATCCAGCTGTTCTGCATTGTGGGCTGTAATGAACATTGTAGCCTCCAGGGGGTGCTAGCATAGTTTCAGACTCATATAATCTATTGAGCCCCGGGGACTCCCATGATGCACTGAGCTCCTCTCTCCTCCTCCCTCTCTCTCTCTATCCATCCATCTATATCCTCTATCCTTCCTTTCTCTCCTCTCTCTCCCAACCGGTCGAGGCAGATGTTCTCCCACTGAGTCTGGTTCTGAGGGTTCTTCCTGTTAAAAGGGAGTTTTTTCTTGCCACTGTTGCTCATGTGGGAATGTTGGGTCTCTTTAAAGTTAAAACCTGAAGAGTTCGGTTTAGAACCTGCTCTATGTGTAAAGTGCCTTGAGATTACTCTGTTGTGATTTGGCGCTATTCAAATAAAGACTGATTGATTGATTGAAATCACAGTGGTGAAGAGGTGAAGATACCTTTTGCTGCAGGATATACAGTGACGTTACTGCAGTCTTTCCATTATGCTGTGTCAATTTTGGAAAAGCATCATCTGTGGCAAAGCACAAAAACACCAGACTGCTATTCACACACATATTTTCACATATTTTTTGCATTGGACTATAACACATGCAACTTTTCTATACCTGTGTGAATGATTGGTGACCGAAGAGAGTGGTCAGTGGAGAGATGCTTTGTAGTTGGAGGTCTTGACCTAACATAGAAGGGAAAAAAAGTGTATTTATGCATAACATGTTTATTAGGACTAATTTAAAAGCTTAATAGAAGTCTTACTCTTTTGAAGGCGTCCAGCAGGCACATACTGTTACCAAGGTGATCAGGAGGAAGATGCCTCCAGTGGAAAGGATGATATAGAGGGAACTTCTTCCTAGGATCATGGCACATTACGGTCAGTGAGCATAACAGAGTATATGGGTTAGGGTTAGGGTTAAGGTTAGGTACATTAGTATTGGCCACCTATTTAGTTTTCTAATTGCAATTATTTAAAATATTGTAAATATTCCCATTTATCTTAAATTTAGTTCAGATTAATTATTATTTGGCTTTATGTGCTTAATCAAATTATCTTGCATCTATTTAATTTTAAGATTATATGCGTGCTCCATTAGTTTATCCTGCTATTGGAAGATTTGGGTTAAGTATATTTTGGGGGATTTTTGCCTTAATTGTACAGGTTAGTAGAGAGAGAGGAAAATGAGAGACAGAGAGGGGGGCAATGATAACACAGGACAGGACTGCCCAGTGTGGGATTTGAACCAGGGTCACCTGCTGCCAGGACTGTAGCCACATGAGGTGGGTGCTCTACCCACTGAGCTAAACATCACCACATGGTGAGTTGGGTCACATGAGAGCTAGTACCAACAAGTAACCATTGGAACAGGAAGTAATATTGACTCTGGCAGATGTGTTACATCCTGTAGAAGTGTCAACGGAAGATTTTGTCACTACAAGGGAACATACAGAAATGGTTTTACAGTATTTCAAACTGTTAATTCTAGTTGGGAATTAACAAATTGGCTGCTTATGTTTCATCTCCAGTTGGATCCATTTTTAGGGATAGCCTATCACTTAATGTTGCAAGGGAGGGAGGTGTTTATGACAGGAAGACAATTGTTTAACCCTCCTGTTGTCCTCGAGTCAAGGAAGAAGGAAGGAAGGAAGGAAGGAAGGGAGGAAAAAGGAAGGAAAGAAGGGAAGGAAGAAAGGAAAGAAAGGAGGGAGGATAGAAGGGAGGAAAGGAAAGGAAAGAAGGAAGGGAGGAATGAAGGAAGAGCGGAAGAAGGAAGGTAGGAGGGAGAGAGGAATGAAGGAAGGGCGGAGGAAGGAAGGTATGAGGGAGAGAGGAAAGAAGGAAGGGAAGAAGGAAAGGAAGGAAGGAAGGAGGGAGGGAGAAAGGAAAAGAGGAAGGGAGGAAGGAAGGAGGGAGGGAGAAAGGAAAAGAGGAAGGGAGGAAGGAAGGAAAGAAGGACAGAGGAAAGAAGGAAGGTAGGGGGAGGAAAGAAAGAGAGAAAGAGGGAGAGAGGAAAGGAGGAAGGAAAGAAGGAAGGGAGGAAAGAGAGCGGAAGGAAAGAAAGAGAGAATGAGTGAGGGAGGAAGGACAGACGGGGTCAAGGGTCACAAAGGTTATAAAATGTGATCCTGCTCTTGAACTTAAACTAAATCAACTAGACTTAAAGTATTATTTTAGCCATACTAGCAGCATTGTTCTATGAATAGCAGCGTTGTTGGCACGGCAACCGTTAGACAGAATGACTTACTGTAGACAGTCAGCCTGATGGGCAGGCTCGTTATGTTGCTCACGGGATTCTCCACTGAGCAGCTGTAGATGTCATCGTCTGCCATCAAAACTCGCGTGATGGTCAAGAACTTCTGGTCAGGTGACAAAACGAACCTTGTCACATTGGTCAGTGGTTTTCCCCCTTTTAGCCACTTGTATGTGGTCCTGGTTCCATTGTCATGAGAGCAGTTGAGGACGACGTTTTCGCTGAGCTCGAGCACCGATGTAGACTCCATGTCGATGTAAGGCCTGGATATCAGCTCTGTGGATGGTAGATTTAAAGACAGTAAATACAATAAATACAAAACATGTTAAACCTTCGTGTCGTCCTCCCGGGTCAAATTGACCCAGACTGTTTTGACTTCTTCCTTCTTTCCTTCCTCCCTCTCTCAGCCTTCCTCTTTTACTTTCTTTCCTCCCTCCCTTCTTCCTTCTTTCCTCCCTCCTTTCCTTTCTTCTTCTTCCTCCCTCCCTCCTTTCCTTTCCTTCCTTCTTCCTCCCTTCCTTCCTTTCTCCCTCCCTCCTTCTCTCTTTCTTTTTTCTGTCCTTCTTTCCTTCCTTCCTCCCTCCCTCCCTTCCTTCCGTCCTCCCCTCCTTTAACAGGAGGGTTAAAAGAACAGTTAACATTCAGAACAATAGCAAAAAAGACTTTTCACAAACGGGAAGATGTGAAATTAATCGTATTTCCGTGCCGTGTAATATAAATTCATTACACTTGCATAATGGAAATATCTGATGCTGCTCTTACAGTGTCACTTGGCAGGGGATTGCATTTTCAGTCATGACGTAGGAAGCAAAGGAACGTTGTTGCTTCCTCCTACTCTTTTTCAGGACACAGGTGACCTTCTCACAGCCTTCTGTGTTGGTGGGGTTGATGTCATTGTTCCACTATTTCATGAAAGACTAAGCTGCAACATATCAGGAGGTATTCTCAACTATAATCCCACGCTGCGTTTCAAAAGTACTTGCTATGATGTTTTCCTCGACCTCAATAGAAAACATCAAGGAAAGTTAAGAAAGAGAATTCATAAGAACTTAGGAAAAGACAAGTGAACCAGCTATGTAATTATGCAACAGCTGATGTTATTGATGTGGATCTGCTGTGCTGAAACTACAACGATCTGAAGATGGACTACAAACATCCATACATCTTAGACACTGCACCCCATTCTTTCTTACTACGTTGTTTCATGCAGGCTTTATAAACATAGACAACATGGTGAACAAAAAATACTTCATTACCCAGGTCTGAATTGAATTTTAAAAAAAGGAATATAAACTACCAGTCACAAAACTAAAATGTGTCATATTAAGAATGTTTGCTCACACTCACCCTCCTAAATCCCAATTATTGTATGAAAATGAATGTTAAATGTATGCTAAATAACATGTTAGGCCTACAAATATACCACTTTACATATCATCATGTCTCTTGTCTCAAATATGTTGAAAAAGTAGAGGTGTTTAGCTCAGTGGGTAGAGCACGCGCCCCATGTGTTGAGGCTACTGTCCTCACTGCAGGCGACCTCAGTTCAAATCCCATACTGGATGGACTGAGTGGTCCTATCCTATCCGTTATTGCCTCCCATTTCCTTTCTCTCTCTCTACTAACCTACATGAAAGGCAAAGAGCCCCAAAAATATACTTTAAAAAAACAAAAAACATGTTGAATTAAAACATCATCTGACGTCTCAGATCACTTCTTCTTGAAAGACATACTTCTGCATATGCATATAACGATGAAAGAACCAACACACACTCCATCAACAGTAACACCACTGGCCTGAACCTGATAACTTCATTGCTCTACTCCAGAGGTGTCAAACTCATTTTCATTCAAGGGCCAAATACAGACCAATTTGATCTCATATGGGCCGGATCATTAAAAAGATGGAAGGAAGGAAGGAAGGAAGGAAAGACAGAAGGACAGATGGAAGGAACAAAGAAAGGAACAAAGGAATGTAGGGAAGAAGGACAGATGGAAGAAAGGGAGTAAGGACAGATGGAAGGAAGACTCCTTTCCTTCCTTCCTGCCTTCCTTCTTCCTCCCTCCCTCCCTTCCTTCCTTCCAGGACAACAGGAGGGTTAAAGAGAAAGAGTTGAGATTTTACACTCATATTAATTTGAGAATCATACAATAGAAAACTTGTCTTCCTACCATCCACAGTGAGTTCGATGTTGCCCTCTCCTGTAAAGATATCATCTGTGATGGAGATCTCTACATCATAAGCCCCTTCATCGGAGAGTCTGAGATTGTGGAGAAGCAGTGTCCCATTCTCAAAAACCAGGATGCGGTCACGATACTCAGGCCTCAGGGTCCCAATAATATCTGTTCCAATTGACTGGACAACAGTGACAGACTTTTCTCTCTGGAGCTGCCACTTGATGACTGGCAGGTCGGGGCTTAAGCTCACGTAGCGGACGGACAGAAGGGCCTCCCCTCCTACTGTACCTCTAATAAGAGTGTTGGGGATAGTCATATTCACTGCCAGCACCCCACCTGCAGAGAAACACAGAGGAAAGGTTCTTGCAGTCTTTTTACACAAGTCCAATACAGCACTTTTACAAGTCAACCTTATTGTAATGGCTGAGCACACCTGCTGCATCTCTATATCACCCAGCCTTAGACTTGATCTAATGCTACCTGTTACACCAGTCATATGCTACCTTTCAGATAGGATACATAAGTCAGTCTTTTGGATCTTGATATCTGAATTAACCTGAGCTCTAAATTGTGTCAATGAAAAACAATATTCACTTCAACTGCATTATGTGTCAATCAGGGTTGACCAGCTGTCACAATTGTTGTGCATGTAAAGAAAGCTTACTCTTTAGAGCCTTAAAATCAGTGTAAAATAAGAATAAATATGTGTTCTGAGTTTGACATACCACAGAAAAGTGTGTTGTTAACCAAATCTGCCAAATTTGAATGATTAAAACAATCGTCAAATATATGAAATTAGGCTTCAAAGTTGTGTAAAAATCAGCCTCTTTTTCTGCTCCCAACGCTGAAGCCCCGCCCCCTACCAAGTGTCACCTGTCAATCAAAGTCACCACCTCTACCAGAAACATGGACGCTACTTCTGAGAGCTTTCTGCGGCTAGCTCAGCTGCTAGCTCGACTACTAGCTCAGCGGCTAACTCAACAGCAAACTCAGCTAACTGGCTAACTGTAGACTGTAGTAGTAGTAGTGTGCGCTGAATGTATTTGTACCTCTACAGCAGCAGGGGCGGTTTATGCTAATTTCCAGACCCTCCCACTAAATCCTGAACACAGAAACCTTGAAACACAGTTTGTTCCACAATTCAAATATTAATGGTTGAAATGCTTTTTATACCTTTTTGACAAATACATTTATGACCTATTTAATGTGTTTAGAAGAAAATGTCTGAATTTACTTTACATTGTCTTTAAAGGTATTGCAGTGGTTTGTGGTTAGTAGTTAGATTGTGATCATATTTTTCATCATGGGCGGCGCAGTGTGTTTGTTGTCTTTTGGCACTCAACATCCCCATTTCACACATGGCATGCATTGTGAAATCATCCATTATGAATGCATTTTGTGGGGATACTTGGCATAGCTTTGTGAACAATTATTAGTAGCAGGTCATGCACACAGGCATCATGTAAATAGTCCTCACTGTTCTGTGTGCGTGTCAAAGTTCTTGTTTTTTTCAACCACAGTGAGTGACACAGTAGTTAGCTGAAGGCTAGTGTGGGCATCAACCCTCACCACTGCAGTATACTGGGCCCAGTTTGCATGGCAGATCCACATTACCATGGTAACAGCTGTCAGTCCTTGGGATGGGCCAACATGAACCAACAAAAGTGGGGATTGTTTGTTCAAATTTCCTTCTTGGCAGTTCATGAAAAGAGCGCTGGGAGCAATCCAGATGCCATGCTAGCTTTGCAGAAACAGAGCAGCTCAGTGACTCTGCTGCTAAACACAACAATAGCAGGACAGTGATGACAGCTCACAGCCACAGCTGAAAATAACATCTGAAAACACTGGTTCTGGTACAGCCAGTGGGCACAATTACTGTATTACTTACAGGGGGGTTGACACAAGACTGTATAAGCAGCCTCACAATCTAATGCAATCCAATAACCCCAAGAACAAACACTAGCTTTGTGATGTCTGTACTGTCCAGTGACGGAATTGTCCATTTCTGCAATATTGTGCAACACACTGCAACAGTTACCACAAATGCATCGTCATATCATTTTGTGCCAAACCCTGTATGTTATATTTGTATTTAAGTATTGCAAATTTAAAATCACCTTGCAGTTGCCTCTTCTTCAGCTGTAAACACACAAATACTACACAGATGTTTCATTTACCATAGATTATACTTTAGATTATAAAGGTTTATGGTTTCCATTATATACTGGGAGGACCCTTTGATTATAAGCAACATTAAAATAAGAAGCAATGGGTTATTTTCTAAATCATATTTGCAATTTATGAATATGTGATTCCCTCATAGTGAAAAAAAAAATTGATGAATCTGTAGTAATTTATTTGATATCCTGCAAATCTTAACCTTTAATCCAAGCCGACAGTTTACATACATGCAAGAGAAACATCAGCCCATTATTAGACAAAACTATTCAAAACAACTAAACAACTGTGAAGCAAGTTCAAAAGTAGAAAACGGTACATACCTGTATTGAAGAAACCAAGACCGACGAGCAATAATAATATCTTTGAAATTATTCTGGCTTTTGAAGGAGACTCCTTCTCTGCCTTCATCTTTGGTCTCAAGCTTTGTTTTCCTCCGAGTCAAACAGCATGATTTGCGACACTAGGCAGGACGGAGCAAACAGTCCTTCATTCAGCTCGGCTCTGCTGGGACTGAGTACATGTTGTTCTCAAAAAGCGACTGTAGAAAAGCAGGACAAAAGTGTGTGTGTCTGAATGTTCACTTTGTATGGTCAGGAGAAGAGAAAGTGGTTCATCCTCTCAGACGTATGTTCTCAGTACATATCATTGCAATCTGTCCCTTGGGTTGACATTTTGGGTCCAATTTAATTAGATGCTGGTGGAAAAGTCAGAAGGTCACCAAAGTGTGGTTTAATCATGAATATCAACAAATACCCCTCCCCCCCTCCTTTCTGCCCCCCTCCCTGCACTATTATTATTATTACATCACTACGTACAATACAAACTGAATTGCTGCTATTCACTGACTGTTCTTCTTTTGCGCTGTTACTGTTGCAGCTACTTCCTACACACACACACACACACACACACATATGTATAGTAGTTTTTATTTATATTTTGTAGTTTATCTTTTTTGCACTTCAAATTTTTACTTTTTAGTATTAGGAAATGTCCATGGCTGTGTTCGAAACCGCATACTTCATACTTCTATACTTCATACTTCTATACTACATACTTCTATACTACATACTTCTATACTACATACTACATCCTACACACTAAAGGACCCCCCCCCCCCCCTATCTAGGAGCAATGCACTGAACTTAATGGTACACTAGCTAAAATAGGGAAACATAACACGGGTGAATGTGAGAAATGTGGTCAAGCTGAAACAGTAGAGCATGTTATGGTGCATTGTCGGGGGTATGAAGCCGAAAGACAGAGGTGGATTAGAAAGCTTACTAACAATAAGATACAGTATGACCTCAGCACCATGTTACAGGAACACGCTGGAAGTAGGTGTGTAGGTGTTGGCAATTAATGTTTCTTAGAGTTTCTTAGAGTGAGTGGCTTAATGGGGAGGATATAAGTTCTGTTTTTTTTGTTTTTTTAAATTAATTATTATTCAATTTACTCTTTTAGAATTTATTTAGTTATTTTGTAGAGGGTGTTATAGCCACTTTGATCCACACTCCATTCCAGTAGGTGGCGGTAATGCACCAATTCGTTGTTTGCCAACCGCCATTAAACAGAAGAAGAAGAAGAATTTCACCCTTTTGCCTGCTGAAGAGACAACCAAGAAAGAGGTGAGTACAACATGATTTCCTCAATTGATACACACAGATCAACAACTCAATATACACACAAACTATCCTGCCTTGCTCAGTGATTACCACTGGAGTAACACTAGGGTTTTCATTTCCATGAAGGCATGATGGCCAGTCCTCCTGTGCCCCCCAGGCCCTCCCCTCTGGAACTGCACATGGCAAGGACAAAAGATTCAAATGTTTGTTACTTAAATAAACCTTATCACCAACATGTGTGTGCCTCTTATTCCAATGAACTGTTTGCGTCAACACAAATACACCATTCAATCATTTAACTTTCGTGTCGTCCTCCCAGGTCAAATTGACCCCATCTGTTTTGACTGTTCCTTCCTTCCTTCCTCCTTCTCTTTCTTTCCTTCCTTCCCTTCTTCCCTTCCTTCTCTCCTTACTTCCTTCCTCTTTCCCTCCCTCCCTCCGTCCTTCCTTCCCCCTTCCTTCCTCCTTTCCTTCCTCCCTTTTCTCCTTAATTCCTTCCTTTTTTCGTCCTAACTCCTTTCCTTCTTTCCTTCCTTCCTTCCTTCCTTCCTTCCTTCTTCCTTCCTTCCTCCCTTCCTTTCTTCCTTCCACCCTTCCTTCCTCCCTCCCTCCCTCCCTTCCTTCCTTCTTCCTCCCTCCCTCCCTTCCTCCCTTCCTTCTCTCCTCCTTTCCTTCCTTCCTTCCTTCCTTCCTTCCTTCCCGGCCAACAGGAGGGGTTAAACCGGTCAAGAAATTAATATTTGTGACTTTAAGGCTCTACATCATCATCACCAACCCACCAATGAGGGAGCACATTGTTGTTGCTTAGCAACAGAACAACCATACAAACACCAACTGTGCTCTTTGGAAACAAGCTCTTTTCTACATAATGTGTTTTTCTCCTGCAGGTTAAGCTAATTTTAATATTCAGAAACTTTTGATACGTGTTTGTAGCTACTTGTTTTGTTGTTGTTGTTTTTTTCCTGCTATGGCTGCGATCATGATGTTTGAGCCACAGGAGCTTTATAATCTGCTCAACCAGAGCAGCCGTGTGTCCAGACTGGCAGAGATCAACTTCCTCTGTTTGGTTGGTAAGAGATGATCAGTGTTCTGCTCTCAGAATAATTTTTTATGATTTAAGGTACTTGAATTACTTGATTTAATTAATGTATTAGATTCAATTTATGGTAAGAAATTCTGCATAAGAAACACACACACACACACACACACACACACACACACACACACTCACGCTCAGTTATAGTTGTATAGCGATGTGGAATTTTATTTTGAAGGCTACATAACGGTTTATAGCTACTTGCAGTAACGTAGCAACCAGCAGTAAGAAAGACGGCAGGTCACTCTGAATCGTCTTTTCTCATACTCACGAAAGCAATATCTGTAAGTTTGTTAATTTGATATTTGAAGTAATATATAATATGTAATAAGTTTAGTATTGTAATGTGTGATGTTTATTAGCTAAGAAGTCATACAAGAAGTGTTAAAAGTAATTTGAGAGCGGGTGTAAAGTGAGCGTTGCTTAGCAACAATGTGTATCAGCCTACTGTTAAGGTAAACGGCTCATTTGTGCCGTGTCGTTTTTTAGCTGTTCTTTAAATATCATTAGGCTACTGTTTATTAGTTTTCTTTACAGCGTGTCGCTAAGGTTTTGTATTGTCTTTTATTTGCAGTTTCACTCGTGGTATTTCAACTAAAAATAAGGAAATAAAGGGAGCAAGACGCTCTGAACCTGGCTCAAGTGTGATACCCGAGTTCGGCTGACTGTTAAACTGTGATAACGTACACGAAGCACATAACACACAGGGAGAACAGTACAATCAGAGTGCATGAGTTTGTTTCATATATAATATTTGTTAGATGTAATCCTGTTTATTTATGGAAAGCTGTAACTTACTTGTGTCTTTCTGTTCTAGATGCTCGTGAAACTCAAGATTACAAAGTGAGCCACATCATAACAGCTAAACATGCTAAAACGGTAAGAAACTCATTGGTTTTCACTTTATTGTGATTTATCTCTGTGTGTCCCAACTGACTTAGACTGATGGGCAATTGCACTTTTACAACACTCTTATATGGACTACAGGAAGATAAACTATTGTCATTACAGTGTCTGCAGTCGTTAAAGTCCCTAATGTGGATCTAAACAAAGGAAGTGAAAGACAAGCATAAAACTACAGCTTAGTTTCATTGTTCCTTTAGTTTCTAGGATTATGTGTGTGTGTGTGTGTGTGTGTGTGTGTGTGTGTGTGTGTTTCAAACATCAGCTCTTTCTGTGTGTGTGACTCTTTCCAGGATTCAAAAGGCTCATTCTTCCTGCCGGAGGTGGTGGAGGTGGACAGCATGCAGCATGTAGTCATCTATGACAGCAACACCAGCTGTTCACAGGAGCAAAGTAAGCTGACAGTTGAACACATAAACACGTTTCTCTGTGTACTATACAGACGATAAGCATCTTCCTGATTAGCTTAAGTGTTGGGCAGCTCTAGGGCATATGAAGAACAGGGTGGTTTATAAAAAAATTTGGAGACTGTCTATGGTTAACATTGTATTTTCCACTAATCTCTTGCACTGCCCTGTCTAACGAAGGCAAGTATTTTCTTATAGGCAGCAGAGCTGGGCGATTATGGCAAAAATCTAAATCACGATTAATTGAACTTTTAACCTCGATTACGATTAATGAACGATTATCTCCACCCTTGATGAACAATGATGTATTTTCAGTTTCTTTAGTTTAGTATTTTACACTGCTGCCCTCACACATGAGGATCTTTAGGGAGTGAAAATAAAGATGTTTTAACCTTCATGTCATTCTACCGGGTCAAATTGACCAACATCTGCCTTGACTGTTCCTTCCTTCCTTCCTTCTTTCCTTTTTTCTTTCCTTCCTTCCTTCTTCCTCACTTCCTCCCTTGACTGGAGGACAACAGGAGGGTTAAGGAGTGACGCTGTGGTTAAAGATCATGGTTTGGGTTAAAATGATCACTGGAGACAAGTTTTCAAATTCCTTAAAGATATGGAACCTTTGCTGTCATGGCAACAGTGAACACCACCATTAACTGACATGAGCAAGATTAAGTCGATTAGAGTTTCTAAATGTTGGTTTCCATTATTTTGCGATTAATTGCCCAGACCTAATAGGCAGTACTCCCACTAGTATCAGGTTCATTATAACTGTGTCAGGTGATACTTCCTGGTTTGTGTCTGACTGTGATTGCAGGCAGAGCGGTCCAGTGTGCTCGGGCTCTGTCTAAAGTCAGCCTGTATCCGGTCCACATAGTGAAGGGAGGCTTCCAGAGGTTCTCAGCTCTATACCCGTTCCTAAGGACGGAGAAGATCCTCTACAACATCATGGTAAACATCTGGCACACACACATCTACAACATCATGGTAAACATCTGGCACACACACATCTACAACATCATGGTAAACATCTGGCACACACACATCTACAACATCATGGTAAACATCTGGCTCACACACATCTACAACATCATGGTAAACATCTGGCACTCACACATCTACAACATCATGGTAAACATCTGGCACACATCTACAACATCATGCTAAACATCTGGCACACATCTACAACATCATGGTAAACATCTGGCACACACACATCTACAACATCATGGTAAACATCTGGCACACATCTACAACATCATGGTAAACATCTGGCACACATCTACAACATCATGCTAAACATCTGGCACACATCTACAACATCATGGTAAACATCTGGCACACACACATCTACAACATCATGGTAAACATCTGGCACACATCTACAACATCATGGTAAACATCTGGCACACATCTACAACATCATGGTAAACATCTGGCTCACACACATCTACAACATCATGGTAAACATCTGGCACACACACATCTACAACATCATGGTAACATCTGGCACACACACCTACAACATCATGGTAAACATCTGGCACACATCTACAACATCATGGTAAACATCTGGCACACACACATCTACAACATCATGGTAAACATCTGGCACACACACATCTACAACATCATGGTAAACATCTGGCACACACACATCTACAACATCATGGTAAACATCTGGCACACACACATCTACAACATCATGGTAAACATCTGGCACACATCTACAACATCATGGTAAACATCTGGCACACATCTACAACATCATGGTAAACATCTGGCTCACACACATCTACAACATCATGGTAAACATCTGGCACACACACATCTACAACATCATGGTAAACATCTGGTTCACACACATCTACAACATCATGGTAAACATCTGGCACACACACATCTACAACATCATGGCAAACATCTGGCACACATCTACAACATCATGGTAAACATCTGGCACACACATCTACAACATCATGGCAAACATCTGGCACACATCTACAACATCATGGTAAACATCTGGCACACACACACCTACAACATCATGGTAAACATCTGGCACACACACATCTACAACATCATGGCAAACATCTGGCACACATCTACAACATCATGGTAAACATCTGGCACACACATCTACAACATCATGGCAAACATCTGGCACACATCTACAACATCATGGTAAACATCTGGCACACACACACCTACAACATCATGGTAAACATCTGGCACACACACATCTACAACATCATGGTAAACATCTGGCACACATCTACAACATCATGGTAAACATCTATTTTGACTTTCTTCTTTCCTCCCTTCCTTCCTTCCTTCTGTCCTTCCTCCCTCCCTCCTTCTCTCTTTCTTTCCTTCCTCTCTCTGTCCTCCTTTCCTTCTTTCCTCCCTCCATCCCCCTTTTTTCCTTCCTTCCTTCCTTTCTTCCTTCCTCCCTTCCTTCTTTCCTTTCCTCCCTTCCTCCCTTTTTTTACACATATGTTTGGAATTCATGGTCAACTTTAAATGAAATTATACCTCATTTTTTAATTAATACCTGCTCTCCCGGGTCAAAATTTAAATATCCCCCCCCCCATAAGTCAAGTGTAATATATTTCTATCTCAGGAGCTGGAGAACCTCCAGACGTATCCCGTGGAGATCATCGCCGGGCTGCTGTACATGGGCGACCAGAAACAAGCCATGGACTCAAGTATCAGCAGAGATCTGAAAGTCAGCGCAGTCATCAGCATCTCTGAGAGTAACTCTCTGGAGTAAGTCCTCCCTACCTCCTTCCCTCTTTCCTTCCTTCCTTCTTTACTTCCTCCTTCCTTCTTTCCTCCATCCTTCCTTCCTTCTTCCTCCCTCCTTTCCCTCCTTCTTCCTTTCTTTCCTCCATCTCCATTTCTTCCTTCCTTCTGTCCTTCCTTCCTCCTTCCTTCTTTCATTCCTCTATCTCCATTTCTTCCTTCCTTCCTCCCTTCTTCTTTTCCTTCCTTCCTCCCTCCTTTCCTTCCCTCCTTCTGTCCTTCCTCCCTCCCTCCCTTCCTTCCTTTACTAAATCTGTATCACATTTGATATGTTGATTAATTTGGATTTGATTCTTTTACATCCAGGTCTTTAAAAGTGAACCAGAGCATCCTGAACATCCCTGTAGCTGATTCATGCTCGTCTGATTTATACTCAAGTTTTGAAAAGATTTGTAGTTTTATTGGTAAGTTCTTCTCATGTTGCACTTAATAGGTTTTTGAAATCTTCATAAATGTTCATGATTTCATGTTTAAAAGCTGCTAACACCATGAACTTTATGCATCAAGATTTTGCACTTAATGAAAAATCTCCTCCCGGGTCAAATTGACCCGTCTGTTTTGACTGTTCCTTCCTTCCTTCCTTCCTTCCTTCCTTCCTTCCTTCCTTCCTTCCTTCCTTCCTCCCTTCCTTCCTTCCTTCACTCTCTCTTTCTTTCCTCCACCCTTCCTTCTCTCCTCTGTCCTTCTTTCTTTCCTTCCTTCCTCTTTTCCTTTCTCCCTCCCTCCCTCCTTTCCTTCCTTCTTCCTCCCTTCCTTCTTTCCTCCCTTCCTTCCTTCCTTCCATCCTTCCTTCCTTTTGTCTTTCCTTCCTTCCTTCCTTCCGTCCTTCCTTCCTTCTGTCTTTCCTTCCTTCCCTCCTTCCTTCCTCCTTTTCTCTTTTGTTGTGTTTTTTTCAGGTTCGTACATCAACAAGGGCTCTCGTGTGCTGATCGTTTCCAGACAGGGAAGAAGCCGCTGCAGCGCTGTGACCGTAGCGTTTCTCATGTTTCATCTCAAATACACACTGGAGGCAAGTGTTCATTATGTATGATTCCTTCCTTCCTTCCTTCCTTCCTTCTTTCCTTCCCTCCTTCTTTCCTCCCCTCTACCTTTCTCTCTTCCTTCTTTCCTCTGTCTTTCTTCCTCTTTTCCTTTCTCCCTCCTACCTACCTTCCTTCCTTCCTTCCTTCCTTCCTTCCTTCCTTCCTTCCTTCCTTCCTTCCTTCCTTCCTCCCTCAATTCTTCCTTCCTTCCTTCCTTCCTTCCTTCCTTCGTCCCTTCCTTCCTTCCTTCCTTCCTTGACCTGAGGACAACAGGAGGGTTAAGGATTAAACTAACAAGATGCATGCTTCATCATAAGAGTATATTTCCAGTGATATATTGGTTTGATTTTTGTTTTTTAGGAGGCATGGAGGTACTTGCTAAAATGTAAACCCAACATGAGGCCAAACTCTGGGTTTCTAGAGCAGCTGTCTGACTGGGAGCTTCACATCAGAGGAACTAAAGTGACTGATATCTCTGAACCTTATTTTTAATAAACAGCTTCGTCGATACTTTAACTTGATGTGAATAAAATGTGCAGAGAAAGATAAGTAGTTGATATTTTGTATGTTATTGTTTATTGCAGTGCTGACTGAGGAAGGGAGGAAGAAGGAAGGAAAGGAGGGAGGGAGAAAGGAAGAAGGAAGGAAAAGAAGGAAGGGAGGAAGAAGGATGGAAAGGAGGGAGGGAGAAAGGAAAGAAGGGAGGAAGAAGGAAGGAAAGGAGGGAGGGAGGGAGGGAGGGAGGAAGGGAGGAAGAAGGAAGGAAAGGAGGAAGAAGGAAGGAAAGGAGGGAAGAAGGAGGGAAGGAAGGAAAGAAGGGAGAAAGGAGGGAGGAAGGAAGGAAGGAAGGAAGGAAGGGAGGGAGGAAAGAAAAAAAGAGGGAAGGAAGGAAGGAAAGGAGGGAGGGAGAAAGTAAGAGAGGAAAGAAGGACAGAGGAAAGAAGGAAGGGTGGAGGGAAGAAAGAGGGAAGGAAGGAAGGAAGGAAGCAAGGAAAGGAAAGAAGGAACAGTTAAAACAGACGGGGTCAATTTGACCCGGGAGGACGACACAAAGGTATAATACTTCAGTAAATGCACTTTCCTTCACTGGTTGCCATAGGTTACTATTTAATGTATGTGTTCTCTTGCTCTGTATTCAGGTAAGTTATTATGGGTTGTTTTATTTATTTTTACCACTCCCTGAATATTATTAGTTGGGATTCAGTCCACACATAGTTCTGCCAGAGGTATTAACAATATTAGAGATGATTTATGTTTCTAAATGTTTAAAATGTGAACAGTTACATAACATCAGCTCTAAAAATACAGGTGGCATGCCAAAATAAAGAAGATTTAATGCCCTGAGCTTTGTCTTGCAGGAGTCGGAGTGTCTTCCCAGCTCAGAACTGATATAAATAAAATGGTTATGGTAAGTTAATTAAGATCATAATTATAGTTTGGAGTTTTAAACCAAGCCCTTCCAAAATAAAAGTGGATCCATGTGAGAGTCAGTGTTGCCTGACAGGCTGCACTCAGGGTTTTATTTATAACTTCTATAACGAGGTTGTTTAAAGGTGATAGTGCTGATTGGCTCAAGCAGAAACCAAAATTAGACACATCTGATTGGATGGGGTAGCAGCAAATTAACACGTTTTATGAGCAGGTCGCGTGTGGAGATGTGACTCGTGGACAGTTGACAGCTTTTAAATAAAGTTCACCGACTTTACTTACCGGATGTTGTTATGGTTTTCAGAATAAGATGAGATAAGATTTATTGATTCGGTTTGGGAGACATTTAAATTGACAGAGCAGTACAGTGGGGGGAAAAGCAGTAAAGTAAGGATGAAAGTGATCAAATAAGTAAAATAAAATATACAGTATGCAATCTCTTTGCAAATAAATCTTCAATATATACATTTCTAACAAAGTTATTAAACTATTTAGTGGGAAAAAACAATGTTTGACACAAATTCCTATTCAAAGCAGAGTATTAAAATGCAGTTTAACCACATTATTTAAATCAATCAATCAATCAATTTAATTTAAAGTACATAATCACTATACAGCATCCTTCCAATACACTTTACATAGACTCATCCAGCTATGTGCCTCAAAGTGCTTCAGGGTCTCTTTCATATCCATCAGACTGTACAACACCACCACAGCTCCCAGTACCTCCCACTCCCACTAAAAAAACACTGATGCTTTCCTTACTATGTAGTTTTTTCTTTGCCACTGTTGCCAAGTGCTCATGTGGGAATGTTGGGTCTCTTTAAATTAAATTATAAAGATTTATTGATATTGCAGATTTATTTGCTCAAAGATTGTTTATTGTATATAGTATTTTATTATATTTTATTATTTTATTGCCAATTGTCAATTCTGAATTTCTCCCAAGGGGGATCAATAGAGATACATCTTATTTTATCTTATATTAAAATACAGCAAGTAATTAAAACAATAGAAATGAACCCATTTCACATATAGTGGTCAGTCACTGCAGTGGACAGCTATTCAAAAGCTGTTTTTCTTCTGTATGAAAGGATTTTGATGGCATTGTTACACTTCAGCCATCACAGTGGACAATAGTGCACTTTAAATTGTTCTTGTTGTTATTACTTGATTTTTATACATATTTTTAGGTACGTTGATATATATTTTAATACATATTTATTTATATTTATACTTATTTTAGCTGCTACAAGGATTGCTGCCAAACGAAATGTCATTGTAAATAAAGCTTCTTAATCTTAAATCTTAATAAATAGAAAAACAAAAGAAATATATCATTAAAACATTAAAAGCAGATTTGAAAAGGTGAGTCTTGAGGAGAGACATGTTTTAAGACTAAACTGTCTCACTTAAAAACGACTTCTACATTTTAAGGTATCTATTAAAAATGTTCATAATGTCGCTCATCACTGGGCTTTTATTGTGAAGACAGTGACCGGAAGTTACGTGCGCGTCTTATTCAGCAAGCGGACCAGCTGTTGCTTCAACATTACACAACTCTAGAGGAGCTTCTCTCGTCGTGTCAGAGTTTAATAAGAATAATAATAATAATAATAATATTAAAATAATACAATGTTGTTCAGTCCAGCGGGAGTATCTGAATGTTTCCGGGAATGGGAAGATTTAGAGAAGGACTACCAACAGATTCTGGTGAGTTGAAACTGTCAGCGTGGTTTGAGACGTCACCGTGGCCGATAGAAGAAGCGCCCAAGCCGGGTAAACCTACTGTTATCAGTCGGTTGTGGGTGGGGACCCGTCAGCTTCTTTTCACACCCGCATTCTGCTATGACCCGCCTTCCTCTTGCTTCTGATTGGCTCTAGATTCGAACGCTAACCAGTCACGTTCTTTATACCTAAACCAACCGATCAGAACGAACCAATCAGAAGTAGAGGGGGGCGGGGTTTGTTGGAATACGGGTGGGATAATTAAATAAACGAGTAAATAATGTGCTCGGGGACACACAGGCGACAGTGGGATGCTTTATTAGAAGCTGAAATGTATTTTTACAGCCAAGAGAAAAATAATTAAGTGAAATAAAGTGAATAGTGATGGCAAGTACTGCTAACATTAGCCATATGGTTACCACGTTGTCCCAGATAGTACAGCACGTTCCCCCCACTATCTTAAACCATTAATCTGTCTTATAGAAATACACATGCAGACCATATGGTGTTGTCATCAAGTAGCCATAATAAGGTTTAAATATTCAATGAGTTTTTTGGGAAGTGTCTGAAGTACCAAGACAGCAATGTAAAAGTACTCCATTACCAGTAAAAGTATGTAAAGTATTATAAGTGATGTAGTTTAAGTATTACAGTAAAAGTACTACAGTATTATGAGCGATGTAGTGTGCAGTATTACAGTAAAAGTACTGCAGTATTATGAGCGATGTAGTATGCAGTATTAAAGTAAAAGTACTGCACTATTATGAGTGATGTAGTATGCAGTATTACAGTAAAAGTACTGCAGTATTATGAGTGATGTAGTATGCAGTATTACAGTAAAAGTACTGCAGTATTATGAGTGATGTAGTATGCAGTATTACAGTAAAAGTACTGCAGTATTATGAGTGATGTAGTATGCAGTATTACAGTAAAAGTACTGCAGTATTATGAGCGATGTAGTATGCAGTATTACAGTAAAAGTACTGCAGTATTATGAGCGATGTAGTATGCAGTATTACAATAAAAGTACTGCAGTATTATGAGCGATGTAGTATGCAGTATTACAGTAAAATTATTGGTTTGGTTCCTCCCTTAAAGATCAGTTTAAACTCATTTTAATGTTCTTATATATTTTCATTTCTTCAGTAAAGTTGTTCCACAGATTAACTTGATTAACTTTTACATGTGTCCTCACTAATTGCTTTTTTGAACACTGATATGTTTCCTTCCCCTCATGTGGAACAACCCTCGGTCACAGTTTGGTAGTTTTTAACTCTGTACATGATGTGAATAGTCCGGTGGCTCCATGACGTCAGAGTCTGGCAGGTGACAGTCACCAAATGAATATTATTGATTGCATTAAATTCCCAATTTTACGATGACAAGGACTAAAAATAGATTTGGATTGTGACATGGAGGCTGTGATACCTGATCTGCTTTATCAGGACAGCTGAGCCGTTTGATACGGATCGGACAGAGCAGGAAATACAAAGGAGGACAAGTACAAAGTAGTTTTAAATATAAAAAAAATGGAAATGTGAAAGTACAGGTTTGTGTTTACACCTGAGTAAAAGCACTTAGCTCTCAAAACTGCAAGCATCACTAATTGTGGATGTCATACTAAGCTCACATGATCAGCTGTCAGCTCAGGTCACATGCACGGTGGAAACAAACAATAAGCCTCTGTGTGTGTGTGTGTGTGTGTGTGTGTGTGTGTGTGTGTGTGTGTGTGTGTGTGTCACAGGTGAAACCATGTGGAACAATAAGGAGGTTAAAAAGTCTCATTGCAAGAAGAAGACAAAGAATTACAGCTAACAACAGATCAAGTTATCTCCTTTATAAATTATTATTATTATTTACACGACAATGCTTTTCCAAAAATATTATCGTGGCTCGCCGTGTAACCATGGCAACCACAGTAATCGCAGATGGTGCAGGACGTGACTGTGCAAGTGTTTGAGTTCCTTAACCCTCCTGCTGTCCTTAAGTAAAGGAAGGAAGGGAAGGAAAGGAAAGGAGGGAGGAAGGAAGGTAAAGAGGGAGGAAAGAAAGAGAGAAGGAAGGAAGGACGGAGGGAGTAAGGAAGGTAAAGAGGGAGGAAAGAAAGAGAGAAGGAGGAAGGAAGGAAGGAAGGAAGGAAGGTAGGACAGAAGGTAATGGGGAGGAAAGAAAGAGAGAAGGAAGGAAGGACAGAGGAAAGAAGGAAGGTAATGGGAAGGAAAGAAAGAAGAAGGAGGGAGGGAGGAAGGAAGGAAGGAAGGACAGAGGAAAGAAGGAAGGTAATGGGAAGGAAAGAAAGAAGGAGGGAGGGAGGAAGGAAGGAAGGACAGAGGAAAGAAGGAAGGTAATGGGAAGGAAAGAAAGAAGGAGGGAGGGAGGTAGGAAGGAAGGAAGGACAGAGGAAAGAAAGAAGGTAATGGGAAAGAAAGAGAGAAGGAGGGAGGGAGGAAGGAAGGTAAAGAGGGAGGAAAGAAAGAGAGAAGGAGGGTGGAAGGAAGGAAGGAAGGAGGGAAGGAAGGCAGGTAGGTAGGTATTGGGTAAAAAATGTTAAAAAAAAAAATTACAAATAGTAATAACAAGTTATCTCCTCTATAAATGATTATTCTAGTGTTACTTATCATTTTCATTGAAGAGGCAGAGCACTGATTGCATCTCATGTTGACTTCCAGGACACTCATCGTCTCTATAAGCAGAAGCTGGAGGAAGTCACCAAATTGCAAAACAGCTGCTCCGGTGCAATCGCTCGTCAGAGGAAGAAACTGAAGGAACTCACTGCGTCGCTGGAAAAGTATGTATTCAATCAAAGACTCAGTAAAGAAATCATTACACTATACTACATTATTTCTCCTGTAGAAACCATAGACTGTATAAAAGAAATGGACGTAACATCCGTGACGTCACCCATTGGTTTGTGGACTGCTGCTCGGAAGCCGATAGTTTCGAATCTAGGCAGCGCCATCTTGAAAATTTCAGGTGCATGCTGGGAAAAATAAAAACATGGATTCTACTTATATGGGCATGAGGCGAAGCCATGGGCGGAGCGGTGAGGTTGCTATGGTTGCGAGGGCTGGATCTGGAGGACATTGGTCAATCAACCTGTCAATCAGGACGTAGCCACGCCCTAATGCATACCCTGCTTTATCGTCACATATAAAATCAGGGAGGCCAAAATGTCCCAAATGAACATCATACTGCATTGAGAAGACTTTAAACTAGCGATTGAGACCATAAACACATTTTGAAAACGTTTACTGAGGTTAGAAATCAAGTGAGAAGTTGGTGAATTCTCCATTGACTTGTATAGAGACGGTCGCCCCCTGGTGGCCTTTTGATAGAATGCAGCTCTAAGTTACTTCTGCATTGGCTTCATTACAGAGGACAGGAACTCCCCGTCTGATTGAAACCATTCAAACATCTTCAGCTCATTTATAATGTAGCAGCTGATACAGTCTTCTGGACAGCTGTTCATGACCTTTTATGACCTAAACATATTTTCTGTGACTCTTACAGTTTTTTCATAATCGATTAATCTGTTGATTTCTTTCACGATAAATCAGTTAGGCATTTCCTAAAAGCCTAAAATAAAGTTCTCACATGTCTCAGTTTATCTCTCAAATTGTCACAGAAATGAAAAGATGCATTTATCCAAAGTAAATAGAGACTTAAAAGGGTTACATTTAGGTGCAGTGGTAGTTTTCTTTCACGATTAATCGATTTGGCCTTTCACAAAAACCCCAAATAACCTCATATCCTCACCTGTCTCATTTTATCCCAAATCCAAAAAATATTCAGTTTGCAATCTAGAGGTGTTTTTGGGGGTTGTTTTAACTGTTCATGCCTCTCTGTGCCTCTTGCCTGGTCCAGAAATATGGAGGCTGCTGTGTCGATTGTGAATTAAAGTTTTGACAGTGTGTTGGATGCAAATTTAGGAGGTGTAACCCCCCCTCCTCCCCCCTCGGTTACCATAGTTACAGTCAAAGCACACCTGCAGAGTTACTGCCCCACAAGAAAACTAAACTTAAATAAACTTGATTATAATAATAATATTATATTGAATTAGGAGGCTGAAACTAGTGAATTTCTGCCTTTTTTTTCTTCAGTTAGCAAAGTAATTAATGTTCAATTATCAGGGGATCGACTAATTGATTAATCAACTCGTTGTTTCAGCTCTAAGTGGTTGTAGAAATGATTAATATCATGTTTAATTTGGAACTAGAGCTTCCCTTCTTTCCTTCCTTCCTTCCTTCCTTCCTTCCTTCCTTCCTTCCTTCCTTTTTGTCTTCCATCTGTCCTTGCTCCCTTTCTTCCTTCCTTCCTTCCATCTTTTCTTCATCCCTTTCTTCCTTCCTGTATTTTCCTTCCTTCTCCTTCTTTTCCTTCCTTCCTTCCTTCCTTCTTGTCTTCCATCTGTCCTTGCTCCCTTTCTTCCTTCCTTCCATCTTTTCTTCCTCCCTTTCTTCCTTCCTGTATTTTCCTTCCTTCTCCTTCTTTTCCTTCCTTCCGTCCTTCCATCTTTTTAATGATCCGGCCCACATGAGATCAAATTGGGCTGTATGTGGCCCTTGAATGAAAATGAGTTTGACTCCCCTGGTGTAGAGTCTGTGCTGTGATTTAAACATATAAAAGAATAATCTAAACCTATAAACATGTTTTTTCTTTTTTTTTCTTTTCTGTGATTAGATGCAAAAAAAAACACCCGACACCAAAGCTAAGTCCGGAGGAGTTTGACTCCATTGCTGAAATCGAGGAATCAATCAAAGACAAAAAAGACACTTTCTTGGACATGGAAGCTTTTCTGCCAAAGAAAAACGGGTTTGACTCTTTCATTTATTAATTCTTGGTGTATTTGAGTTTTTAACCCTCCTGTTGTCCTTCCTTCCTTCCTTCCTTCCTTCCTTCCTTCCTTCCTTCCTTCCTTCCTTCCTTCCTTCCTTCCTCCCTCCTTTCCATCCTTCTCTCTCCCTCCCTCCCTCCCTCCTTTCCTACCTTCTTCCTCCCTTCCTTCCTCCCTCCTTTCCTTCCTTCTTCCCTTCCTCCCTCCTTTCCTTCCTTCTTCTCTTCCACCTCCCTTCTATCCTTCCATCCTTCCTTCCTCCCTCCTTTCCATCCTTCTCCCTACCTCCCTCCCTCCTTTCCTACCTTCTTCCTCCCTTCCTTCCTCCCTCCTTTCCTTCCTTCTTCCCTTCCACCTCCCTTCTATCCTTCCATCCTTCCATCCTTCCTTCCTTCCTCCCTCCTCCCTCCTTCCTCCCTCCCTCCTTTCCTACCTTCTTCCTCCCTCATTTCCATCCTTTTCCCTCCCTCCCTCCTTCCCTCCCTCCCTCCTTTCTTACCTTCTTCCTCCCTTCCTTCCTCCCTCCTTTCC
>JAJDFG010000836.1:0-40000 GCA_021039105.1 Scomber colias
CTCTCCTCTCCTTCCTTTCTCTCCTCTCTACCCCAACCGACCGAGGCAGATGTCCGCCCACTTCTGAGTCTGGTTCTGAGGGTTCTTCCTGTTAAAGGGAGTTTTTTCTTGCCACTGTTGCTCATGTGGGAATGTTGGGTCTCTTTAAAGTTAAAACCTGAAGAGTTCGGTTTAGAACCTGCTCTATGTGGAAAGAGCCTTGAGATAACTTTGTTGTGATTTGGAGCTTTACAAATAAAGATTGATTGATTGACTGATTGAAGTGTTCAGGGAGAACTTTCAGCTGGCCTTAAAGACATTCTGACAAACCATCAAACAATTCAGATTCAGGAAGTTCATTGAGGTTTCTGGTCCCTGAATGATGGAGCAGCTCTTTGCTCTGGCAGATGTGAAGCAGTCACGGGAGTTTGTCCATCAAGTCTTCTTAGAGAAGGCTTATAATAATGTCTCTTCTGGTATCTTATTGGGGGAATGTACCTTTAAGCCATGTGGTCCACGTATAACCAAAGTGAGAGTTGAGCACAGCAGAGTGGAGAGTGTCTGGTTGGTGACCTGCTTCTCTTTTCTGCTATCTTCCCCTGTCCATGATACACACTTGGTAGGATTTGTTGTTCCTCCATGTTCACCACCTCCATGTTCTCCTCCATGTTCATCTCCTCCATGTTCTCCTCCTCCATGTTCACCTCCTCCATGTTCACCTCCATGTTCTCCTCCTCCATGTTCACCACCTCCATGTTCTCCACCTCCATGTTCTCCTCCTCCATGTTCACTTCCTCCATGTTCTCCTCCTCCATGTTCACCACCTCCATGTTCTCCTCCTCCATGTTCTCCTCCATGTTCATCTCCTCCATGTTCTCCTCCTCCATGTTCACCTCCTCCATGTTCTCCTCCTCCATGTTCACTTCCTCCATGTTCTCCTCCTCCATGTTCACCTCCTCCATGTTCTCCTCCATGTTCACCTCCATGTTCTCCTCCTCCATGTTCTCCTCCTCCATGTTCTCCTCCTCCATGTTCTCCTCCTCCTTCTTTGTTATGCTTTCGGTACGTTGCCTCGGTAACGGTCAGAGTTCGGTGGGTCCTATCTGAGTGCTACTCTGCTGGAGACACAACGGTCTAGAGAACCGAGTCAGAGGACGTTCCTGTAAAGGTCCCGCCTCCTAAACTTCACCGGGAACTTCCTGAGTGGAAACGGGGCGAAACAAAAGAGAGAGAACGTTAGAAAGGGTTTTGGAGGCAGGGATGTGAGAACTGGAACAAACAGCTAGCACAACTTGTTTGGAAATAGGAGAGGTATGAGGCGTGGTCTGAAGGAAGGAAGGAAATGGTCTCAGTTTGAGTTTCAGGCAAAGCGTGAATCGAGGTCTGACCAGAACCAGGTACAGAACATTAGGGCCATTTCCACCGCAGGAACTTCGGGGTAATTTTACGGGGCCGTGGCAGTTGGTGGGTGTCTCCACCGCAGGAACCGCCTCCAAAGGACAGGGTTCCTGAACTTTTACAGGGGCTAAGCGAGTCCCTGCCTCGGAGTAGGTACTCAGAACGGCCTCGAAAAACTCTGGTGCTGATTGGAACTTCCTCTCACTCGGCCCTCTCAGTGGAGACACAGCGGTTGACAGGGCCGAGTGAGAGGAAGGTTCCTGTAAAGTTCCTGTCCCTCAAATAGTTCCAGGAACTTCTTCAGTGGAAACGGCCCTATTGTCTTCTAGATATTTGTGCAGATCAGAGCCTCTTCAGGAACTTCTTGGTTTGGTTCTCACTCCCGTCTGAGACACATTTGGCCAAAGAGAGGACGGAGCGTTCTCAGTTGTGCTGTTAGCGATCCCAACAAACACACTCAGTCACTTCGATTTTATACCTAAGAACGATTACGACAATAGAGCCAAACTCCGAGCCGACTCCACGGTGTCCATGTTGTTCTGGAGTCTTTAGTAGAAGTGAGTCCATGTGGTTCACCTGCAGTGTGTCTGACCTGCATCTCCACAGGTAAACCCATCATAGAGAACATCACAGACGCCATCTACACCTGCAGGAAGACCATCTGTGTGATCAGCCGTCACTACCTGCAGAGCGAGTGGTGCTCCAGAGAGATCCAGATGGCCAGGTGGGGGCGCCACCTCTCTGTCCTCACATACTCAGCACCTCCAGCTTTTATCTCTACCAACAGCGGACATGGAACTGGTTTATGTGCCAGTAGTCCACAGGCTGTTGGTTCAGACTGGTTTTCTGTGGCATCACATTAAACATTTTACTGCTGTTAAACTGAACATTTATAACACATTTTACTATTTCAACCCAAACCATGATCTATCTCTAACCAAGTGGTTTTTGTTCTGAACCTAAACATTTAAACCTCAAACCATTTTGAATCAGTTTCGTACATTAAACAGATATTTGACACGAGGAATCTGTAGCAAGAGCAGCTTTCTTTGGGATAATGTGCTGTTTGACCAATGGTAGTGGTGATGTAATGCATTACTGTTACTGCTGAGTCATTAATAAAGTAATGTGATTACCTTTATGATGAGTATTATGAATCAGTAATTAATGACAGTGATCCAGTAACCTGCCCAACACTACACATCCTTTGTAGATGTGAAGATAAATGCAGAGATGGGTTAGTAACAGCTGGAACATTATGACAGTCATGAATAAATGGATAATCAGTGTAATATAAAGCATTTGTGTGTCCTCACATACTCAGCACCTCCAGCTTTTATGTGTCAGCCTCTCACACTGATGGAGTCCTCTGAATCGTCCTCTGTGATCTGTTGCAGCTTCCGTCTGTTTGATGAGCAGAAGGACGTGTTGATCCTGCTGTTTCTGGAGGACATCCCTGCTCATCAGCTGTCTCCGTACTACCGCATGAGGAAGCTGGTGAAGAGACGCACCTACCTGAGCTGGACGCAGGCTGGTGGACACACAGGAGTCTTCTGGCAGAACGTACGGAGAGCTCTGGAGACGAGGGACGCTCCCAACGAGACCACCAACCTGCTGACCGGACCCACGGGACGCTTTCTCTGAACTACCAGCTGGAGGATCTCTAATCAATCAGCAATAATTAATCATTAGCTTTTAATCAGATGACATGTCGTAATCAGAGCTTAAATGATTCGCTGATCAGCAGGAAAATAATCAGCAACAGGCAAAAAAATTAACTTTTGATTGATAAAAGGCTCCATCTGTCAGTGGTGTCAGTCAGCTACTTTAGTTTAATGCTACCCACACACCAGAAGACTTAGAAGAGTTTTTAGTCCCAGACTAGATTTTACAAAGACTGTGAATCTTATAGGGTTACTATATACAAGCCTACAACTACATTATTTTAGGGTTTTTTTTCCCATCATGCACAGCAGAAATTTTACAAAAATGGAGAATCAGCTTTTAACTCCAGCTGCTCTTGTCTGTGCAGTGGTTTGTATCAAAGAGGCATGGCTGCTCTGCCCACATATTAATTATTATTAATAATTGGGCTGCAACTAAGGACCCCTAACACCCTTTCATTCAAAAACAAAAACATTTTTTCAAATTGACAAAGAAGTGCTCAAACATGTTGGTGCTTGGACGTCACAGACTGCAGATTACCACCTTAGACTTAACGATCGAGATGACGGGAGCGCGCCGAGACTCCAGTTAGACTCCTCAGACGTACCAAAGACTGTCTTTAGTCTGGGACTCGTTTGGTGTAAGCTCAGCGTTAGTTGCAGTTCTACTTATTTTACTCTCCTGTGGTTAAAGGTTTGTTCAGCTGGTCTTTATGTTCATGTTCATTAACTTGGTCCGTTCTGGTCTGTCGATCTTTGTGTAAATGAAGAATGAAAAATCTGCTGCTGACACGGATGTTTTCTCTTTTCATAAAATAAGTTTGTGAATGATTAAAAAATGACTGAATAAAAGGAAATAACTCTTTCAGGTTATTTATCGGGTTTATTTTTAATTTCCAGTGTTGCAAGTTTTTCTCTTAAAGCACAAAAATAAACATGAGAACACACAACGAGAGAGAAGAAGATGAACTCTGAAGAGAAAAACTAACATATTTGTGTATTTTAAATGATGGATGAGTGAACATTCAGCAGAAACACATCTGATAAAACAGCAAAACTGACATAAAACATTTAATTTCACTTGATTTTGATTTTTGTCATTTTCTTTTTCTCAAAAAACAAATATATTGAAAATAGCAATAACACCTTTGAGCTGAAAAAGTGGTGTATAGAATAAAAAATATAAACTCATAAATCATCCAATCAGATCTCCTCTCTGCTCTTCTTCTAGTGGTCTTAATAAAGGTCTCACTACTTCCTGTTTTGGAGCGTTGGTGCTGGTGATGATTTTCTTCTTCAGAGGGTTTGTGTTTGTCCTCAGAGGTCCTACTCTGCTCCCTCAGCTCCTTCCTCTTCAGCCGGCTCTCTGGAAACACCGGGACTATAACAACCCAGCTCAGTGTTCTCCGGTGGGTCTGACTTCTGCCCCCTGCTGGCCTGGAGAGACATGACAACACAGATCTGCATCACTCCTCTCTTCAGTATAAAGCTTCATTTCAACCAGTCCTCTAAACAACCAGCACAGGTCATTTATTCCACAATTTGAGAAATAGAAAAGTTAACAGGAACTTAACAGAAACAACTCAATTCTTTTTATATTATTTGAAAGGCTACATAGCACTTTAAAAAAATAATGTATGACATGAATCAGCACTACAATCATGAATTTTAGGTGATTGGTCCACTGCCATAATGTTACTCATCTGATCCAGAACAACATTGTCCTTTAGCATAAAACATAAAACTGAAATAGGTGTACTGTCACCATACTGTCACATTCAGGCGTTACCAGTGTTTTAGGTTTACATGTTTAAAGAAGTGGAACTCTTTTCAGTCAGCAAACGTCCAGTTTAGATCATAGACCGTAATAGATTGAGTTTAGTTAAGAAACTGTTGGAACTATTGTATGTAAGTTATCCCATATTTACCCTTTCTATAATCATTAGTCTTTATAGTCTACAAGCATGTGTTTTTCTCTGTACCTATAGATAAAAATAGTCAATATTGGTTTGCATTTACCTTTGGAGGCCAAATATATACCTATACTAGATTACCTCAAAGTTATTGTGAAAGTCCAACTATCTATTCTCAAGTAATGAGTGCAAGCATGGCTAAGTTTCAACCCCCAGGGGGAAGTCAAGTTTTAATATATGTAGATGACGTGTTATTAGTCTCTCCTGATTTGGAAACATGTAAAGAAGATACTTTAGCTTTACTAAAGCATTTGGCTGAAGAGGGCCATAAAGTAAGCAAAAGTAAACTCCAAATGTGTAAAATGCAAGTTAAATATTTAGGACTAATCTAAGTGCGGGAGGAAGAACAATAATGGAAGACAGAAAGATTGCAATTCTCCAAGCTCCAAAACCTTTAGTAAAAAAGCAGATGATGTCATTTCTGGGGTTGACAAACTATTGCAGAAATTGGGTACTAAACTATGCTGAAATGGAACGGCATCGTTAAATAAATTGATGTATGAAGAAGACCTTAAAATGACATCTTAGTTAAAATGGACTGATGAAGCTGAAAAAGCTTTCTGTGAAGTAAAGCAAGTGTTAGTGTCCAGTACAGCACTAGCATTGCCAGACTAACAAACCATTCATTCAGATGGTTGACTGTAAAGGTCATTTTATGACCTCTGTATTGGCACAACAATATGGAGATAAGATGAAGCCTATAGCTTATTTTTCATCAAAGCTAGATAGTGTAGCTTGTGCACTACCACATTGTGTAAGAGCAGTCATAGCAGCATCCATGACTGTGGAAACAAGTACAAGTACCAAGAAAAATAGCAGTATGCAAATGTGCAGCACACACATATGGTACTGATAAAGTTTCTCTAGGAAATGCATTTGCAGATAAAACCGCGAAAGCAGCTGCAGCAGGTCAATTTAATATATTGACCTTAGAAGAATTAATTAATTTAGATGATACCATATTAAAAGACATGCAACAACAAAGTACATAATCTGAAAAAAAAGCATTTGGGAAAAGAATGGAGCTAAATTACAAAATGACATCTATGTATGACCAAATAATTGAGCCATGGTGTAAACATATGTCTCAACAGGAGGGATAATTGTAGGACAGATACATCAATACTTTACCACTTATGGATTCAACTCTTATTAAAAAAAAAAAATTTGTAGAGCATGTTTGACCTGTGCTAAACATAATCCACAAGGTAATTTGAGACTACGTAGAGGGCGTTTCCCAACACCTCAGTATCCATTTCAAATTATCCATATGGATTTTATAGAGTTAAACCAAAGTGAAGGGAAAAAGTATTGTTTGGTCATAATAGATGCATTTTCAAAATGGATTGAACTTTTCCCAACCAAGAATCCAGACGCTTTGACGGTAGCAAAAGCACTTTGTAAAGATATTATTCCCAGGTATGGTATTTCTGAGAAGATATATAGTGATAATGGGACCTATTTCGTTAACCAAGTGGCTAAAAAGATTGGTGTAATGTTCCACATAAATTTTAAAAAATCATTGTGCATACCACCCTCAAAGTGCAGGATTAGTAGAAAGGATGAATGGAGCAATTAAGAATAGGCTGAAGAAATGTATGGAGGAAACAGGCAGATTATGGAGACAATGTTTAGACCTGGAAAAAAAAAATTGTATATTGATATTACTACTGGGTTAACACCATATGAAATATTATTTGAAAGACCTTATAGGTTACCTCAATTTAAGAATCAATGGGAAATAGATGAAGAGGCTAATATAGCTGACTACATGAGAAACATGCTGGGAAAACAAAAACAGAAACAAACTGATGAAAATTCTTCTGTTTCCCAGCAGGAAATCCAATTAGTGGAATCAGGAGATTGGGTGCTAATATGAAGCATAAAAAAAAGAAACATAGGCACTCACTAAAGTGGGAAGGGCTGTATCAGGTACTAATAATGACCCCACAGCATTAAAAATAGCAGAAAGATCAACTTGGATCCATTTAACATATTGCAAAAAGATCATTTCGACTGAAGACTCCGACAGGGGAGGTGAGCCAAAGACCGATAATAGGGTGGACCTGGACATTTAGAGTTCAGGTACACCTGAAAGTCAGTGAAGATCTTACAAGCCACCAAACCTAGTAGAGGAGGTCTTTCGGCCAAAATGACTCCAAGATGGTCTGGTACTGAAATATCAGTCTGATAAATCTGAGTGTCAATCCATAAATCTGTGGGCATATTCCGGTGGAAGAGATCCTGAATTTAGAGCAGCTTTATGTTATGGAAGCCGGACAAAACCTGAAATGCCAAAAAGAACTTACAAGAAAGGAGGACAAATTCTGATGGCAAATAATGTGACAGTGGATGAATGGTTCCAAGTCACAACTGGTGTTTCTGGAACTAATAATAATTGGTTGTTAATGGTAGAACAAGCTGCCAATATGACTAAGACTGACTGTGTAGTTTGCATGGGACCAAGACCACTTTTGCAGATTGTCCCGGCAGTGATACCACAGGAGTGTGTGTGAGTGTGTTATAGACTTTATGAATAACACAAACCTCAGTAAAAATTGTAGTATTTGGGATTCAGTTTTCCCGGTCACAGTGACAGAAAAGGAAAAGCCGTTGTTCTTCAAGAAAGTAGTTAGAGGTAATTTTACGTGCATTAAAATGGAGATAGGAGATGTTTTTAGGAGAGGAAACCCCCTAGGTAATCTTACTGTAACCTCATGCAGAAAACATATAAGAGTAAATACAATTGGTTCTAAACCTAATGATTTCAAACCAGTGTCTCGAGGAGACATTTGGTGGTGGTGTAGAGACGAAAGACTTTTTGACAAGTTGCCTAGAAATGTGACTGGATATTGTGCATTAGTGACATTACTGTTACCAGTTTCAGTACTTCCTATGACGACTGAAGGACTGATCACTGAATCAGTTAAATTTGTGTCACAACAGTGGCTTCATAAGAAAAGATCCACTGCTTGGTTGACAGACAAAGATCCAACTTACATTGATGCTATCGGTGTTCCACGCGGTGTACCTAGTGAATATAAATTGGCTGATCAAGTTGCGGCAGGTTTTGAGTCCACCCTCTGTTGATGGTGTAATAAAAATAAAAACGTAGACAGGATTAACTACATCCATTACAATGTTCAAAAACTAGGAAATTGGACCCAGAGCGGATTTGAAGCTGTACATGGCCAACTGGCAGCTACTTCCCTTATGGCTTTTCAGAATAGAATAGCACTGGATATGCTGTTGACAGAAAAAGGTGGTGTATGTGCAATGTTTGGGGAAAAGTGTTGTACTTTTATCCCCAATAATGAGGCTGCTGATGGCAGTCTGACTAAGGCCATTGAGGGCCTGCGTTCACTGAATGGTAAAATGAAAGATCATTCCGGTGTTGACACCACCTTGTGGGATTCATGGATGAATGCCTTTGGGAAGTATAGAGCTCTGGTATCTTCTGTCCTAGTCTCAATTGCAGTTTTTGCAGCGATTTTGACTTTGTGTGGCTGTTGTTGTATTCCCTGTCTTCGTGCTTTAATTAATAGACTAATCACTACTGCCATTACACCCGTGGATAGTCGATTTGCTCAGATGTATACTTTGCTTGGACATGATGATAATGATAATGATGAACCTGAGGATAATTTACCTGATCTGTTCCCGATTTCGTCTAATGTTAATTCTGATTGGTAAACTGTAAAAAGAAAACAAGTAACTCTGAGTGTAAACCTGTTTGTTCTCATAAAAATGATCTTACAACTGAAAATCTTTTGAAGTGGTTGATATAAGTGAAATGAGGAGATGAGTAAATATGTGATAAACAGGAGGGAAATGTTGGAATTATTGTATATAAGTTATCCCATATTTACCCTTTCTATAATCATTAGTCTTTATAGTCTACAAGCATGCTGTTTTAAAGTTGTTTTTCAGGACCTGTGACCCTGCTCAGGATCTGCTCAGGACGTCTATCTGAAGATCTGTGGCCAATCTGTAACCCTGCTGAGAATGTCTTTGAAGTGTGTGTGTCCACCCGAAGCAGACCAGCGACCGATCAGTGACCTATTTGTGACCGATGTGTGACCCCTAC
Source organism: Scomber colias (assembly GCA_021039105.1). NCBI lineage: Eukaryota > Metazoa > Chordata > Actinopteri > Scombriformes > Scombridae > Scomber > Scomber colias. Next base: position 9,102 of record JAJDFG010000836.1, read on the forward strand.
CCCTTAGAGCAAAAATGACTATGTAAATTAGGGACTCCCTGAAACCAATAAAGAGAAAGGGTTCGGCAAGATTTGCTCAGAGCGGGTTGGAGATCTTAACTGAGCAGATCTCTGTCCGTTCTCCTTGCAAGTAAAAACTCTAATCCTGTTGTCTTCTCTCCTTTGTTTGATATTTTAAGTGTTTTAGGTTGCCTGAACCTGACAGAAACCCTTCATGCAAAAAGTGATCAACACTTGTGATCTTGATGTAATTACCAGAGCAAACAGTCTTCACATTTAATCACATGTTTAGAGATGCTACTGCTAGTGCGACAGTAAACAGCTGATTGTGTTAATGGGACTATCATAATGTCCTGAATATGAACTAAGACTTTCTGAGAATAGTAATGTCATGTAGACCATCTTTAAAAGATCAGCATTATGTGAAGTTTACCATAAAATAATAAACTGCAGAAATCCTTCTGTTCTAGTGGTGTAGACTGAGTAAGTGTTCATCATTCACTCATATCTCAACTCCTAAAGTTTAAGAGTATAATCTTTCCTGATGTCAGCATGTCAGGTAATGTTTAGTAGCATTCTACTTCTAATCAATAATAATACTAATCACTAACAATTACTAATATTTTTAACATTACAATTTTGTAGTGCACATTTCAGTGGTTCATAAAATGTCACCAAAATAAAGTTAAGTTAATAAAACAGGTTGAGTACCTTCAGGATGAAATAGACGGCAGCTACGACCAACGGCAGGACGACCAGCAGGACGACCAGTGTGATGATAGAACCTGTTCTGTAAGGTTTTTCATCTGGACCTGATGAGACACATTCAGTCATCACATTAGATCACATGACATCATGAGGACAACAGCTCCCATCAAACAGAAACTGACGTTAAATCTCCTAAAATCAGTGAAGTCTGAAGCAGCTTGTTGATTCAGCTCTTAGAGAATAAGTTCATCTGATCCTCTCTGTATGCTGATGATGTTCAACAAAAACCACTCATGTGTTCACAGCTGCTTTGAAAGAATGAATGAAAGTCTGCTGATTCTCTCCTTAAAGCTCCTGTCTGCTTAAAATGATTCAACTGATTGTTAACAGTCAACATCTTTACATGCAGTTAAATCAGATGTGATCCTGGTGAAGCTCTGAGTTCATCATGTAAACCCTGTTTATTATCATTATAGTGCTTATCTGGCTTCACTTTTACTTTCCACTACAACACAGTTGTTATGGTTGAATAATGTTAAAGAAGCCGGGAAGGAAACAGTTTACAGCTCCTTCATCAGATTGTGACTCAGCTCTCTGTAGGTCGCTGGGTCGCTCCGGCTGCCTCATGACTTTTTATCAAACATGGAAACAAAGTCAGTGTGACGTCTCAGTTGGACTGAGCTTCACACTCTGCTTCAGCTTACCTGTGACAGTGAGAGAGAGCAGACGGCTCTCAAAGGAGAAGTTATGAGGAAAAACATACACGCCATAAACACAGCTGTAGCTTCCTTGGTGGGCGGGGTCTGCAGCAGGAAACAGGAAGTCAGCAGAGTGATTGACAGCTGGCTGGGTGTAGTTGTATGCTGTGTTGGAGGAGGTGAAGGTGAGCTGGAAGGAGCCTCCTGGGTACTGAGGCTGGACGGAGCAGCTGATGGTGAAGCTGGAGCCCTGGAGAACCTGAAACCCCTGCTGCTGGGCCCCGGAGACCCCGTCCATGGTAGGAGACACAGAGATGATTGGCTGAAGCAGCAGGTCTGTAAATACAGAGAGATGATTGGCTGAAGTGTAGCGCCTCTCTTTTGTGTGTGTATGTATGTGCCACACTGCATTTGTAAAACGGGGTGTTTAATTATTAAAAAATAGTTTTATTTTGAAATCTTTATTTAGAAAACCGGATTCTCTCGTTGTTGCTTTGTTTGACTTCCTGCCCGGCTTGACAGATTCAGACACGGCACGTGGAGAAAATAGACCAGACACCGAAATGATCGCTTCACGGCGCGAGCCGGCAGCGGGGCAGAGCGCCGCGGTGCTTCCTATGTGAACGACACCATTGATTAACATGAGCACCGAAAGGAAAATAGCTCCGCTTCTCGGCGCTTCGCAGCTAATCGCAGCTTCCGCGTCCGGTGTGAGCCAGGCCTTACATGGTTAAAAAGGTTCTGGTTAAATCCCACTAAATCTGGGAGTAATAGCAAGGGATTATGGGTAATCCTTTTTATGTCTGTGGGTAAAACAATTTAAATAACTGCAGAGTATGTGAAAGTTAAGATGGCTTTATTTGCATATTTTTTGTCTTACATTAATTTCGACATGTTTTTTTGTAAGTTACCCCCTTTGTTTTTTATGTTTTAGCCCACAGTTAGTTTCTTCAAGTTCAAGTAACAACTAATAAAGAGACAGAGCACATTCATACCCAAGTGCTTGCTCATTATCAAATTATAAAATAATCATTTTAAAAGTATTGATAAAGAACCAGATCAATAAGAGGTATTGATAAGAGTAGTAGTATTGATGAAATCCTAATGAAACTGATCCCTAGTGTGAAGTCAGTACATCTGATCATGGTTCTGACACTGAGCTGACAGAGAGCAGCAAACTGCTCTGTTTACACTGTGTTCATACAAATGATTAAATACCATATACATACAGTATATTGTAACTGTAAACTGCTACTACTGCTGCTTTCTCTTGTAGTGTGAATATCCTTAAAAGTGCAGATTGTCTCAGTTTGAATCAATGAGCCTCCAGGAACAAGCTAACTTCTCTACCCTTTAGGATGCTGTCGTCCTGGATAAGTTCACAGTTCAGTCCAATGGAAACCACCAACTATCACTGTGACGGAGGAAGGAGAGTATTACTGTCAGAGATGATGTCACTGATGGACTTACCTGAGCAGGTGATCTCCACGATGGAGGAAGAGTAACCTGATGATACACATTCCCTCAGATCAGATCCAGAATGAAGACAGTCAGGTCTGATCCACCATACAGGTCTGTCTGAGTCTTCATTTCTGCTTCTTGTTGAAACAGCAGAGCCACAGTCCAAATATCTACATATTATAGCTGCTTCCTTCAGGGTCCAGTCAGAGTCACTCAGGGTCCAGCCAGAGTAACTCAGGGTCCAGCCAGAGTAACTCACTGGTCTCCACTCTCCATGTTTCACCTCCAGTGTACCTGCACAGCGACTGGCTCCTCCCACCAACCTGACAGGCTCTGAACAGAAACAAGAGAGTCATCAGTAAAAGAATAAAGTGAGTTTCATTAGAACAGAAACAAGAGAGTCATCAGTAAAAGAATAAAGTGAGTTTCATTAGAACACAAATGAAGACAAATCAAAGCTGCAGCTCCTCTTCTACCTGAGCAGGTGAGTCCAACAGCTTTAGCAGGTGAGCAGGTTCTTCTAGCTGAGTCTGATCTTCTACAGTCCAGGAGAGCAGACTCATTGCCTCCACACTGGAACTCTTTGGTCCACATTGGAGCCTCCACTTCTCCATAGAGCGCCCCCTGGAGGACTGAAGGAGCCCCACAGTCAAGCTCCCTACAGACCACCTCTGCATCCTGCTGGTCAAAGTCAGCTTCACACACTGAGGACCACGACTGCTCAGACTTCACCTCCAATCTGCCTGAACACAGACTAGTCCCATTCACCAGCCTGACAGAGTCTGGAGAGAGAGAGGACCATCATTAGTTTGGGGAATATTTAACTGCAACGTTCATACCAATAAAGCTTTTTCTGAATTTGAAAGTAACAACTGATGAAGAGAGAGAGCACATTCATACCCTGACTCAAGTCTTTATCTACAGAAAGTAGTTCATGTTATTTGTATGATTTTAAAATGTCTTATTCAGGCACCATCTTGTGGTAAAATGTTTATATTTTCTACTGAATCTTTATTTTAGCAGGAAAACCTCATTAAGATTAAACTTGTCTTTTGCAGGAGTGTCCTGGCCAAGACAGGCAGCAACAGAAAGTTTCAGACAAACAACATAAAAACCAGTAATACAGACAGACCTCTGTAACATGAAGAATGACACTGTGGTGGACAGCAATGCATGATATCAGAAAATAAAGAAGATCAGAGCACCGTGGTAGCTGAATGGTTACAGCACCACATAACCACAACGTCCCTGATTCAACTCTGACTGGAGACCTTTGGTACATTTCATACCTCTCTCTCTCCCCCTTGTTTCCTATCTACTTCTCCACCATCAGCTGTCAATTAAGGCAGAAATACTCCAAAACATATAAAAGAAGATGTAGAAATTTAGAAGGAGGAGTCTCTCTGTTATTAGGTAGTCACGCCCCTCATAACTCTGTTCACAGTAGAATAATGGATGAAGCTACAGCTAATCTGAATTAGACTCCTCCTGTTTTCCTCTGTCAGATTATTGCTTTCAGCAGTAGCAGCTCATGCTATCAGACCTCAGCTCAGACTACAGAGAACTGTCTGTTCCGCCAAAAAGCTCTCCCACATCTTGAGTTTTACATTTTACTTTTTATATTTTTCAAGCCACGTTTCTCACAAAATACATTTAGACCCACGTCATCTCAGAAAATAAAGTTTATCTAGACAAACCATCTTATTCATCTGGTGCCTGGATCTAAAGAAGCAAGTGGGGTACAGAGTCAGCCATGACTTCACTTACTCCATACCAGGCTGTAAGAGCTGTGTCTGTCTCTGCCACAAGCTCTATAATTTGGAGCAAAGAATCTCTATTCTCTACAAAATGTATGAGGCAGAAACGCAGATGGATGCAATCATCTTCGGCCCTACACATACCAACACCACCTGTTCCAGGGAACTTGGGACCTCAGCCTCTGATTCTGCTGCAGTCTCTCCAAACTCTACTTCCATCATCCCCGCTGATGCAGCTCCAGACAGCATTTCAGAGAATCTGTGCTCATCCTCTGGCTGAGCACTGGAGAACTGGATCAATAAGTGGTATTGATGAGAGTAGTAGTATTGATGAAATCCTAATGAAACTGATCCCTAGTGTGAAGTCAGTACATCTGATCATGGTTCTGACACTGAGCTGACAGAGAGCAGCAAGCTGCTCTGTTTACACTGTGTTCATACAAATGATTAAATACCATATACATACAGTATATTGTAACTGTAAACTGCTACTACTGCTGCTTTCTCTTGTAGTGTGAATATCCTTAAAGGTGCAGATTGTCTCAGTTTGAATCAATGAGCCTCCAGGAACAAGCTAACTTCTCTACCCTTTAGGATGCTGTCGTCCTGGATAAGTTTACAGTTCAGTCCAATGGAAACCACCAACTATCACTGTGACAGAGGAAGGAACATATTACTGTCAGAGATGATGTCACTGATGGACTTACCTGAGCAAGTGAGCTCTACGATGGAGGAAGAGGAACCTGATGATACACAGTTCATCAGTGCAGATCCAGACTGAACACAGTCAGAGTTGATCCTCCATACAGATCTGTATGAGTCTTCATTTCTGCTTCTTGTTGAAACAGCAGAGCCACAGTCCAAATATCTACATATTATAGCTGCTTCCTTCAGGGTCCAGCCAGAGTCACTCACTGGTCTCCACTCTCCCTGTTTCAGCTCCAGTGTACCTGCACAGCGACTGGCTCCTCCCACCAACCTGACAGGCTCTGAACAGAAACAAGAGAGTCATCAGTAAAAGAATAAAGTGAGTTTCAATAGAACAGAAACAAGAGAGTCATCAGTAAAAGAATAAAGTGAGTTTCAATAGAACAGAAACAAGAGCGTCATCAGTAAAAGAATAAAGTAAGTTTCATTAGAACAGAAACAAGAGAGTCATCAGTAAAAGAATAAAGTGAGTTTCATTAGAACACAAATGAAGACAAATCAAAGCTGCAGCTCCTCTTCTACCTGAGCAGGTGAGTCCAACAGCTTTACCAGGTGAGCAGATTCTTCTAGCTGAGTCTGATCTTCTACAGTCCAGGAGAGCAGACTCATGGCCTCCACACTGGAACTCTTTGGTCCACATTGGAGCCTCCACTTCTCCATAGAGCGCCCCCTGGAGGACTGAAGGAGCCCCACAGTCAAGCTCCCTACAGACCACCTCTGCATCCTGCTGGTCAAAGTCAGCTTCACACATTGAGGACCACGACTGCTCAGACTTCACCTCCAGTCTGCCTGAACACAGACTAGTCCCATTCACCAGCCTGACAGAGTCTGGAGAGAGAGAGGACCATCATTAGTTTGGGGAATATTTAACTGCAACGTTCATACCAATAAAGCTTTTTCTGAATTTGAAAGTAACAACTGATAAAGAGAGAGAGCACATTCATACCCTGACTCAAGTCTTTATCTACAGAAAATAGTTCAAGATATTTGTATGATTTTAAAATGTCTTATTCAGGCACCATCTTGTGGTAAAATGTTTATATTTTCTACTGAATCTTTATTTTAGCAGGAAAACCTCATTAAGATTAAACTTGTCTTTTGCAGGAGTGTCCTGGCCAAGACAGGCAGCAACAGAAAGTTTCAGACAAACAACATAAAAACCAGTAATACAGACAGACCTCTGTAACATGAAGAATGACACTGTGGTGGACAGCAATGCATGATATCAGAAAATAAAGAAGATCAGAGCACCGTGGTAGCTGAATGGTTACAGCACCACATAACCACAACGTCCCTGATTCAACTCTGACTGGAGACCTTTGGTACATTTCATACCTCTCTCTCTCCCCCTTGTCTCCTATCTACTTCTCCAACATCAGCTGTCAATTAAGGCAAGGCAAGGCAAGGCAGTTTTATTTATATAGCGCATTTCATACACAATGGCAACTCAATGTGCTTTACATAAAACAGAAAAACATGTAAAAACATACAATTAACCCCCCACCCCACCCCCCCATAATAAAAACAAAGTACAGAAAAATAGAAAGACATAAATAAAATGATTGCAGCATAAAATAATAAATTAGCTTTAAAATCATTAAAAGGACATAGAGTGCAAATGAAAGATTAAAATGTAAAGTGCTTTAAAAGAGCTCAATCATAAGCTCAGGAGAAGAGAAATGTTTTTAACCTGGATTTAAAAGTGTTCACTGTTGGGGCTGATTTCAGTTCTGCTGGTAGTTTGTTCCAGTTGTGTGCAGCATAACAGCTAAAAGCTGCTTCACCATGTTTAGTTTGAACTCTGGGCTCAACTATCTGACCTGAGTCAGTAGATCTCAGAGCTCAGGACTCAACTATCTGACCTGAGTCAGTAGATCTCAGAGCTCTGGGCTCAACTATCTGACCTGAGTCAGTAGATCTCAGAGCTCTGGGCTCAACTATCTGACCTGAGTCAGTAGATCTCAGAGCTCTACTGGGTTTATATTCTACTAACATGTCATTCATGTATTCTGGACCTAAACCATTCAGTGATTTGTAGACCAGTAGCAGAACTTTAAAATCTATTCTCTAGCTGACTGGGAGCCAGTGTAAAGACTTTAGAACTGACTGGGAGCCAGTGTAAAGACTTTAGAGCTGACTGGGAGCCAGTGTAAAGACTTTAGAACTGACTAGGAGCCAGTGTAAAGACTTTAGAGCTGACTGGGAGCCAGTGTAAAGACTTTAGAACTGACTGGGAGCCAGTGTAAAGACTTTAGACCTGACTGGGAGCCAGTGTAAAGACTTTAGAACTGACTGGGAGCCAGTGTAAAGACTTTAGAACTGACTGGGAGTCAGTGTAAAGACTTAAGAACTGACTGGGAGCCAGTGTAAAGACTTAAGAACTGACTGGGAGCCAATGTAAAGACTTTAGAACTGACTGGGAGCCAGTGTAAAGACTTTAGAACTGACTGGGAGCCAGTGTAAAGACTTTAGAACTGACTGGGAGCCAGTGTAAAGACTTTAGAACTGACTGGGAGCCAGTGTAAAGACTTTAGAGCTGACTGGGAGCCAGTGTAAAGACTTTAGAACTGGAGTAATGTGCTCTGATCTCTTTGTTCTGGTTAAAACTGGAGCTGCAGCGTTCTGAATGAGCTGCAGCTGTTTAATACTTTTTTGTGGGAGTCCAGTCAGAAGACCGTTACAGTAGTCGAGTCTACTTGAGATGAAAGCATGAATCAACTTCTCTTGGTCTGTTTGGGACATAAAACCCTTCACTCTGGATATGTTCTTAAGCTGATAGAAGCTGTTTTGGTGACTGATTTGATATGACTGCTGAAGGTCAGATCTGAGTCTATCAGCACGCCAAGGTTTCGGACTTGGTCCCTAGTTTTTAGAGAGAGTGACTCGAGATGTTTACTGACAGCAATCCTCTTCTCTTTATTGCCAAAAACAATGACCTCAGTTTTGTCCTGATTTAATTGAAGGAAATTTTGGTTCATCCAATCAGTGACTAGCTCTAAACAGTGACACAATGACTGTATTGGACTGTAGTCATCTGGGGACAGTGCCAGGTATATCTGCGTGTCATCTGCATAACTGTGATAGTCTACAGTAGAGTTCTGCAGAATTTGACCCAAGGGCAGCATATATAGACTGAACAGAAGGGGTCCAAGAACTGACCCCTGAGGAACTCCACATGTCATAGCCACTCGATCGGATTCATAACTTCCAATGGTCACAAAATAACTCCGCTCTTCCAAGTAGGACCTGAACCAGTCTAGGACTGTTCTGCTGAGTCCTGCCCAAGTTTCCAACCTGTTCAACAGTATACTGTGATCCACAGTGTCAAACGCAGCACTGAGATCCAACAGGACCAGAACTGACACCTTGCCTGAGTCAGTGTTCAACCTTATGTCATTTAACACTCTAATAAGACCTGTTTCTGTACTGTGGTTAGGGTTAGGGTTAGGGGGGGGGGGGGGTCGGGGTTAACCTGTCGGTCGGAAACCTGATTGAAATTTGTCAAAAAGGCCACTGGAGTTCAAGAAATTGCTGAGTTGATTAAAAACCACTTTCTCAACGATCTTGGCTATAAAAGGAAGATTTGAGATAGGTCTGTAGTTGGTTAACATGGAAGCATCCAGCGTTCTCTTTTTTAAGAGTGGCTTAATGGCAACTACTTTTAGGAGTTTAGGAAACACACCTGATTTAAGTGAGCTATTTATTACTTGTCGCAAATCTGTTTGGACAGAGTTCACAATAGTTTTAAAGAAATCTGATGGCATTGTGTCAAGACAGCACGTTGATGGTTTTAGATGCTGCACTGTTTCCTCTATGGTTTTTTGGTCAACTATTTTAAATTCTGACATTGTAGTTGAGTTAATCCTGGGAGTTCTTAGGGATTGCATCATTTTATTGTTTTGTTGATGTGTGTTGATATTTAGCCTTATGGACTGGATTTATTCACTGAAAAAGCAAATTCATTGCATTTCTCTGTGGAAAGGAGTTCTGGAGCTATCTGTTGAGGGGGGTTTGTAAGCTTATCAACTGTAGCAAACAGAGTACGAGTGTTATTGATGTTCTTATTAATTATTTCAGAAAAGTGTTGCTGTCTAGCTTTGAGTAACTCATATTTAAAATTACAAAGACTTTGTTTGTAGAGGTCAAGGTGAATTTGAAGTTTAGTTTTTCTCCACTTACGCTCTGCCTTCCTGCATGCTGTTTTTAAAGCCTTTACCATCCTAGTGTTCCTCCATGATGTTTTCTTTCTGCTCAAGGTCTTCTTAGTTTTAATAGGTGCAACAGCATCCATGACATTTGAGATTTTCCAGTTAAATTTATCCAGGAGTTCATCAACTGACTCTGCACTCACAGTTGGTGACATAGCTATAGCCTCCATAAACTTTGCACTGGTATTCTCATTTATGTACCTTCTCCTAACACACACAGAGGTTAACTGAACATCTGGAATGATCTGTAAGTCAAAGAACACAGAAATGATCAGAAAGAGCCAAGTCCTTAACATCAACAGAAGAAATATCAACACCTTTAGAGATAACCAGATCCAGAGTGTGTCCTCGAGTGTGTGTGGGCCCTTTCTCATGTTGCAAGAGGCCAAAAGTGTCAAGTAGAGCAGAGAGTTCTTTGGCGTTACTGTCCATGTTATTGTCTACATGAATGTTAAAATCCCCTGTTATGATAAAAAAGTTGTAGTCAGTGCAGATAACTGACAGCAGTTCAGCAAACTCATCAATGAATTTTCCTGAGTATCTTGGAGGTCTATAAATGATTAAAAAAAATTACTTTTGGATCACCTTTTAATAAAAAACAGAGATGTTCAAAAGAGCTAAAATCACCTAATGTAATTTCCTTGCACTGAAATACAGATTTAAAGATGGCAGCAACTCCCCCGCCTTTCTTACCAGTTCGACACTTCTTCATGAAACTAAGGCAGAAATACCCCAAAGCATATAAAAGAAGATGTAGAAGTTTAAAAGGAGGAGTCTCTCTGTTATTAGGTATCACGCCCCTCATAACTCTGTTCACAGTAGAATAATGGATGAAGCTACAGCTAATCTGAATTAGACTCCTCCTGTTTTCCTCTGTCAGATTATTGCTTTCAGCAGTAGCAGCTCATGCTATCAGACCTCAGCTCAGACTACAGAGAACTGTCTGTTCCGCCATAAAGCTCTCCCACATATTGAGTTTTACAATTTACTTTTTATATTTTTCAAGCCACTTTTCTCACAAAATACATTTAGACCCACGTCATCTCAGAAAATAAAGTTTATCTAGACAAACCATCTTATTCATCTGGTGCCTGGATCTAAAGAAGCAAGTGGGGTACAGTCAACCATGGCTTCACTTACTCCATACCAGGCTGTAAGAGCTGTGTCTGTCTCTGCCACAAGCTCTATAAATTGGAGCAAAGAATCTCTATTCTCTACAAAATGTATGAGGCAGAAACGCAGATGGATGCAATCATCTTCGGCCCTACACATACCAACACCACCTGTTCCAGGGAACGTGGGACCTCAGCCTCTGATTCTGCTGCAGTCTCTCCAACCTCTACTTCCATCATCCCCACTGATGCAGCTCCAGACAGCATTTCAGAGAATCTGTGCTCATCCTCTGGCTGATCACTGGAGAACTGGATCAATAAGTGGTATTGATAAGAGTAGTAGTATTGATGAAATCCTAATGAAACTGATCCCTAGTGTGAAGTCAGTACATCTGATCATGGTTCTGACACTGAGCTGACAGAGAGCAGCAAGCTGCTCTGTTTACACTGTGTTCATACAAATGATTAAATACCATATACATACAGTATATTGTAACTGTAAACTGCTACTACTGCTGCTTTCTCTTGTAGTGTGAATATCCTTAAAAGTGCAGATTGTCTCAGTTTGAATCAATGAGCCTCCAGGAACAAGCTAACTTCTCTACCCTTTAGGATGCTGTGGTCCTGGGTAAGTTTACAGTTCAGTCCAATGGAAACCACCAACTATCACTGTGACAGAGGAAGGAAAATATTACTGTCAGAGATGATGTCACTGATGGACTTACCTGAGCAGGTGAGCTCCACGATGGAGGAAGAGGAACCTGATGATACACATTCCCTCAGTGCAGATCCAGAATGAACACAGTCAGAGTTGATCCTCCATACAGATCTGGGTGAGTCTAACTTTCTGCTTCTTGTTGAAACAGCAGAGCCACAGTCCAAATATCTACATATTATAGCTGCTTCCTTCAGGGTCCAGTCAGAGTAACTCACGGTCCAGACAGAGTAACTCACTGGTCTCCACTCTCCCTGTTTCACCTCCAGTGTACCTGCACAGCGACTGGCTCCTCCCACCAACCTGACAGGCTCTGAACAGAATCAAGAGAGTCATCAGTAAAAGAATAAAGTGAGTTTCAATAGAACAGAAACAAGAGAGTCATCAGTAAAAGAATAAAGTGAGTTTCATTAGAACAGAAACAAGAGAGTCATCAGTAAAAGAATAAAGTGATTTATTTTGAAAAGTGAATTTGAAAGTAATTAGTGCATTGTCTATGTTCCTGCTAACTTAACTTTGTGGTTAGAAACAATAGTTTATTTGAGGATTTTCAGTCTGGATTTAGAGCTCATCATAGCACAGAGACTGCACTGGTAAACGTTACTAATGACCTTTTAACTCCATCAGACAATGGACTTCTCTCTGTTCCTGTCCTGTTAGATCTTAGTGCTGCCTTCAACACTATAGATCATCAAATCCTTACAAGAACATTTGATCTGCATTAAAATGGTTTAAGTCCTGTCTATCAGATGGATTTCAGTTTGTTAATGATAAATCCTCAATGCAAACAAAAGTATGGTGTTCCTCAGCGTTCAGTGCTTGGACCAATACTATTCTCCTTATATTTGCTTCCTTTAGTTAATATTATTCAGAATCACTCCATAAATGTTCATAGATTATGTTATGCAGATGATACTCTATTATATCTTTCAATAAAACCAACCAGTTAACTGAACTCCAAACATGCCTTAAAGACATAAAGACCTGCATGATGCAACTTTCTGCTATTAGACTCTGAAAAGACTTAAGTTATTGTGCTTGGTCTCAAACACCTTAGAAACACGTTACATAATGATAGATCTTTCTAGACGGCACCACAGGAGTGGCAGCCTGTTGTTGCAGCTCTTGCCCACTATTTGGTTTTAAACAGTATGTTGATTTTAACATTACACAAATGATAACAACAACAACTCAGCTCACAGACAAAAGAGAAACTGGTGGTACAGAGACAGACATATACAGATGAAGCCATTTCAAAGTTCCCCTGTTTCTTTGGTGGCTCCTTGGCTGGCCGATAACGGGCGCAGGGGGTAATGTGATCCCCCAGCGATGACGTGGTCAATGAGGTCCCGACTGGTGATGTGTTTAGACCCACTGCTCATAGGAAAGACTAAGATGTCCAATGATTAAAAAAATTAACTGGATTCATCACGTTACAACCCTGTGATTAAACCTGATTAAAATGCTAGGCTAAATATTATATACACTAATATTACTTGTTTTACTTCTATTCTTCTGTATAAAGTTGCCTAATGAAGGGTTCAATATAGTTAATCCATTAGAAAGTACGGATGCAATTGAGGTTGCTGTACATCTGACAGGACACCGTCCGTCACAGGAAACACTCGCGAATCACTGTCACTGTCAAACCAAGAAATAGAGCATGAGACAAACCCAGTCTAGTGATTTAAAACAGGACGCGCTATTTAATACGTAGTAGGCTATGTCAGCGGACGGTGACAACCACATACTGGGGACTCTGGTAAAATCTGCCGAAGTCCGGTGCCTATTTTTTTACACTTCCAATAAAAATGTCCGGTGAAAATATTCCCTCCAAGAAGTAAGCACAATTTAAATTGTAATAAAATAAAATGTATTTTTAAATGACGAGCTGGGCTTCTGGTTGACTGGTCGGCATTGTAAAGGGTAAATGAGCTTTATTATCATTATACAACAAAATGACAGGTTAGAATGGAGGGATGGATGGATGAATGGAGAATGGATTTTAGGTCCAGGCCCGTTTTGACCCAGGCCCATAGTATGTAGTTAGTGATTTCGGACACAGCATTAGTGAGTTTTCATTCTAGCTGTCCATCCAATCAGCAGCCTGAGGAAAGCTTTGAGTGAAAGCTTCTCAGCCAATCAGCGGCTTCTACCCCACGTGTGTTCTCTTAAGTCCGCCCACAGGCTGATCGTCACCAGCAAGTGATCCAATGCAATGACCTTTTTTCATAAACTGTCGTCTCGTCCCGTGAGCTCGCCCCGTGAGTTCGCTTCATTCATACTGGTCGGCTTCTTTTATACAGTCTATGGTGTCTACATTAAATCAGGGCTCACTCACACTAGGCAATCATACCGTGCCCAAGCACGTTTGCCCCCTAAAGTCCAGATTATTTGGCTGGTGTGAATGCAAGTGTACCGTGCTTGAGTTCCCACCCACCAGGACTGTAGAGTGGTTTTCTAATAACAAACCGTGACATAAACACTCTCCTTAAGGAGAAGAGAGGCTTTAGGTCAGGAAACAAGGAGGAGCTGTGTAGAGGGAGCTCAACTCCCAGGCTGGGGGGGGGGCAACAGTGGGTGAATGATCTGAACTCATGCTCATCAGACATCTGCCCCTCCCCAAGTCCATGTTACGCCATCCCCCCCACTCACCTACACCACTCTGTCTACAACACGCAGAAAATTGCCGACTCTGTTAATGTGTAAATTCATGAGACAATATTAATTTATCAGACAGTATAAACGGACTCTGATCATTTAATGTCACTTCATTACAGCACAGACGTTTGGGGCAGAGCGCTTCCTCTCATAGAGAACTACACACAACTACACACAACTACACACAACTACACACTACACAACTTCCTCAGTGCCCTTCCTCTCATAGAGAACTACACACAACTACACAACTACACAACTACACAACTACACACTACACAACTACACACAACTTCCTCAGAGCCCTTCCTCTCATAGAGACATTAAGTTAGTTTAATATTTAAAATACAAACCTATGATACTCCCTGACCTTTGACCTCAGGATGTCAAACCAGCCCTGACCTTTGACCTCAGGATGTCAAACCGACCCTTTGACCTCAGGATGTCAAACCAGCCCTGACCTTTGACCTCAGGATGTCAAACCAGCCCTGACCTTTGACCTCAGGATGTCAAACCAGCCCTGACCTTTGACCTCAGGAAGTCAACCCAGCTGTATAACAGACTAATATCCCTCACGTGCTTCAAGGATTATTTTTTTAATAATCGATATTTTGGTCAATTAAAAAATATGAATAAAAATCTGCTTGTCTGCAGTTTAGCAGCGATTACTCTCAAGATGTCTTTATTGAGACTTTTTGTTTCCTGACACAAGTTCTGAACCTGGAGGTTATTTATTTATCTTAATTGTTTAAAAAATTGATAAAAAGACATATATTATATATTTTTTTCAAATATATATATATTTAAAAAATAATCCTTGAGGCACGTGAGGGATATTATTCTGTATGTTATACAGTTGGTTTGACATCCTGAGGTCAAAGGTCAGGGTTGGTTTGACATCCTGAGGTCAAAGGTCAGGGCTGGTTTGACATCCTGAGGTCAAATGGCTGAAGTACATAATGTGTTTGTATTTTGAATGTTGAATATTAAACTAACTTAATGTCTCGTATAGTTTTAACCTCTCACGATCCAGCACCAATGTCGACAGGATCTTCTAACAATGGGCAGACCATCTTTATTCTTTCTATTGATGCTTTTCTTTTTTTAGTGTCCACTAAAAAAATAATAATAATAATGTAAATGTCCTCACTGTGGGACTAATAAAGTAATATCTTAAAACTATTCTGGATGGCATTGCTTTGGCTAACATTAGCATATTCTTTTTTTTTTTTTAGAGATTTTGTTGGCATAGACACCTTTATTAATCAGTGGATTGACAGGAAACATGGGAGGGGGGGGGGGGGGGTGACATGCAGCAAAGGACCTCCGATCGTGATTCGAACCGGGGTCAGCTGCGTATATGGCATGCGCTATAACCACTTGACCAACACTCGCGCGCCAACATTAGCATATTCTATGAGTTGTTAGTTTTGAGGGTATTTGGTCATAAACCCAAATAGACTGAGTGTCCACCACTGATGGAGGTGTGAGTAACGTCCTCCAGCTCCTCCTGGAGGATCAGAGGTGTTCCCAGACCACATGAGATACAGTCTCTGTTTTTACCTGGTTGGTGATCATCTTCAGCCTGGAGTCCTGGAGAGAAAATCACACAATTAATATTTATATTGGTGCAGAGCTGTGAACTGAACAAACACTGTGAGGCTTTCCAGCAGCTCAGAGCTCATCTCAGTGAAAACACTCATTATTGAACTCACTCAGGAGTCATTTGACCAGTTTACCACTGACCTGCAAACTGGACCTCAATATGACTTTTACACCTGTTTTACCAAATATGCCACAGACTGTTATAATGTATATGTGAAAGTAACATGTTCAGTTTTCAGTAACTAGAAGACGGAGCTAAAAACCAAGTCAGACTAAAGTGTTTGCTCTCCGGTTTAGAAACCTGGAGACTCTGGAAGACAGAGGCAGTCAGCTAGACATCTAAAGTAATCATGTTCTCAAACCTATAGTTGGTTTGCTCTGGTCTGAATCAGCTAACCTGCTAACGCTAAATGGAGCTACTTTTTCACATCAGCTGTGAACTTAATTTAAACCAACATAAATAGGTTTGTTATCCCACATTAAAAAGGCATCAGCTAAATCATTCTTATCTTATTTTGCTTTTGGTAAGTTAAATAGAAGAATACATTAAAATGTAAGTTGATTTTTGAGTGGCAGTTCATTTAGTAAATGTCAGATTGTGAGCATTGAGCAGCTCCTCCTCTTCCAGTCTGTACAGAAGAACAGAAGCTAACTGATTTTAATGCAGGTTCAGATAAAAACTGGAGAAACAAGCAGTTTGCTGAAGTTTGTCACAAACGATGTGATGAGCAGGAGGAAGATAGCTAGAGTTTATGTAGCTGTGATGTCATAGCATCCTCTCTGACTGATGATCCAGTGATCTCAGTGAAATAGCACACTGAAAAACTCTTTGAGTGAACTTTAAAAAATCATGTAAAGAATTTCCACATGATTGAACGGCTTTCTTTCAGCATTAAGGATTTCTGCTGGTCCAACTTAGTCAACTTCATTTATTAGGATTGATTCAAGAGTAACAACACCAGTAAATGAAGTTGATCCATTCTTATTCTACAGAGGGTCGTACGGAGGCTGAATCCCAGCCGTCAAAGGGTGAGAGGCGACGTACAGACAACCGTTCACTCCTACAGGACATTTAGAGTCTCCAACTAACCTAACCTGCATGTGGACTGTGGGAGGAAGCTGGAGAACCCTGAGAGAACCCACAAGGGTACATATTAACTCCACACAGATGCACAGATGAGTCCCAGCGGGCCGGCAGGTTCAAACCCAGAACCCTCTGCTGTGAGACGAGAGGCACAGCAGAACCAGGCCAGATCTAACCGTCCTGCACCAGGCCAGATCTAACCGTGCTGCACCAGGCCAGATCTAGTCTAGATCTAGAATAGTTTGTAGCAGACAGAAAGCCATTTGATTTCTTTTAACATAAGTAAATCTATTAAATGTTGGTTGTAGAATTGCAGGAGTTGGTAGTCAGGGAGGGTCGTTAGGGAGAGGTGCTGACACCTGGCTAGGCCTCTAGCAAGGTGATATATATCTGTCTCTCTCTCTCTCTCTCTCTCCTACATGTGGATCCATCTGCTCCTCTCTGACTCCAAGTAATAAAGACAAGTACGCGGCTGTTACAGCAGCAGCAAGCCGTACTGTTGAGAGGGATTTTCTGTCTCATGAAGGATTCATCGTGTCTCTGCTGTATATTCTGTCACAGACTGATGATCTCTGTAGACTAGTTGAGCTATAAAAGACCTTTTGTCTGTACTGCTGTGTTCAGCCTTTATATACTGATGATCTGTTGGTTGAGTGTGTTTGATAGACAAATTCAATCGGTCGCTCATTTTTCAGTTTGTCTGAATTTGTTCAGTTTTCTTCTTCTAAATGTTCATAAGTCAGTTTTTCTGGAACAAGGTGGTCCACAGGAAATATAATGTGTCTCCACTACAGCTTCCATGTGAACACATCAGTTATGAAACTGTGAAACTATCAGGACTGAACTGAACATATTTCACTACTTTTTACTGGTAAAGTTTTCCTTCAGTCAACTTTTGACTTAAATTCAGTATTTTTACAAAGAGGTTTTGAGTCTTTCACACATCCATCATTAAAGCAGAGTCCTACCTGAGCTGCACAGCAACAGCAACACCATCAGCAGGTGATCCATGACCAGGTAGACCGTCTGTCTCTGTGTCCGTCTGACGGACTCTATCGCTCTCCTCTGATGATCACATGATCTGTTTCCTATTTTTATCACATTACCCAGGAAATTAAGTGATGAGCTGCTTCTAAGAACTGAAGGCACTAACCACAGGCGAGCAAGATTTTACTGTGATAAGAAGTTTGACAGAATAACAGGAAGCAGCTGAACACGTATACTGTTAGTCCTGTATGTGACAATAAATATGTTGCCATGGTAACAGATGTGTTTGTCCTCAGATGCTTCCTGTCACAGAAAAAACCTCATTTAGTTCACTTTAACAAAGTTTTTGTTTTAAGTTTTTAATATTAAAAAGAAGACGAATATCTCGGCTTCCCGTAAAATTCAGAATAGAATTCATAATCCTCCTCCTCACCTTCAAAGCTCTCAATGGTCAGTTCCATCATATCTTAAAGAACTCATAGAACCTTATGAACCTACTAGAACACTGCGCTCCCAGCTCATAGAACCTTATGAACCTACTAGAACACTGTGCTCCCAGCTCATAGAACCTTATGAACCTACTAGAACACTGCGCTCCCTGCTCATAGAACCTTATGAACCTACTAGAACACTGCGCTCCCAGCTCATAGAACCTTATGAACCTAGAACACTGCGCTCACAGCTCATAGAACCTTATGAACCTACTAGAACACTGTGCTCCCAGCTCATAGAACCTTATGAACCTACTAGAACACTGTGCTCCCAGCTCATAGAACCTTATGAACCTACTAGAACACTGCGCTCCCAGCTCATAGAACCTTATGAACCTACTAGAACACTGTGCTCCCAGCTCATAGAACCTTATGAACCTACTAGAACACTGCACTCCCAGCTCATAGAACCTTATGAACCTACTAGAACACTGTGCTCCCAGCTCATAGAACCTTATGAACCTACTAGAACACTGTGCTCCCAGCTCATAGAACCTTATGAACCTACTAGAACACTGTGCTCCCAGCTCATAGAACCTTATGAACCTACTAGAACACTGTGCTCCCAGCTCATAGAACCTTATGAACCTACTAGAACACTGTGCTCCCAGCTCATAGAACCTTATGAACCTACTAGAACACTGCACTCCCAGCTCATAGAACCTTATGAACCTACTAGAACACTGTGCTCCCAGCTCATAGAACCTTATGAACCTACTAGAACACTGTGCTCCCAGCTCATAGAACCTTATGAACCTACTAGAACACTGTGCTCCCAGCTCATAGAACCTTATGAACCTACTAGAACACTGTGCTCCCAGCTCATAGAACCTTATGAACCTACTAGAACACTGTGCTCCCAGCATGCAGGCCTACTTGTGGTTCCTAGTATCTCTAAAAGTAGAACAGGAGGCAGAGCCTAAAGTTCTCAGGTTCCTCTCCTCACACACACACACACACACACACACACACACACACACACACACACACACACACACACACACACACACACACACACACACACACACACACTCTTTACTAAACTTTTGACTTACATTCAGTATTTTTACAAAGAGGTTTTGAGTCTTTAACACACCCATCATTAAAGCAGAGTCCTACCTGAGCTGCACCATCAGCTGGTAGTTGGGCCTCTGAATCAGCTCCCTCTAACCAATGAGAGGAGGGTGACTGGGGGGGCTGCCACACCTGAATTCAAACCCAGGTAACCCTCTTTCATTCTTGTCCATAATTGGCTGAGACACACCCGGCTGCTGATGTCACCGGAGCTCTTTGCTTTCTTTGTCCCTGTTCACCAAGCTAACCCTAACCCTGTCCCTCCAAACCAACAATGGCTGAGTGAAGACGATGACACCATACCCATTTCCCCCTTTTTCTTTCTTTTAGAAACTTCAACTTGTCCGCTGGCGGAGACCCCCTTACGGAGTCCGCCATCTTGAATCACCGTGCTCCATGTGAAACATGTATCCACACACAACCCCTACCTTTAGGGTTAGCTATTATTATATTATTAACTATTATTAATAACCAAATGCAATCTCTTCCACGCCTATATTTGTTGGTTCACATTGTAGTGAGGTCCCAACATTTTTGGGGTGACCCATATTGAGGCTAACCCTACAAAGTGAAGCCACTAACAGGTTAAAGGACTTTATTTTAAATTCTAGATGGGATCTAAAGGTCTTCTGATTCTTGAAATGTGTTTAAAATGATGAAGGGTTAGGGTTAGGGTAGGAAGGGTTAGGGTAGGAAGGGTTAGGGTAGGAAGGGTTAGGGTTAGGGTAGGAAGGGTTAGGGTAGGAAGGGTTAGGGTAGGAAGCAGCAGGGTTAGGGTAGGAAGGGTTAGGGTAGGAAGGGTTAGGGTAGGAAGGGTTAGGGTAGGAAGGGTTAGGGTAGGAAGGGTTAGGGTAGGAAGGGTTAGAGTAGGAAGGGTTAGGGTAGGAAGGGTTAGAGTAGGAAGGGTTAGGGTAGGAAGGGTTAGGGTAGGAAGGGCTAGGGGTAGGAAGGGTTAGAGTAGGAAGGGTTAGGGTAGGAAGGGTTAGAGTAGGAAGGGTTAGGGTTAGGGTAGGAAGGGTTTAGGGTAGGAAAGGTTAGGGTAGGAAGGGCTAGGGTAGGAAGGGTTAGGGTAGGAAGGGTTAGGGTAGGAAGGGTTAGGGTAGGAAGGGTTAGGGTAGGAAGGGTTAGAGTAGGAAGGGTTAGGGTAGGAAGGGTTAGGGTAGGAAGGGTTAGGGTAGGAAGGGTTAGAGTAGGAAGGGTTAGAGTAGGAAGGGGTTAGAGTAGGAAGGGTTAGGGTAGGAAGGGTTAGGTTAGGGTTAGGGTAGGAAGGGTTATGGTAGGAAGGGTTAGGGTAGGAAGGGTTAGGGTAGGAAGGGTTAGGGTTAGGGTAGGAAGGGTTAGGGTAGGAAGGGTTAGGGTAGGAAGGGTTAGGGTAGGAAGGGGTAGGGTAGGAAGGGTTAGGGTTAGGGTAGGAAGGGTTAGGGTAGGAAGGGGTTAGGGTAGGAAGGGGGTAGGGGTAGGAAGGGGGTAGGGTAGGAAGGGTTTAGGGTAGGAAGGGGTTAGGGTTAGGGTAGGAAGGGTTAGGGTAGGAAGGGTTAGGGTAGGAAGGGTTAGGGTAGGAAGGGTTTAGGGTAGGAAGGGGTAGGGTAGGAAGGGTTAGGGTAGGAAGGGGTTAGGGTAGGAAGGTGTAGGGTAGGAAGGGTTAGGGTAGGAAGGTGGTTAGGGTGTAGGAAGGGTTAGGGTTAGGGTAGGAAGGGGTTAGGGTAGGAAGGGTTAGGGTAGGAAGGGTTAGGGTAGGAAGGGTTAGGGTTAGGGTAGGAAGGGTTATGGTAGGAAGGGTTAGGGTAGAAGGGTAGGGTAGGAAGGGTTAGGGTTAGGGTAGGAAGGGTTAGGGTAGGAAGGGTTTAGGGTAGGAAGGGGTAGGGTAGGAAGGGGTAGGGGTAGGAAGGGTTTAGGGTAGGAAGGGTAGGTTAGGGTAGGAAGGGTTAGGGTTAGGGTAGGAAGGGTTTAGGGTAGGAAGGGTTAGGGTAGGAAGGGTTAGGGTTAGGGTAGGAAGGGTTAGGGTAGGAAGGGTTAGGGTAGGAAGGGTTAGGGTAGGAAGGGTTAGAGTAGGAAGGTGGTTAGGGTAGGAAGGGTTAGGGTAGGAAGGGTTAGGGTAGGAAGGGTCAGGGTAGGAAGGGTTTAGGGTAGGAAGGGCTATGGGTAGGAAGGGCTAGGGTAGGAAGGGTTAGGGTAGGAAGGGTTAGGGTTAGGGTAGGAAGGGTTAGGGTAGGAAGGGTTAGGGTAGGAAGGGTTAGGGTAGGAAGGGTTAGGGTAGGAAGGGCTAGGATAGGAAGGGGTTAGGGTAGGAAGGGTTAGGGTAGGAAGGGTTAGGGTTAGGGTAGGAAGGGTTAGGGTAGGAAGGGTTAGGGTAGGAAGGGTTAGGGTAGGAAGAGGCTAGGGTAGGAAGGGTTAGGGTAGGAAGGGCTAGGGTAGGAAGGGCTAGGGTAGGAAGGGTTAGGGTAGGAAGGGTTAGGGTAGGAAGGGCTAGGGTAGGAAGGGTTAGGGTAGGAAGGGTATAGGGTAGGAAGGGCTAGGGTAGGAAGGGTTAGGGTAGGAAGGGTTAGGGTAGGAAGGGCTAGGGTAGGAAGGGCTAGGGTAGGAAGGGTTAGGGTAGGGTTAGGGTAGGAAGGGTCAGGTTAGGGTTAGGGTAGGAAGGGTTAGGGTAGGAAGGGTTAGGGTTAGGGTAGGAAGGGTTAGGGTAGGAAGGGTTAGGGTAGGAAGGGTTAGGGTTAGGGTAGGAAGGGTTAGGGTAGGAAGGGTTAGGGTAGGAAGGGTTAGGGTAGGAAGGGTTAGGGTAGGAAGGGTTAGGGTTAGGGTAGGAAGGGTTAGGGTAGGAAGGGTTAGGGTAGGAAGCAGCTTGTAGTTTATTTCCATTTGATAGAAAGATGTGAACAACATGACGGACCATCAGTCCAACACTGTCAGAGTTTCATTATGACTGAAGGAGGCAGTTTAAACACGTATACTGGGAGAGTATACTGGGAGAGAAAAGCAGTTTAAACACGTATACTGGGAGAGTATACTGGGAGAGAAAAGCAGTTTATTAAACATGTATACTGGGAGAGTATACTGGGAGAGTATACTGGGAGAGTATACTGCGAGAGTATACTGGGAGAGTATACTGGGAGAGAAAAGCAGTTTAAACATGTATACTGGGAGAGTATACTGGGAGAGTATACTGGGAGAGAAAAGCAGTTTAAACATGTATACTGGGAGAGTATACTGGGAGAGTATACTGGGAATGTGACAATAAACACGTTGACACAGAAGTTCAAGGTTTTAAAAAGAAGTGTGTGCGTGGGGGGGGGGGGGGGGGTGAAAACAGGAAGCTGATGAACCACAACTTCTCTTTTTGCAGTAACTTTCCATTTTCTCTGAACCTCTTCTTGTGATAAGAGGTTCAGAGAAAATGGAAAGTTACTGGGAAACTCCCCCCCCCCCCCACGCACATACTTCTTTTTAAAACCTTGAACTTCTGTGTCAACGTGTTTATTGTCACATTCCCAGTATACTCTCCCAGTATACAGTACTAGTATATATATTATACTACTACAGTAAAGTCTATCTAGACTGTGACAGTTTACAAAGGGTATGAATAATTTTGGACACTTTTTGTTCAAATGTAAATAAAGCTGATAAATATTTTTTTTCCACAATGATCCTCTGGTACATCGTCTTATTATCTTCTGGGAGACGCCTGGGTCATCTCTGGTCAAAAAACAACTTGCTGGTTGAATAAAAGTAATTTTAAGTCAAAAGGGGGTATGAATAATTTCGGGCTTGCAGCTACATTGAAGAGGACTGAGAGGTGATAAGCGCTCACCTGTTATCAGTTAGGCTGATTACGGGGTGAAGAGGAGGAAGAGGAAGAGGAGAGCCCGACTCATCACACTAATAAATGAAGTTGACTAAGTTGGACCAGCAGAAATCCTTAATGCTGAAAGAAAGCCGTTCAATCACGTGGAAATTCTTTACATGATTTTTTAAAGTTCACTCAAAGAGTTTTTCAGTGTGCTATTTCACTGAGATCACTGGATCATCAGTCAGAGAGGATGCTATGACATCACAGCTACATAAACTCTAGCTGAATGATCTTCCTCCTGCTCGTCACATCTTTTGTGACAAACTTCAGCAAACTGCTTGTTTCTCCAGTTTTTATCTGAACCTGCATTAAAACCAGTTAGCTTCTGTTCTTCTGTACAGACTGGAAGAGGAGGAGCTGCTCACTGCTCACAATCTGACATTTACTAAATGAACCGCCACTCAAAAATCATCAACTTACATTTTAATGTACTCTTGTATTTAATTTACCAAAAGCAAAATAAGATAAGAATGATTCAGCTGATGTCTTTTTAATGTGGGATAACAAACCTATTTATGTTGGTTTAAATTAAGTTCACAGCTGATGTGAAAAAGTAACTCCATTTAGCGTTAGCAGGTTAGCTGATTCAGACCAGAGCAAACCAACTATAGGTTTGAGAACATGATTACTTTAGATGTCTAGCTGACTGCCTCTGTCTTCCAGAGTCTCCAGGTTTCTAAACCAGAGAGCAAACACTTTAGTCTGACTTGGTTTTTAGCTCCGTCTTCTAGTTACTGAAAACTGAACATGTTACTTTCACATATACATTATAACAGTCTGTGGCATATTTGGTAAAACAGATGTAAAAGTCATATTGAGGTCCAGTTTGCAGGTCAGTGGTAAACTGGTCAAATGACTCCTGCGTGAGTTCAATAATGAGTGTTTTCACTGAGATGAGCTCTGAGCTGCTGGAAAGCCTCACAGTGTTTGTTCAGTTCACAGCTCTGCACCAATATAAATATTAATTGTGTGATTTTCTCTCCAGGACTCCAGGCTGAAGATGATCACCAACCAGGTAAAAACAGAGACTGTATCTCATGTGGTCTGGGAACACCTCTGATCCTCCAGGAGGAGCTGGAGGACGTTACTCACACCTCCATCAGTGGTGGACACTCAGTCTATTTGGGTTTATGACCAAATACCCTCAAAACTAACAACTCATAGAATATGCTAATGTTGGCCAAAGCAATGCTACCCAGAATAGTTTTAAGATAAGATATTACTTTATTAGTCCCACAGTGAGGACATTTACATTATTGCAGCAGCAAGTGGACACTAAAAAAAGAAAAGCATCAATAGAAAGAATAAAGATGGTCTGCCCATTGTTAGAAGATCCTGTCGACATTGGTGCTGGATCGTGAGAGGTTAAAACTATACGAGACATTAAGTTAGTTTAATATTCAACATTCAAAATACAAACACATTATGTACTTCAGCCATTTGACCTCAGGATGTCAAACCAGCCCTGACCTTTGACCTCAGGATGTCAAACCAACTGTATAACATACAGAATAATATCCCTCACGTGCCTCAAGGATTATTTTTTAAATATATATAATATATGTCTTTTTATCAATTTTTTAAACAATTAAGATAAATAAATAACCTCCAGGTTCAGAACTTGTGTCAGGAAACAGAAAGTCTCAATAAAGACATCTTGAGAGTAATCGCTGCTAAACTGCAGACAAGCAGATTTTTATTCATATTTTTTAATTTGACCAAAATATCGAATATTAAAAAAATAATCCTTGAAGCACATGAGGGACATTAGTCTGTTATACAGCTGGTTTGACTTCCTGAGGTCAAAGGTCAGGGCTGGTTTGACATCCTGAGGTCAAAGGTCAGGGCTGGTTTGACATCCTGAGGTCAAAGGTCAGGGCTGGTTTGACTTCCTGAGGTCAAAGGTCAGGGCTGGTTTGACATCCTGAGGTCAAAGGTCAGGGCTGGTTTGACATCCTGAGGTCAAAGGTCAGGGAGTATCATAGGTTTGTATTTTAAATATTAAACTAACTTAATGTCTCTATGAGAGGAAGGGCTCTGAGGAAGTTGTGTGTAGTTGTGTAGTGTGTAGTTGTGTAGTGTGTAGGTGTGTGTAGTTCTCTATGAGAAGAAGGGCACTGAGGAAGTTGTGTATAGTGTGTAGTTGTGTAGTGTGTAGTTGTGTGTAGTTGTGTGTAGTTCTCTATGAGAGGAAGGGCACTGAGGAAGTTGTGTATAATGTGTAGTTGTGTAGTGTGTAGTTGTGTGTAGTTGTGTGTAGTTGTGTGTAGTTGTGTGTAGTTGTGTGTAGTTCTCTATGAGAGGAAGCGCTCTGCCCCAAACGTCTGTGCTGTAATGAAGTGACATTAAATGATCAGAGTCCGTTTATACTGTCTGATAAATTAATATTGTCTCATGAATTTACACATTAACAGAGTCGCTAACTTCCTGTTTGCTTTTGATGATGTTTGAATTCGTTACCACGGAGGAGCAGACATCGTTACCACGGAGGAGCAGACATCGTTACCACGGAGGAGCAGACATCGTTACCACGGAGCAGACATCGTTACCACGGAGGAGCAGACATCGTTACCACGGAGGAGCAGACATCGTTACCACGGAGGAGCAGACATCGTTACCACGGAGCAGACATCGTTACCACGGAGGAGCAGACATCGTTACCGCGGAGGAGCAGACATCGTTACCACGGAGGAGCAGACATCGTTACCACGGAGCAGACATCGTTACCGCGGAGGAGCAGACATCGTTACCGCGGAGGAGCAGACATCGTTACCACGGAGGAGCAGACATCGTTACCACGGAGGAGCAGACATCGTTACCACGGAGGAGCAGACATCGTTACCACGGAGGAGCAGACATCGTTACCACGGAGGAGCAGACATCGTTACCACGGAGGAGCAGACATCGTTACCACGGAGGAGCAGACATCGTTACCATGGAGGAGCAGACAAGTATTCTTCTATATGAAGCGTTACCATGGAGACAAGTATTCTTCTATATGAAGCATTACAAAGGTCACCTACCCTTCCTCTGCAGCTCTCCATCAGGCTGGCGTTACTGATGGTGTAGCGCCTCCTGGTGGCGTCTCTGATCGCTGCAGCGTAGGACAGCTCACCTGTCATACACCTGTCATACCTGTTACACCTGTCATACCTGTCATACCTGTCATACACCTGTCATACACCTGTCATACATCTGTCACACCTGTTACACCTGTCATACACCTGTCATACACCTGTCATACACCTGTCATACACCTGTTACACCTGTCACACCTGTCATACCTGTCACACACCTGTCACACCTGTCACACCTGTCACACCTGTCATACACCTGTCACACCTGTCATACACCTGTCATACATCTGTCATACACCTGTCATACACCTGTCATACACCTGTCATACACCTGTCATACACCTGTTACACCTGTCACACCTGTCATACCTGTCACACACCTGTCACACCTGTCATACACCTGTCACACCTGTCACACACCTGTCATACACCTGTCATACACCTGTCATACACCTGTTACACGTCACACCTGTTACACCTGTCATACCTGTTACACCTGTCATACACCTGTCACACACCTGTCATACCTGTCATACACCTGTTACACGTCACACCTGTCACACACCTGTCATACCTGTTACACCTGTCACACACCTGTCATACACCTGTCATACACCTGTCACACACCTGTCACACACCTGTCATACACCTGTCACACACCTGTCATACCTGTCATACCTGTCATACACCTGTTACACGTCACACACCTGTCATACCTGTTACACGTCACACACCTGTCATACCTGTTACACGTCACACAACTGTCATACACGTTACACCTGTCATACCTTATACACCTGTCATACATCTGTCATACACCTGTTACACCTGTCATACCTTATACACCTGTCATACACCTGTCATACACCTGTCATACACCTGTCATACACCTGTCATACACCTGTCATACACCTGTTACACCTGTCATACACCTGTTACACCTGTCACACCTGTCATACACCTGTTACACCTGTCATACACCTGTCATACACCTGTTACACCTGTCATACACCTGTCATACACCTGTTACACCTGTCATACACCTGTCATACACCTGTCATACACCTGTCACACCTGTCATACACCTGTCATACACCTGTCATACACCTGTCATACACCTGTCATACACCTGTCATACACCTGTTACACCTGTCACACCTGTCATACACCTGTCATACACCTGTCATACACCTGTTACACCTGTCACACCTGTCATACACCTGTTACACCTGTTACACCTGTCATACACCTGTTACACCTGTTACACCTGTCAATAATAATAATTTGATCTCACCCCGTTAACCGGCGCTCTCTTGAAGAAGAACGGGAGTTTCTCTGTTACTGAAACACTGATGATGTCAACATCATACATCATACATGCTGTCTGCACACACACACACACACACACACACACACACACACACACACACACACACACACACACACAGAAACACACACACACACACACACACACACACACACACACACACACACACACACACACACACACACACACACACACACAGTATTATACTTGGTGTATTTGCAGTATTATTTGCAGTACTTGTAGTATTATTTGCAGTACTTGTAGTAGTACTTGTAGTATTATTTGCAGTACTTGTAGTATTATTTGCAGTACTTGTAGTAGTACTTGTAGTATTATTTGCAGTACTTGTAGTATTATTTGCAGTACTTGTAGTAGTACTTGTAGTATTATTTGCAGTACTTGTAGTATTATTTGCAGTACTTGTAGTAGTACTTGTAGTATTATTTGCAGTACTTGTAGTATTATTTGTATTATTTGCAGTACTCACGTGTAACAGCTTCTCCGTGGTGGGCCGGACCGCCAGCAGGTCGAAGCAGCGATACTCAGGAGCGTTCGGTCTCTGATTAATGAATACATGTTATCATCCACTGACTTCTGATCATCACTTCATATCTCTGACTGATCTCTGGGTTAGGGGGTTAGGGTTAGAGTTGGGGGGTTAGGGGGTTAGGGTTGGGGTTGGGGGGTTAGGGGGTTAGGCTTAGGGTTAGGGGGTAAGGGGGTTAGGGTTAGGGGGTTAGGGTTGGGGGGTTAGGGGTTAGGGGTCTGAAACCAATCACTCACAAAGTGACCCGGGTCTGATGTCACGATGGTCAGTCTGTTCAGCACTCTGATCGGCCGGGAGCGACCCTGATGGAGAGACCATGAAGACCAATCAATCAATCAACCAACCAACCAACCAGCCAACCAACCAACCAACCAACCAACCAACCAACCACTCAACCAACCAACCAATCAATCAACCAACCAACCAACCAACCAACCACTCAACCAACCAACCAATCAATCAACCAACCAACCAACCAACCAACCACTCAACCAACCAACCAATCAATCAACCAACCAACCAACCAACCAACCAACCAACCAACCAACCAACCACTCAACCAACCAACCAATCAATCAACCAAACCAACCAACCAACCAACCAACCACTCAACCAACCAACCAACCAACCAACCAACCAACCAACCAATCAGTCAACCAACCAACCAACCAACCAATCAATCAACCAACCAACCAACCAACCAACCAACCAACCAACCAACCAACCAACCACTCAACCAACCAACCAATCAACCAACCAACCAACCAACCAACCAACCACTCAACCAACCAACCAATCAATCAACCAACCAATCAACCAACCAACCAACCAACCAACCAACCACTCAACCAACCAACCAATCAATCAACCAAACCAACCAACCAACCAACCAACCAATCAACCAACCAACCAACCAACCAACCAATCAGTCAACCAACCAACCAATCAATCAACCAACCAACCAACCAACCAACCAACCAACCAACCACTCAACCAACCAACCAATCAATCAACCAACCAACCAACCAACCAACCACTCAACCAACCAACCAATCAATCAACCAACCAACCAACCAACCAACCAACCACTCAACCAACCAACCAATCAATCAACCAAACCAACCAACCAACCAACCAACCACTCAACCAACCAACCAACCAACCAACCAACCAACCAACCAATCAGTCAACCAACCAACCAACCAACCAATCAATCAACCAACCAACCAAACAACCAACCAACCAACCAACCAATCAATCAACCAACCAACCAACCAACCGGACCCACGGGATGCTTTCACTGAACTATCAGCTGGAGGATCTCTAATCAATCAGCAATAATTAATCATTAGCTTTTAATCAGGTGACATGTTTTAATCAGAGCTTAAATGATTCGCTTAAGGGCAGAAAAATAATCAGCAACAGGCAAAAAAATGTAGCTTTTGATTGATAAAAGGCTCCATCTGTCAGTCAGCTACTTTAGTTTTATGCTACCCACACACCAGAAGACTTTGAAAAGATTTAGAAAAGACTCTAAAAGACTATCAGCTCACATCTAAAGACTAGTGTTTAGAGTTTTTAGTCTCAGACTAGATTTTACAAAGCCTGTGAACAACAACTACAACTAGATTATTTTAGGGTTTTTTTCCCATCATGCACAGCAGAAATTTGACAGAAATGGAGAATCAGCTTTTAGCTCCAGCTGCTCTTGTCTGTGCAGTGGTTTATATCAAAGAGGCTGCTCTGCCCACAGCTCCACCATTTCTAATCATTATTATATTAATTATTATTAATAATTGGGCTGCAACTAATGATTATTTTGAAAAACGATTAATCAGTCGATCATTTTTGCAAAGAATCAAATAAAAAAATATTTTTTAAATTTCCACCCCTTCATTCAAAAACAAAGTGCTCAAACATGTTGCTGCTTGGACGTCACAGACTGCAGATTACCACCTTAGACTTAACGATCGAGATGACGGGAGCGCGCTGAGACTCCAGTTAGACTCCTCAGACGTACCAAAGACTGTCTTTAGTCTGGGACTCGTTTGGTGTAAGCCTGTCATTATTTTACTCTCCTGTGGTTAAAGGTTTGTTCAGCTGGTCTTTATGTTCATGTTCATTAACTTGGTCCGTTCTAGTCTGTTGATCTTTGTGTAAATGAAGAATGAAAATCTGCTGCTGACACAGATGTTTCCTCTTTTCAGAAAATAAGTTTGTGAATGATTAAAAATTACGTCAAACAGGAAATAACTCTTTCAGGTTATTTATCGGGTTTATTTTGAATTTCCAGTGTTGCAAGTTTTTCTCTTAAAGCACAAAATAAACATGAGAACACACAACGAGAGAGAAGAAGATGAACTCTGAAGAGAAAAACAAACATATGTGTATTTTACATTCTTACATGTTCATGAGATCTAAACTCTGCTTCCTCTAAACGTTCAGACAGGAAGTCAACAAACTTTAAACATGAATGTTAAATAAGAGAGTTCAGGGTCGGTTTGTCTCTGCTGAGCTAACGTGACTCAGACACAGAGAGCGGGAATGATGAAGTGTTTCTGTGTGCGTGCTCAGCGCCTGCTGCCATGGCGACCGCCTCCCTGCGCTCTGTCGGTCAGGTGACCCGTCGTCGACATCACTTCCTCCAGGAAACTAACGCAGAGAGGAAAAGAGAGACGGAGAGGTAAAGACACCCGATCATGACATCATACTGACATCATACTGACATCATCATGACATCATGATGACATCACGCTGACATCATACTGACATCACAATGACATCATGCTGACATCACAATGACATCATGCTGACATCACAATGACATCATGCTGA
>JAJDFG010000836.1:45000-47500 GCA_021039105.1 Scomber colias
CCAGGAGGCTCTGGAAGTCATCACTGACCCTGACAGTGAAATAGAGGAGGATGTGTCTGAAGACTATCTTGAGCTAAATTCTGATTCTAATGATTCTGATTTTGAACCAGATGAGGGAATTGCTATCCCTATTCCTCCAAGCAAGACATTCAGGTCAAAAAATGGTGAAATCCAGTGGTCTTCATCCTCAAATATTGGAGGTGTTGCCTTGGAATGAAATATTCACACTGCTTGTTAGGATTGTTTTGGTTTCAGACATCTTTTGGATAATTAAACATGCACCAAATTGACGCGGGAACACCACTGCTGTTCCTGACAAATGAACATAACAGGAGGGTTAAGAACACGTTAAGAACACGTTAAGAACACGTTAAGAACACGTTAAGAACACGTTAAGAACACGCTAGGGTCTGTGTTACCTGCTGGGCGTTGGAGTGGTCGTTCTGACACGCTAACTCTTGCTCCGCCTCCGATACTTCCATCAGCTGACGCTCCGACACAAGGCGTGAAAGTTCTCCCACCACCGTCACGTGTTTGGACACGGTGCCCGACATCTTCTTAAACTGAGGGTAGTTATCCACGAACGCCTGCGGGACGAAGCACACGCATGTAAAAAAACATGTAAAAAAAACCCACGTTAAAAAAAGTTTTAAAAAACACGTTAAAAACACGTAAAAAAAACCCACATAAAAAAAAACACGTAAAAAAAACCCACGTTAAAAACACGTAGAAAACACACATGTAAAAAAACACGTAAAAACCGTTAAAAAAAACACGTAAAAAAACCCACGTAAAAACACCTAAAAAAACATGTAAAAAAAACACGTACAAAAAAGTTAAAAAAAACACGTAAAAAAAACCCACATTAAAAAAAACACGTAAAAAAACCCCACGTTAAAAACACGTAAAACACGTTAAAAACACACATGTAAAAAAACACGTAAAAAAACCCACGTAAAAACACATAAAAAACACATGTAAAAAAACACGTAAAACACGTTAAAAACACGTAAAAAAACATGTAAAAACAAAAAAAACAAACGTTAAAAAACCACGTAAAAAACACACATGTAAAAAAACCCACGTAAAAAAACCCACGTGAAAAAACCCACGTAAAAAAACACGTAAAAAAACACACATGTAAAAAAACACGTAAAAAACGTAAAAAAACCCACGTAAAAACACATAAAAAACACGTTAAAAAACCACGTAAAAAACACATGTAAAAAAACACGTAAAAACAAAAAAAAAAAACACGTAAAAAAACACATGCATGTGGAGCAGGAAGCGACCAATCAGGCGGCTCCGGCGGTCACCTTCATGTCCGTGATGGACTCCAGCTTCTGTTGATCTTTCGGTTTCTTCTTCTGGAAATCCTCCATCAGGTTCTTTATGTTGGTCCCGATCTCCCCGAAGTTCAGGTACAGGTTCTAATACACACACACACACACACACACACACACACACACACACACACACACACACACAGACACACACAGACACACACAGACACACACACACACACACACAGACACACACAGACACACACACACACACACACACACACACACACACAGACACAGACACACACATACACACACATACACACACACACACATACACACACATACACACACACACAGACACACACACACACATACCTGTTTTACTACCTGGTGGGGACCCTGACTGCGGTCTAAAGGGTCTACAGATGTAATTTTAACTCCTAAATTCATCATAATTTGAATTTGAACAAAAAAATGACTTGAAATATCAAAAACTCTCATAAATCTGAAACCTGAATGTTGCCCCCCCCCCCCTCGTTGGGACCCGTAATGCTAACGTCTATTAGCATACAGTTGACATCACTGTTAGCCACAGTACAATTAATATTCAGTACCAACCCTAACCCAGGGGGGCTAATCGCTAAGCTAATATGCTAATACGAAGCTAACATGCTAATATACACACTTACACACTTTGTCAGGAAAAGGTCCCCACACTGCAGTACCGTGTGTGACCTCTGGGGTTCACACACACAGTCAGGAAAACCAACCTTGTGGGGACCAGGCCTATCAGGAGGCTGTTTGCTATTGATTCCAATGCTCGTTACCATGGAAACCAGGAGTCGTCCTGCTCTACTGATTGACTGACTCACATTAGCGTAGAACTCGTCGTTCTCGGCAGACAGAACAACCTCCCGAAGATCTTTACTGATCCCTGGAACTCTGGACAGGTCGATCCGGTTGTTGTTCAGACCCAGAAGCTCGTGGACCATCGCCTGGTACGTCCACTACAGGAGGAGGAAGAGGAGGAGGAGGAAGAGGAAGAGGAGGAGGACAAAGAGGAAGAGGAGGAGGAGGAGGAGGAGGAAGAGGAGGACAAAGAGGAAGAGGAGGAGGAGGAGGAGGAGGAAGAGGAGGAGGAAGAGGAAGAGGAGGAGGAAGAGGAGGAGGAGAAGGAGGAAGAGGAGGAGGAGAGTGTGAACTTTTGAGTGTTG
>JAJDFG010000836.1:52500-72467 GCA_021039105.1 Scomber colias
ACATCACTGTAATACTGCAGTACTTTTACTGTAATACTGCATACTACATCACTGTAATACTGCAGTACTTTTACTGCAGACAGTACTTTAACTTGTGATGGAATTTTTTTTATATTTACTACATTGGTATTTTTAGTGCAGTAAAGCTGAACTGAAATATTTATTCCTTCTGAGGCGTTGATGAATATGGTGATATCAAATTTGACAAATTGAAATAATTCAACATATCATCAATGTGTTTTAATTAAAATCTAATAGCTAAATATGATTACAGTAATGTTTTTATTGGGTATTGTTGTATGCTAACTTAGCTTCACATATAGCTAACTAGCTCTCAGTAATGATGCAGTCTATTGTTTAATTCAGTATAAATCTAGTGTGATTTTATTCATTCTTAGGGTGATACTCTATATTTCACTTCTCCTCTCCACTCAGTATAAAACATTCATCTACAGACTTGTCTCCATATTTTAATATAACTCAAATTTAGCCGAGTAGGATTGGTTAAGCTAACATTTATTAGCACTAACTAGTTTCCAACAGTTATCTTTTAACCAAAGCAAAACTTGATTAAATGATGATAAATGCGTGTTTAGTTACTGATGGTTAAACGACCGTATAATGGTAAATTACTTTGTATAAATGTATATTTCAGAGTAGAAAGGACACACAGCTAGCATTTGTTAGCTAACCCTCGGTGTTTCCTAGCAGTTAGCACCGTTAATTTAACTTTACAACGCGACTGATTACGGTTAACAACATATTAAGTTCAGATATTAAGTTACTGACGTTTTATTAATAATTCAGTTTAGTTCATAACGTCTCGTCAGTTATTTAACGGCTAACACAAAGCTAGCAGCTACTAGCAGCTAACACTGAGCAGCAGTTATGCTAGGGACAGGCTACATGGGGCTAGCTGGTTAGCATTGTAGCTCGATGCTTACTTTAACCTATGACTTTAACCCGTTATAATGAGCTAATGGGGTTAGCTGATTAGCATCGTAGCTCGATTAACAGCTTTATGCTTAACTGCGCTAAATAAATAAAACCACACCGTTTTACTGCTTGTAGAAGGTAAAGTGATCACAAAGCGAATGGTGTTAGCCCTCACTGTCTCTTTAACTAGCTGGTTAAACTAGTTTAATCAGTTTATTATCGTAGTTATCATTATATTACTTTGAATCAGCAGCATCTCTCTGCTATGAGGACAGACAGAAAGGAGACACACTGACATCTCTAGAGGACCTGCAGGTGGGCAATATTATTCATTATTTATTGATGTGCACGTTTTACATTCTCCACACTTCATACCTGTTAATGAAGTGTGAAATTAATTATTTATTAGTTATATATCTATTTCAGTTTATCTTATGTGTTTTTGAGAGCTTTGCTGGTAATTTCGCTCTATTTGCATCTTGGATACTTACAGTGAATGGCTATAAAATTTAATCTTGAATCTTGAATATAATTAAAGTTTGTCCTGCTTTGTTCTACATATAAAGTTAATCAGTTAGTATAAGTTAGCAACGTTAGCATGCTAATCGCTGTTAACACTGGGACATTAGGGGTATTATCATCATTATTATTATGAGGCTGAATATTGTTGATATTCGTGTTTGACGTGGATATAATATAATAGTCTCTGAGCAGCAGGAGGATTTATTAAGTTTTTATGTGTTTTAGGTTTTATTAACATTATAAAGCAGCTGCAGCCTCCCCAGGCAGATATCCCTCCGCCCCGCGGTGACCGCAGCAGCAGGCGGAGGGATCCGGACCGACGCACCACCGCAGTAAACAATGTGCCTGGTGTTAACATGCTAACAGAGCTGCTAACTGCCACACAGCATCACACTTTATCACTTTAATTCAGACTCACGCAAAGTTCTCACGTTAAATTTTAACGGAATAAGTATTTATTTGCCATAATAAAGGTCCGGATAAGGTAAGCGACCCCACGTGGGTGTTTTTACATCAGACATAAAGCAGAGTTTATAAAGTCAGAGAGCTAGCTGCTAGGTTAGCCTGCTGGGCTGTTAGCATTGAGCAGGAGGGGGAGTGTGCAGGCTGCAGGAACAGCCACAGTTTAACAATAATAATATTAATAATCACTTCATTAAGTTTGGAAAAGTAAGTAAAAGTGTGCGTGACGTCAGCAGCATGCAGCATTTAGCAGGGAGAGTTAAATTAGCCTGTTAGCTTAGCATGCTAACAGACTCAGCTGACTGTTTTTGATGCTTCTCAGTTAACAGATTAAACACTGAGATTAAACTGACCTGAGAAACAACTTTAAACATCTTTAATTGTCAGTTTCTGCCGTTAGTGAGGGTTTATTTTTCGGAAATAGAAAGAAGAGCAGGATTTATTGCAGCTAGCTTTAAGCTAACGGCTAGTCAGATTTAACTGTGATTTAGTCATGTGTTTCTGTAGTTAACAGCATGAATGACCGCTGGACACTTTTAGTTCATTATAATATAATAATTATCTGTATTATGACTCTTTATATTGTCTGCTGTTAATTATTATAATTATTAATATATCTGAGTTACAGCTGATAGTAATGTCAGACTTTAAATGACCCAGTGTGTAAAGCAGCAGTCAGGCTTTATCCTCCTGTTCATTCTGACTGCTATTAAACATATATGAATGTTTTAAATCAACATTTCTGCAGATTTGATTTAGTTTTTTAGTCTGTGAACAAATTAAACATTAAAAACATGTTTATTAATGTTGTTAGCAGATGATAAGATCTAACAGCTGTTGTTACATCCAGCTGTTATTACATCCAGCTGTTGTTACATCCAGCTGTTATTACATCCAGCTGTTACATCCAGCTGTTGTTACATCCAGCTGTTGTTACATCCAGCTGTTATTACATCCAGCTGTTACATCCTGTTGTTACATCCAGCTGTTGTTACATCCAGCTGTTACATCCTGTTGTTACATCCAGCTGTTGTTACATCCAGCTGTTGTTACATCCAGCTGTTATTACATCCAGCTGTTACATCCTGTTGTTACATCCAGCTGTTGTTACATCCAGCTGTTACATCCTGTTGTTACATCCAGCTGTTGTTACATCCAGCTGTTATTACATCCAGCTGTTACATCCTGTTGTTACATCCAGCTGTTGTTACATCCAGCTGTTATTACATCAGCTGTTGTTACATCCAGCTGTTGTTACATCCAGCTGTTGTTACATCCAGCTGTTACATCCAGCTGTTATTACATCCAGCTGTTATTACATCAGCTGTTGTTACATCCAGCTGTTGTTACATCCAGCTGTTATTACACCCAGCTGTTGTTACATCCAGCTGTTGTTACATCCAGCTGTTATTACATCCAGCTGTTATTACATCCAGCTGTTGTTACATCCAGCTGTTATTACATCCAGCTGTTGTTACGTCCAGCTGTTGTTACATCCAGCTGTTACATCCAGCTGTTATTACATCCAGCTGTTACATCCAGCTGTTATTACATCCAGCTGTTGTTACACCCAGCTGTTATTACATCCAGCTGTTGTTACATCCAGCTGTTACATCCAGCTGTTATTACATCCAGCTGTTGTTACATCCAGCTGTTATTACATCCAGCTGTTGTTACATCCAGCTGTTATTACATCCAGCTGTTATTACATCCAGCTGTTGTTACATCCAGCTGTTATTACATCCAGCTGTTGTTACATCCAGCTGTTATTACATCCAGCTGTTGTTACATCCAGCTGTTGTTACATCCAGCTGTTATTACATCCAGCTGTTGTTACATCCAGCTGTTATTACATCCAGCTGTTGTTACATCCAGCTGTTACATCCAGCTGTTACATCCAGCTGTTACATCCAGCTGTTATTACATCCAGCTGTTACATCCAGCTGTTATTACATCCAGCTGTTATTACATCCAGCAGCTGTTACATCCAGCTGTTATTACATCCAGCTGTTATTACATCCAGCTGTTGTTACATCCAGCTGTTATTACATCAGCTGTTGTTACATCCAGCTGTTGTTACATCCAGCTGTTATTACACCCAGCTGTTGTTACATCCAGCTGTTGTTACATCCAGCTGTTATTACATCCAGCTGTTATTACATCCAGCTGTTATTACATCCAGCTGTTGTTACATCCAGCTGTTATTACATCCAGCTGTTGTTACGTCCAGCTGTTGTTACATCCAGCTGTTACATCCAGCTGTTATTACATCCAGCTGTTACATCCAGCTGTTATTACATCCAGCTGTTGTTACACCCAGCTGTTATTACATCCAGCTGTTGTTACATCCAGCTGTTACATCCAGCTGTTATTACATCCAGCTGTTGTTACATCCAGCTGTTATTACATCCAGCTGTTGTTACATCCAGCTGTTATTACATCCAGCTGTTATTACATCCAGCTGTTGTTACATCCAGCTGTTATTACATCCAGCTGTTGTTACATCCAGCTGTTATTACATCCAGCTGTTGTTACATCCAGCTGTTGTTACATCCAGCTGTTATTACATCCAGCTGTTGTTACATCCAGCTGTTATTACATCCAGCTGTTGTTACATCCAGCTGTTACATCCAGCTGTTACATCCAGCTGTTGTTACATCCAGCTGTTGTTACATCCAGCTGTTATTACATCCAGCTGTTGTTACATCCAGCTGTTATTACATCCAGCTGTTGTTACATCCAGCTGTTGTTACATCCAGCTGTTATTACATCCAGCTGTTGTTACACCCAGCTGTTATTACATCCAGCTGTTATTACATCCAGCTGTTACATCCAGCTGTTATTACATCCAGCTGTTATTACATCCAGCAGCTGTTACATCCAGCTGTTGTTACATCCAGCTGTTACATCCAGCTGTTATTACATCCAGCTGTTATTACATCCAGCTGTTATTACATCCAGCTGTTGTTACATCCAGCTGTTATTACATCCAGCTGTTGTTACATCCAGCTGTTGTTACATCCAGCTGTTGTTACATCTTGCTGTTATTACATCCAGCTGTTGTTACATCCAGCTGTTATTACATCCAGCTGTTGTTACATCCAGCTGTTGTTACATCCAGCTGTTGTTACATCCAGCTGTTATTACATCAGCTGTTGTTACATCCAGCTGTTGTTACATCCAGCTGTTGTTACATCCAGCTGTTATTACATCCAGCTGTTGTTACATCCAGCTGTTATTACATCCAGCTGTTGTTACACCCAGCTGTTATTACATCCAGCTGTTATTACATCCAGCTGTTACATCCAGCTGTTATTACATCCAGCTGTTATTACATCCAGCAGCTGTTACATCCAGCTGTTATTACATCCAGCTGTTATTACATCCAGCTGTTGTTACATCCAGCTGTTATTACATCCAGCTGTTGTTACATCCAGCTGTTGTTACATCCAGCTGTTGTTACATCTTGCTGTTATTACATCCAGCTGTTGTTACATCCAGCTGTTATTACATCCAGCTGTTGTTACATCCAGCTGTTGTTACATCCAGCTGTTGTTACATCCAGCTGTTATTACATCAGCTGTTGTTACATCCAGCTGTTGTTACATCCAGCTGTTGTTACATCCAGCTGTTATTACATCCAGCTGTTGTTACATCCAGCTGTTGTTACGTCCAGCTGTTACATCCAGCTGTTACATCCAGCTGTTATTACATCCAGCTGTTACATCCAGCTGTTATTACATCCAGCTGTTGTTACATCCAGCTGTTGTTACATCCAGCTGTTACATCCAGCTGTTACATCCAGCTGTTATTACATCCAGCTGTTACATCCAGCTGTTATTACATCCAGCTGTTACATCCAGCTGTTACATCCAGCTGTTATTACATCCAGCTGTTATTACATCCAGCTGTTATTACATCCAGCTGTTACATCCAGCTGTTATTACATCCAGCTGTTATTACATCCAGCTGTTATTACATCCAGCTGTTATTACATCCAGCTGTTATTACATCCAGCTGTTACATCCAGCTGTTATTACATCCAGCTGTTATTACATCCAGCTGTTATTACATCCAGCTGTTACATCCAGCTGTTATTACATCCAGCTGTTACATCCAGCTGTTGTTACATCCAGCTGTTATTACATCCAGCTGTTGTTACATCCAGCTGTTGTTACATCCAGCTGTTGTTACATCCAGCTGTTATTACATCCAGCTGTTGTTACATCCAGCTGTTATTACATCCAGCTGTTGTTACATCCAGCTGTTGTTACATCCAGCTGTTGTTACATCCAGCTGTTGTTACATCCAGCTGTTATTACATCCAGCTGTTATTACATCCAGCTGTTGTTACATCCAGCTGTTATTACATCCAGCTGTTACATCCAGCTGTTATTACATCCAGCTGTTATTACATCCAGCTGTTACATCCAGCTGTTATTACATCCAGCTGTTGTTACATCCAGCTGTTGTTACATCCAGCTGTTGTTACATCCAGCTGTTGTTACACCCAGCTGTTGTTACATCCAGCTGTTGTTACATCCAGCTGTTGTTACACCCAGCTGTTGTTACATCCAGCTGTTGTTACACCCAGCTGTTACATCCAGCTGTTATTACATCCAGCTGTTGTTACATCCAGCTGTTACATCCAGCTGTTGTTACATCCAGCTGTTATTACATCCAGCTGTTGTTACATCCAGCTGTTATTACATCCAGCTGTTATTACATCCAGCTGTTGTTACACCCAGCTGTTACATCCAGCTGTTGTTACATCCAGCTGTTATTACATCCAGCTGTTGTTACATCCAGCTGTTACATCCAGCTGTTGTTACATCCAGCTGTTATTACATCCAGCTGTTGTTACATCCAGCTGTTATTACATCCAGCTGTTGTTACATCCAGCTGTTACATCCAGCTGTTATTACATCCAGCTGTTGTTACATCCAGCTGTTACACCCAGCTGTTACATCCAGCTGTTATTACATCCAGCTGTTATTACATCCAGCTGTTGTTACATCCAGCTGTTGTTACGTCCAGCTGTTGTTACGTCCAGCTGTTGTTACATCCAGCTGTTACATCCAGCTGTTGTTACATCCAGCTGTTACATCCAGCTGTTACATCCAGCTGTTATTACATCCAGCTGTTATTACATCCAGCTGTTGTTACATCCAGCTGTTATTACATCCAGCTGTTATTACATCCAGCTGTTGTTACATCCAGCTGTTATTACATCCAGCTGTTATTACATCCAGCTGTTATTACACCCAGCTGTCACATCCAGCTGTTATTACATCCAGCTGTTGTTACATCCAGCTGTTATTACATCCAGCTGTTGTTACACCCAGCTGTTATTACATCCAGCTGTTATTACATCCAGCTGTTATTACATCCAGCTGTTACATCCAGCTGTTATTACATCCAGCTGTTATTACATCCAGCTGTTACATCCAGCTGTTATTACATCCAGCTGTTACATCCAGCTGTTGTTACATCCAGCTGTTACATCCAGCTGTTGTTACATCCAGCTGTTATTACATCCAGCTGTTGTTACATCCAGCTGTTATTACATCCAGCTGTTATTACATCCAGCTGTTGTTACACCCAGCTGTTGTTACACCCAGCTGTTGTTACACCCAGCTGTTATTAATTAACCCTCCTGTTGTGCTCAGGTCAAGGAAGGACAGGAGGAAGGGATGAGGAAGGAAGGAAGGAAAGGAGTAAGGAGGGAGGGAGGACGGGAGGAAGGAAGGAAAGGAGTAAGGAGGAAAAGAGGAAGGAAAGAAGAAAGGAAGAAAAGAAGGGAGGAAGGAAGGCAGGAAAGGAGTAAGGAGGGAGGCAGGGAGTACGGGAGGAAGGAAGGATGGGAGGAAGGAAGGAAGGAAAGGAGTAAAGAGGGAGGGAGGAAGGAAGGAAGGAAAGAGGGAGGAAGCAATGAAGGATGGAAGGAAGTGAGGAAAGAAATATGGAAGGAGGAGGGAGCAACAAAAGAGGGAGGAAGGAAGGAACAATCAAAAGAGGGGAGGGTCAATTTGACCCGGGAGGACGACAGGAGGGATGATGATGATGATGATGATGATGAAGATGATGTCATCTTGCAGGTGATGGAGGAGACGGTGAGCAGTGATGATGGCGGCGCCGACCTGCTGATGGAGTGTGATGAAGACGAGGAGTTTGAGGTGGAGCAGCACGATGAAGGTGAGGAGGAGTCAGCTGATCAGTGGGTCATGTGACTGTCAATGAATCAGCTGTTAACCAGGAGCTGAACTTTTTTTCCTAGGATGGTGAAGTCATGACCCGCCCCATCTCTGCCGCTTCAGGTGCTTGAGGTCATTACTTCACCATCCTAGGAAAAAAAGGAGTATAGGTAGGTTACATGAAGTTAGAGGATGAATAAGATGTTTGACTGAAGCCCAATTTCCACCGGGTCCGTCAGCGGTGTGTTACAGCTGCGCCGCCGTTTCTAACTCACGACAACATCAACAGAGCAGATTGCACCAGACAGGAAGTCAGACACTGAATTGGCATAATATAACTTCCGTTTTTCAAAATAAAACAACCCGTGCAGCCTCCCGATCGTATTTCAGCAACAAACAAATAAAACAGACAGATAAAGTCTCCATCTAGCTACGTAGCTACTGACACATGACATCAGCACAAACATCTAAGAAAATTACCAAATCAACCAAAATTGAGCAAGTTGACAAAATCGGGCCGTTTAGTTGTGCTGCTACCACAGTAATTACGGTAGACTAGTTACTACAGTAATTACAGTGGACTAGCTACTACAGTAATTACGGTAGACTAGCTACTACAGTAATTACAGTAGACTAGCTACTACAGTAATTACGGTAAACTAGCTACTACAGTAATTACGGTACACTAGCTACTACAGTAATTACAGTAGACTAGCTACTACAGTAATTACAGTAGACTAGCTACTACAGTAATTATGGTAGACTAGCTACTACAGTAATTACAGTAGACTAGCTACTACAGTAATTACAGTAGACTAGCTACTACAGTAATTACAGTAATTATGGTAGACTAGCTACTACAGTAATTACGGTAGACTAGCTACTACAGTAATTACAGTAGACTAGCTACTACAGTAATTATGGTAGACTAGCTACTACAGTAATTACAGTAATTATGGTAGACTAGCTACTACAGTAATTACGGTAGACTAGCTACTACAGTAATTACGGTAGACTAGCTACTACAGTAATTACAGTAGACTAGCTACTACAGTAATTACGGTAGACTAGCTACTACAGTAATTACAGTAGACTAGCTACTACAGTAATTACAGTAGACTAGCTACTACAGTAATTACAGTAGACTAGCTACTACAGTAATTACAGTAGACTAGCTACTACAGTAATTACTGTACACTAGCTACTACAGTAATTACTGTACACTAGCTACTACAGAAATTACTGTACACTAGCTACTACAGTAATTACATAAGACTAGCCACTACAGTAATTACGGTAGACTAGCTACTACAGTAATTACAGTAAACTAGCTACTACAGTAATTACGGTAGACTAGCTACT
This sequence comes from Scomber colias, assembly GCA_021039105.1. NCBI lineage: Eukaryota > Metazoa > Chordata > Actinopteri > Scombriformes > Scombridae > Scomber > Scomber colias. Next base: position 61,977 of record JAJDFG010000836.1, read on the forward strand.
ACAGTAATTACAGTAGACTAGCTACTACAGTAATTACAGTAGACTAGCTACTACAGTAATTACAGTAATTATGGTAGACTAGCTACTACAGTAATTACGGTAGACTAGCTACTACAGTAATTACAGTAGACTAGCTACTACAGTAATTATGGTAGACTAGCTACTACAGTAATTACAGTAATTATGGTAGACTAGCTACTACAGTAATTACGGTAGACTAGCTACTACAGTAATTACGGTAGACTAGCTACTACAGTAATTACGGTAGACTAGCTACTACAGTAATTACAGTAGACTAGCTACTACAGTAATTACAGTAATTATGGTAGACTAGCTACTACAGTAATTATGGTAGACTAGCTACTACAGTAATTACTGTAGACTAGCTACTACAGTAATTACGGTAGACTAGCTACTACAGTAATTACGGTAGACTAGCTACTACAGTAATTACAGTAGACTAGCTACTACAGTAATTACAGTAGACTAGCTACTACAGTAATTACAGTAGACTAGCTACTACAGTAATTACAGTAGACTAGCTACTACAGTAATTACGGTAGACTAGCTACTACTTTAATTACAGTAGACTAGCTACTACAGTAATTATGGTAGACTAGCTACTACAGTAATTACGGTAGACTAAAGGCACTCATTCGGATTTGATTGGGCTGCCGTAATTACTGTGTTAACAGAGCAACTTCATTTTAAAGGCAGATTTCTCTCCCAGAGCTGACGGACCCAGTGGAAATCCCTAGTCAGAATAAAGATTTATATATATATATATATATAAACTGTAATGATGTGTGTGTGTGTGTGTGTGTGTGTGTGTGTGTGCAGCTCTGCCGGCCGTGGCCTCCATCATCATGGAGGACGAGGAGCTGGAGGAGGAGGCGAACCCCCCAGTCAGGATCATCCCGATCCCGCTGCTGCCCCTGGACGCCATCAGCCCCTTCTCTACGGTACCAGCTTAGAGCTCCTCCTAGTGGCTGAAAGCTCAGTGACTCATTACACCAACCATTATTCAGTTAGCTCTGTCCAATGAGAGCGCAGGATGAGATGATGTCACAGTGTTATTTTATATCTACTTTTATCTTTTATTAACTTTGAATGTGAATATTTGTATATCGTTAATTTGTGTTAATCAGTTCTTCTTCTGTGTGTGTGTGTGTGTGTGTGTGTGTGTGTGTGTGTGTGTGTGTGTGTGTGTGTGTGTGTGTGTGTAGCCGATGTCAGGAGTTCGTCGGGTCTTCATGGTGAACGGTCAGGTGATCCCACTGTGGCCCGGAGGTCAGTAACTGGTTACTGGTTATTGGTTATATATATATATTTATTAGGGCTGTCAAACGATTAATTATTTTAATCGCGATTAATCGCAGAGTTTCCATAGTTAATCCCGATTAATGGCGTTTTGAATTGAATGTTTAAAATCCTGTTATTTTCCATTTGAAGGCAGTTTTAAGCCCATAATGTAAAGCATTTCTTACCAGAGTGTCTTAACTGGGAATCAATCACGGCTCTGCTGCAACTCCCACACTCCAAAATGGTCCTTTGGTGGAGCTGAGGCTGGCTTGGCTGCACCTGGGTGTTTAGCGTGGAGGTGCTAACTCAAACTCCACGTACTCCGGTGGTAGTTAAACTCCGTTTGACACAGGTTGCATTTTACTTTTGACTTGTCAACTGAAGCGTCTGGAAGTGTTTTAAAGTTAAACAAGCCGTTCAAAAGTCCAGTAGCTCTCTTACTTTCCATCAGCGCGGTAGGTTTACTGCAGGAGGCCACTTCAAAGCATAGCGCTACAGCTAGAGGAGCCGTCTACGGGGGAGTAGAAGGGACAAAACGCTGACAGTCCTAGTATAAATTTGTGTGTGTGTGTGTGTGTGTGTGTGTGTATAAATGTGTGTATCTCTCTCTCCTGCAGGCGGCTCCACTGAGCTGAAGCTTCTCTCTCATCCGTCTGGTTCAGCCAGCAGCTTCACTACAGTCCAGATCCCTGATGAGGCCCTGAGAGCCCCCCCCACCCCCACCCCCACCTGAACCTGAACCTGAACACACCCCCATCATCACAGGTACACACACACACACACACACACACACACACACACACACACACACACACACACAAACACACACTGCTTTCATGTTTAAAGTGAGTGCTTTATCTTTTTATATTAACTGAAGCTCGCTCTCTCTCTCTCTCTCTCTCTCTGTCTCTCTCTCTCTCTCTCTCTCTCTCTCTGTCTCTCTCTCTCTCTCTCTCTGTCTCTGTCTCTCTCTCTCTCTCTCTCTCTCTCTCTCTCTCTCTCTCTCTCCTCTCTCTCTCTCTCTCTCCAGGTGTGGTCTCAGGTGAAGCGGCTCAGAAAGTTTTGAACGACCACAACGTGAACTTCATCCCCCCAGAATCCTCAGCGGCAGTCCCCGACCCCCCCGACCCCCCTCCCTCTGAGAGACAGGCGGTCCGAGGCCGAGGTCGCCCGCTCGTCCCCAAAAACAAGCCCGCAGCGCAAAGGTAGGAAGGAAGGACGGAGGAAATAAGGAAGGGAGGAAGGTAGGGGGAGGAAAGAAAGAGAGAAGGAGGGAAGGAGGGAAGGTGGGAGGAAGGTAGGGGAAAGATAGAAGGGAAGAAAAGAAGGACGACACGAAGGTTAATATCTTTGTGTGTGTGTGTCTGTGTGTGTGTGTCTCTCTCCCTCTGTGTGTGTGTGTGTGTGTGTGTGTGTGTCTCTCTCTCTCTGTGTGTGTGTGTGTGTGTGTGTGTGTGTGTGTGTGTGTGTGTGTGTGTGTGTGTGTGTGTGTTGCAGGTCAGCTGGGTGACAGTCCTGACTGTATGGTTTGTTTGACTCCGTTCAAACTGATCCAAGAGCTGCGAGGATTCATGTGTGTAAGTAGTAACCCCCCCCCCCCCCCCCCCCCCCCCCCCCCCCCCCCCCCCCCCCCCCACACCACACACACACACACACTTACCTCCTGTAAATACTCACTGCCCCCCCCCCCCCCCCCCCTCTCTCACAGCTGTGCAGTCCTGCCATCGCTCAGAGTCTGAGGATCCTGAGGAGGAAGAAACCTCGCAGGTGGAGCCGACACAAGAAGAAGATCAACAAGCTCACCAGAACTCAGCCTTGGGGTGAGTCTACACACACACACACACACAGACACACACACACACACACACACACACACACACACACACACAGACACACACACACACACCACACACACACACACACACACACACACACACACACACACACACACGCACACACACACACACACGCGCGCGCACACACACACACACTGCAACACACACACATACGTCTTGGACACTCGGGTGAAGAGAGGGGCGGAGCTGTCAACTGATCACCACCTGGTGGTGAGTTGGCTCCGATGGTGGGGGGGAGGATGCCGGGCAGACCTGGCAGACCCAAACGTATTGTGAGGGTCTGCTGGGAACGTCTGGCAGAGTCTCCTGTCAGAGAGAGTTTCAACTCACACCTCCGGGAGAGCTTCGACCACGTACCGGGGGGGCGGGGGGACATTGAGTCCGAGTGGGCCATGTTCCGTGCCTCCATTGTTAAGGCGGCTGACCGGAGCTGTGGCCGTAAGGAGGTCGGTGCCTGTCGGGGCGGCAATCCCCGAACCCGCTGCTGGACACCGGCGGTGAGGGATGCCGTCAAGCTGAAGAAGGAGTCCTATAGGACCTTATTGGCCTGTGGGACTCCGGAGGCAGCAGACAGGTACCGGCAGACCAAGCGGAGCGCAGCTAGGGCGGTCACTGAGGCAAAAACCCGGACATGGGAGGAGTTCGGTGGAGAACGACTTCCGGACGGTTTCGAAGAGATTCTGGACCACCATCCGGCGTCTCAGGAGGGGGAAGCAGTGCTCCGTAAACACTGTGTACGGTGGGGACGGTGCGCTGCTGACCTCGACTCGGGACGTTGTGGATCAGTGGAGGGAATACTTCGAAGACCTCCTCAATCCCACCGACACGCCTTCCGGTAAGGAAGCAGGGCCGGGGGACTCGGGTGTGGGCTCTCCTCGGTGGCAGGGCCCCGGGGGTGGAGGAGATCCGCCCCGAGTTCCTCAAGGCCCTGGATGCTGTGGGGCTGTCATGGTTGACACGACTCTGCAGCATCGCGTGGACCCCGCTCCTCCGCGTTGAGAGGAGCCAGATGAGGAGGCTCGGGCATCTAGTCAGGATGCCTCCCGGACGCCTCCCTGGTGAGGCGTTCAGGGCCCGTCCCACCGGTAGGAGACCCAGGACACGTCTGCTCTGAGTTTTGGGCATTACTCTGACCTGTAGACATTCTACTTCCTGTCTGTCTCCTTCAGTATAAAAGCACTTCTCCGCTCCAGAAGAGACGGTCTGACGAATTCCTGTCGGAAGAGATCAGCAGCCCCCCCCCGTCTCATCCCCAAACCGGACCCCTGTGACCCGCCTCCTGAGCCGCCCCCCCAGGGAAGCTGGTCATCATGGTGGAGGACTTCTACTACTGGACCGACCCCGGACCCAAAACCAGCAGAGTCCCAGCAGCCGACCAGGAAGTACACCGGACCGTACCGCTGCATACACTGTTGCCCAGACGCTGCCTAACAACATACAGTAAGATACACACACACACACACCACACACACACACACACACACACACATATACACACATACACATACACATACACACACACACATACACACACACACACACACACACACACACACACACATACACACACACACACACACACACATATACACACATACACACACATACACACACACACACACACACACACACATACACACACACACACACACATACACACACACACACACACACACACATTCACACACACATGTTTACACACACACACACACACACATATACACACACACACACACACACATATACACAAACACACACACCACACACACATATACACACATACACACACACATACACACACACACACCACACACACATACACACACGCACACACATACACACATGCACACACGCACACACATACACACAAACACACACACACACACACACACACACACATACACACACACACACACACACACACACACACACATATACACACACACACACACACACACACACACATACATAAACACACACACACACACACACCTCAGGCTGGTGTTAATAAAGTTTTATCTCGTCCTCAGGCTGGTGTTAATAAAGTTTTATCTCGTCCCCAGGCTGGCGTTAATAAAGTTTTATCTCGTCCTCAGGCTGGTGTTAATAAAGTTTTATCTCGTCCTCAGGCTGGTGTTAATAAAGTTTTATCTCGTCCCCAGGCTGGCGTTAATAAAGTTTTATCTCGTCCTCAGGCTGGTTGTTAATAAAGTTTTAATCTCGTCCCCAGGCTGATGTTAATAAAGTTTCATCTCGTCCTCAGGCTGGTGTTAATAAAGTTTCATCTCGTCCTCAGGCTGGTGTTAATAAAGTTTCATCTCGTCCTCAGGCTGGTGTTGATAAAGTTTTATCTCGTCCTCAGGCTAGTGTTAATAAAGTTTTATCTCGTCCTCAGGCTGGTGTTAATAAAGTTTCATATCGTCCTCAGGTTGGTGTTAATAAAGTTTAATCTCGTCCTCAGGCTAGTGTTAATAAAGTTTTATCTCGTCCTCAGGCTGGTGTTAATAAAGTTTCATCTCGTCCTCAGGCTGCGTTAATAAAGTTTCATATCGTCCTCAGGCTGGTGTTAATAAAGTTTTATCTCGTCCTCAGGCCGGTGTTAATAAAGTTTTATCTCGTCCCCAGGCCGGTGTTAATAAAGTTTTATCGCATCCTCAGGCTGGTGTTAATAAAGTTTTATCTCGTCCTCAGGCTGGTGTTAATAAAAGTTTTATCTCGTCCTCAGGCTGGTGTTAATAAAGTTTTATCTCGTCCTCAGGCTGGTGTTAATAAAGTTTTATCTTGTCCTCAGGCTGGTGTTAATAAAGTTTCATATCGTCCTCAGGCTGGTGTTAATAAAGTTTTATCTCGTCCTCAGGCTGGTGTTCATAAAGTTTTATCTCGTCCTCAGGCTGATGTTAATAAAGTTTAATCTCGTCCTCAGGCTGGTGTTAATAAAGTTTTATCTCGTCTCAGGCTGGTGTTAATAAAGTTTTATCTTGTCCTCAGGCTGGTGTTAATAAAGTTTCATATCGTCCTCAGGCTGGTGTTAATAAAGTTTTATCTCGTCCTCAGGCTGGCGTTAATAAAGTTTTATCTCGTCCTCAGGCTGGCGTTAATAAAGTTTTATCTCGTCCTCAGGCTGGTGTTAATAAAGTTTAATCTCGTCCTCAGGCTGGTGTTAAATAAAGTTTAATCTCGTCCTCAGGCTGGTGTTAATAAAGTTTTATCTCGTCCTCAGGCTGGTGTTAATAAAGTTTAATCTCGTCCTCAGGCTGGTGTTAATAAAGTTTTATCTCGTCCTCAGGCTGGTGTTAATAAAGTTTTATCTCGTCCTCAGGCTGATTGTCCCACATGCAGCAGCACGTGTCGGCCATGTCTCAGCAGGACGAACACTTGGACTCGGCGTCTTCGTGTCCTCACTGCTATCGTCACTTCAGCTCCGCCTTTAAACTGCAGTGCCACCTGGAGGCCGTCCACAGTCAGTACGAGTCCACAGGTCGGTCTCACACACACACACACACACACACACACACACTCACACACATACACACACATTCACACACCGTCTGTTTTGTCCGTCCTTCCTTCCTTCCCTCCTACCTTCCTTCTTTTGTCCTTCCTTCCTTTCTCCCTCCCTCCTACCTACCTTCCTTCCTTCCCTCCCCTCCTACCTTCCTTCTTTTGTCCTTCCTTCCTTCCTTCCTTCCTTCCTTCCTTCCTTCCTTCCTTTCTCCCTTCCATCCTTCCTACCTTCCTTCCTTTCTTCCTTCATCCTACCCTCCTTCTTTTGTCCGTCCTTCCCTCCTTCCTTCCTCCCTTCCTTCCTTTCTCCCTTCCATCCTTCCTACCTTCCTTCTTTCATCCCTCCCTCCTATCCTTCCTTCTTTTGTCTGTCCTTCCTTCCTTCCTTCCTTCCCTCCTACCTTCCTTCCTTCCTTCCTTTCTCCCTTCCTTCCTTTCTCTCTCCTACCTTCCTTCTTTTGTCCGTCCTTCCCTCCTTCCCTCCTACCTTCCTTCCTCCTTCTTTTGTCCGTCCCTTCCCTCCTTCCTTCCTCCCTTCCTTCCTTTCTCCCTTCCATCCTTCCTACTTTCCTTCTTTCATCCCTCCCTCCTACCTTCCTTCTTTTGTCTGTCCTTCCTTCCTTCCCTCCTACCTTCTTTCCTTCCTTCCTTTCTCCCTTCCTTCCTTTCTCTCTCCCTCCTACCTTCCTTCTTTTGTCCGTCCTTCCCTCCTTCCCTCCTACCTTCCTTCCTCCTTCTTTTGTCCGTCTTCCCTCCTTCCTTCCTCCCTTCCTTCTTTCTCCCTTCCATCCTTCCTACCTTCCTTCTTTCATCCCTCCCTCCTACCTTCCTTCTTTTGTCCGTTCCTTCCTTCCTTCCCTCTACCTGCCTTTCTTCCTTCCTTCCATCCTTCCTATCTTCCTTCTTTCCCTCCCTCCCTCCCTCCTACCTTCCTTCCTTCCTTCCTTCCTTCCTTCCTTCCTTCCTTCCTTCCTTCTTTCCTTCTTTTGTCGTCCTTCCTTCCTTTCCCCCTTCCATCCCTCCTCCCTCCTTTTTTTCTTCCTTCCTTCCATCCTTCCTCCCTCCTTTCCTTCTTTCTTCCTCCCTTCCATCCTTCCTTCCTCCCTCCTTTCCTCCCTTCCTTGAGGACAGGAGGGTTAATAAAGCTTTTGTGCTGGTTTTGCAGCGAAGTGTAAGATCTGTGAGCTGGAGTTCGGGTCTGAGCCGGCGTTTCTGTGGCACATGAAGAGTACACACAAACCAGAGAGATGCCTTATGTCTGCCAGGTCTGACACACACACACACACACACACACACACACACACACACACACACACACAGACACACACACACACACACACACACCTGAATATAATGTTTAAAGTTGGGCTGTCAAGCGATTAATTTTTTAAATCTCGATTAATTTGTTTAATCGAGATTAATCGCAGAGTTTCCATAGTTAATCACGATTAATGGCGTTTTGAATGTCATGTTTAAAATCCTGTTATTTTCCATTTGAAGGCAGTTTTAAGCCCATAATGTAAAGCATTTCTTACCAGAGTGTCTTAACTGGGAATCAATCACGGCTCTGCTGCGACTCCCACACTCCAAAATGGTCCTTTGGTGGAGCTGAGGCTGGCTTGGCTGCACCTGGGTGTTTAGCGTGGAGGTGCTAACTCAAACTCCACGTACTCCGGTGGTAGTTAAACTCCGTTTGACACCAGGTTGCATTTTACTTTTGACTTGTCAACTGAAGCGTCTGGAAGTGTTTTAAAGTTAAACAAGCGTTCAAAAGTCCAGTAGCTCTCTTACTTTCCATCAGCGCGGTAGGTTTACTGCAGGAGGCCACTTCAAAGCATAGCGCTACAGCTAGAGGAGCCGTCTACGGGGGAGTAGAAGAGACAAAAAGGCTTGCTACATTAAAATGAGATTAAAAGAAATTAACTCGTTATGGATTGCATTAATCTAATCGTGATTAACTCGTTAACGCTGACAGCCCTAATATATACATACAGTTCATCTGTACACCATTTTATACCAAAAGTCAGACTGAATGCTCCTGAACATGTCAAATGGTGTAACCACAAAATGTCAAATGGTGTAACCACAAAATGTCAAACGGTGTAACCACAAAAGAATGATAGATATTAAATATTGTATCAGCTGCAGTGTGTTTAAGTGGACTTATACTAATAATGAACATCTCTAATCTGTGTCTCTGTCTGTCTCTGTGTGTGTGTGTGTGTGTGTGTGTGTGTCTCTGTCTGTCTCTGTGTGTGTGTGTGTGTGTGTGTGTGTGTGTCTCTGTGTGTGTGTGTGTGTGTGTGTCCTCAGGTGTGTGACTTCAGGTCGTCCTTCTACTCAGACGTGTGGAGTCACTTCCTGCAGTCTCACGCTGACACTAACAGCCTCATGTGTCAGTACTGTCTCCGAGTCCTCCGCAGCAGCTCCTGCTACCAGCAGCACTTCGCCCGCCACCAGGTACGCCATGACATCACTTCCTGTCTGATGACCACTTCCTGTCTGATGACCACTTCCTGTCTGCAGCAAAGAACAGCTCCTAAAGTTTATAATCTGACCTGTGACTCTGTGTGTGTGTGTGTGTGTGTTTCTCTGTGTGTGTGTGTGTGTGTGTGTTTCTCTGTCTGTGTGTGTGTGTGTGTGTGTGTGTGTGTGTGTGTGTGTGTGTCCAGAGGAAGACGGTGTTCAGCTGTGATATGTGTCGTCTCCACTTCCTGTACGTTAAAGAGCGAGTTGAACACCGAACGCTGCATCACACAACTCACATCAAACCCACTCAGCTGACCGGCCTGAAGCCTGGGACTAAGGTACACACACACACACACACACACACACACACACATACACACATACACACACACACACACACACACACACACACACCTGAGGAGAATATGTGGTGTAATCCATCTGATAATTGTTGTTGTGTGTATGTTACGTGTGTGTGTGTGTGTGTGTGTGTAGGTGACAGTCAGGACGTACTCTGTGGTCGGAGGATCAGAGAGTGAATCCCAGAGGAGATCAGCTGTTCCCTGTAAGGTCAGTATGAAGTTAAAGCTCCATCAATACCGTGACTAATCAATACCAGGACTAATCAATACCAGGACTAATCAATACCGTGACTAATCAATACCAGGACTAATCAATACCGTGACTAATCAATACCGTGACTAATCAATACCGTGACTAATCAATACCCTGACTAATCAATACCAGGACTAATCAATACCAGGACTAATCAATACCGTGACTAATCAATACCCTGACTAATCAATACCAGGACTAATCAATACCAGGACTAATCAATACCGTGACTAATCAATACCGTGACTCATCAATACCAGGACTAATCAATACCGTGACTAATCAATACCAGGACTAATCAATACCAGGACTAATCAATACCGTGACTAATCAATACCAGGACTAATCAATACCGTGACTCATCAAATACCGTGACTCATCAATACCGTGACTAATCAATACCAGGACTAATCAATACCGTGACTAATCAATACCGTGACTCATCAATACCGTGACTCATCAATACCGTGACTAATCAATACCGTGACTCATCAATACCGTGACTCATCAATACCAGGACTAATCAATACCGTGACTCATCAATACCGTGACTCATCAATACCAGGACTAATCAATACCAGGACTAATCAAATACCGTGACTCATCAATACCAGGACTAATCAATACCGTGACTAATCAATACCGTGACTCATCAATACCGTGACTACTCAATACCGTGACTAATCAATACTGTGACTAATCAATACCAGGACTAATCAATACCGTGACTCATCAATACTGTGAC
>JAJDFG010000837.1:0-32500 GCA_021039105.1 Scomber colias
CGACAGGTTGTTGTACTGCGTCCCAAGCTGCGCCTGATTGGGCAGAAATACGGAGTCCGTGCTCGCATCGACGTGGACGGCATGGAGGTGAGACGTTAACACATCTGTACAGCTGTGTGGGATTTAAGGATATAACCTCAAAGTTTGGTTGAATCTGAACCGGGGTTATTATAGTTAACGAAAACTAAGACTAAAACTAAAACTAGTCAATTCCTTCAAAATAAAACCAAAATAAAACTAGTCAATTCCTTCAAAATAAAACTAAACTGAAACTAGTCAATTCCTTCAAAATAAAAACCAAACTAAAACTAGTCAATTCCTTCAAAATAAAACCAAACTAAAACTAGTCATTCCTTCAAAATAAAACTAAACTAAAACTAGTCAATTCCTTCAAAATAAAACTAACCTAAAACTAGTCAATTCCTTCAAAATAAAACTAACCTAAAACTAGTCAATTCCTTCAAAATAAAACTAAACTACAACTAGTAAATTCCTTCAAAATAAAACCAAACTAAAATTAGTCAATTCCTTCAAAATAAAAACCAAACTAAAACTAGTCAATTCCTTCAAAATAAAAACCAAACTAAAACTAGTCAATTCCTTCAAAATAAAACCAAACTACATTTCAAAACTATAACCTTCATCTGAACTGTTCAATGTTAAACTGTCCAATAAAAACATGAACATTAAAGGACCAGTTCACAGTTTTTCATGTCTGTCTCTGCTGTAATCACTCCTCCTGTTCATACTGACCATTAGAAGACCCATCTATAATGTAAGTGCATTATGAAGGGAGCTTCTAAAGTACATAATGCATGAACAGGAGGAGTGATTACAGCGAGGAAAACCTTTGAACTTATCCTTTAAAGATCATAGACATGAAAATATGTTGCCTTGAATAATAATTTGTATCTACTGTGTTTTTTCCCACAAAGGAAAGGTTAAATTGTCTTCCATCTCCTTCATGTAAAAATCCAAAATATGTGAACACTGCTAAATATGTAAATGCTGTTGATTTGAAACACATGATGTCTCTACTGCTTTTGTGCACTGGATACATACTGGACCACTATTGGCTTTAAATTAGTTGTGATGTCATGAATCGTGCAGGTACATAAAGGTGTGAAATTGAAATTCAAGGTGAGCTCAGAGAAATTTCCCCCACCTTTTAAAATTCTGCAGCAAGAAGATTATTATTTATTCATTAACCTTTTTTTTTTTTTTTTACCTTGAAAGAATAAATGATGAATGAATCCGAGTCAACAGATAAGATCCCTTCCTTCCTTCCATCCTTCCTTCCTTCCTTCTTTCCTTTCCTTTCCTCCCTTCCTTCCTCCCTCCTTTCCTCCCTTCCTTCCTTCTGTCTGTCCTTCCTCCCTCCTTCTCTCTTTCCTCCCCCTACCTTCCTCCCTTCCTTTGTCCTTCTTTCCTTCCTTCCTCTTTTCCTTTCTCCCTTCCTTCTTTCCTTTCCTCCCTTCATTCCTTCCTTCCTTCCATCTGTCCTTCCTCCCTCCTTCTCTCTTTCCTCCCCCCTACCTTCCTTCCTCTTTTCCTTTCTCCCTTCCTTCTTTCCTTTCCTCCCTCCATTCCTCCCTCCCTCCCTCCCTCCCTCCTTCCTTCCTTTCCTTCCTTCTTCCTCCCTTCCTTCCACCTTTCCTTCCTTCCTCCCTTCCCTTCCTTCCCTTCCTTCCTTCTTCCTCCTTCCCTTCCTTCCCCCTTTCATTCCTTCCTTCCTCCCTTACCTCCCTTCCTTCTTCCTCCCTCCCTTCCCTCCTTCCTCCCTCCCTTCCTTCCTCCTTTCCTTCCTTTCTCCCTTGACTCGAGGACAACAGGAGGATTAAAACAAGGTCTGAGACGAGGCCTTTGAACAGCTGTAGTGGAGATAAAGAATCTGATTCTGATTTTAAGGTCTGTGAATATTTAGTGGATTTGTCTTTTCTGTCTGTCCACCAGCTGAAGGAGACGAGCAGTGTTGCAGTTCCCAGAACGTTCCTGGTGTCTGGAAAACAGAGATCTCTGGAGCTGCAGGCCAGGTACATTAACACAGAGACATACAGAGACATGCAGAGACACATAAAGACATAGAGAGACATATAGAGACATTCAGAGATACATAAAGACATACAGAGACACATAAAGACATACAGAGATACATAAAGACATACAGAGACACATAAAGACATGCAGAGACACATAAAGACACACAGAGACACATAAAGACATGCAGAGACACATAAAGACAAGCAGAGACATTCAGAGACACATAAAGACATACAGAGACACATGAAGACATGCAGAGACACATGAAGACAAGCAGAGACATTCAGAGATACATAAAGACATGCAGAGACACATAGAGACATGCAGAGACACATAAAGACATGCAGAGACACATAGAGACATGCAGAGACACATAGAGACATATAGAGACATTCAGAGACACATAAAGACAAGCAGAGACATTCAGAGACACATAAAGACATTCAGAGACACATAAAGACATACAGAGACATATAGAGACATTCAGAGACACATAAAGACATTCAGACACATAAAGACATACAGAGACACATAGAGACATTCAGAGACACATAAAGACATTCAGACACATAAAGACATACAGAGACACATAGAGACATTCAGAGACACATAAAGACACTCAGACACTCACAGACATTCAGAAACACATAAAGACACTGAGAGACACACAGAGACACACAGAGACACTCAGAGACATGCAGAGACATGCAGAGACACATAAAGACACATAAAGACATACAGAGACACTCAGAGACACATAAAGACACATAAAGACATACAGAGACATGCAGAGACACATAAAGACATGCAGAGACACATAAAGGACACATAAAGACATACAGAGACATTCAGAGACACATAAAGACATACAGAGACACTCAGAGACATGCATAGACGTGGAGAGACACTGAGAGACACTCAGAGACAGACTTGTTGTTTTTTGACTAAAGTTGTGTTTGATTGTGTCTCTGCAGGACGGAGGAGGAGAAGAAAGACTGATCCAGGTAAACACAAACACGTCACGTCTCCCTGCAGAGACACTCACACTGTCCTCTTCTTCATCTTCATCTTCATCATCATCATCATCATCTTCTTCTTCTTCATCTTCTGTTTCTGTTTTCATCCAACAAAAAACCCCAAAAAAAAACCCAGAGTGGAAAAGATAAAAATATCATCAAAAGAGTTTGTTGTTGTCTGAGATGTAGCAGCAGCAGCAGCAGCAGCAGCAGCAGCAGCAGCCGTGAAGATGAAAATCAAACATAGCCAGACCGAGTGAATAAATGATGACGTCCATGAATCACCGAAGAGCCGAGAACAGAATCAGATCAGTGAGCAGCGACGAGGAGACTGAACCAAACTAATAGAAATGTCATATTTCCATAAAGTTTTCCATCATTTGACCTTTGATTGTCTTTTTAATGACGTCATCTCACTGTGTCCTCCTCTTCTGCAATACCACCTGCAGAAATAGCGCCACCTGCTGTTTATCTGCTCACACACACACACACACACACGATGGAAAACAAACATTCACTACATTTTATTTTCATCCTTTTCTTTTAACCCTCCTGTTGTCTCGAGTCAAGGAAGGAAGTTAGGAAGGGAGGAAGAATGAAGGAAAGGAGGAAGAAAGGGACAAAGAAGGAAGGAAAGGCAGGAGAGAGGGAGGGAGGAAGAATGAAGGAAAGGTGGGAGGGAGGGAGGAAGGAAGGAAGGAAGGAAGGAAGGACAGAAGGGAGAGAAAGGAAGGAAGGAAGGAAGGGAAGGAGGGAGGAGGGAAGGAAGAAGGAAGAAGGAAGAAAAGGAGGAAGGAAGGGCAGAAGGAAGGAAAGAAGGACAGAAGGAAGGAAGGAAAGAAGGACAGAAGGAAGGAAGGAAGGAAAGGAGGACAGAAGGAAGGAAGGAAGGAAAGAAGGACAGAAGGAAGGAAGGAAGGACAGAAGGAAGGAAGGAAAGAAAGGAAAGAATGAAGGGAGGAAGGAAGGAAGGAAGGAATAGAGGGAGGGAGGGAGGGAGGAAGAGAGAAGGAAAGGAAAGGAAGGAAGGAAGGAAGGGAAAGAAGGAACAGTCAAAACACACAGGGTCAATTTGACCCGGGAGGACGACAGGAAGGTTAAGATTTGTCCTTCATGTTTTTTTATATAAACCTGATGACCGAGACTGACGTTACATCATCAACCCTTTCTGTGCAGATGTTAAAGCAGGTCAAAGCGTGTAATGTCTCCCCTTTTATTTTCCTGGTCGGCTTTTTATGTGAACATCTGCAGGAAGAGTTGAGTTTCACAGACAGTTGCTTAACAACAAATTTTCCACGGCCTTTATTTTCTAATCAGGTGTGAAGTGAGAGGCGATATCTCAGGAGCTCCTCGACGCTGCAGTAAAAGTCTCTTTGGATAAACATCAAACTCTTCTGCTTGAATCACTAGAAACAAAAGATGATTAACCCTGTTTGAAGCCGTTATTACAAACTGGCTTTTATATTATTTTGACTACAGCCTTACTTCTGTCTGTGTGTGTCTGTGTGTGTTTGTGTGTGTGTGTGTGTGTGTGTGTGTGTGTGTTTGTGTGTTTTCAGGCCATCCAGGCGACCATCCAGAGACACGAGCAGACGGTGGAGAGCTTCAGACATCTGACCTGTTCGCTACGAGACGATGAGTCCACACCGCCTCACTCCCCGGGTAACACATAAATCACTTTTAACAGACCTGTTACAGCGTGTCAGTCTGCCCCCAGTGGACTACTGCGGGTACTGCAACTATAGAAACAAACAACTGTGTAGAGCTGCAACTTTATTTATTTATTTATTTTTTGTTCCATAAAAGAAAAATGTTTATCTCCCTTTCCAAAAGCCCAAAATGACGTCTTTAAATGTCGTGTTTTGCCCAGGCGGGGAGTTCTGGTCCTCTGAAATGAGGCCAACGTGGAAGTAACTCAGAACTGCATTCTATCAAAAGGCCACCAGGGGGCGACCGTCTCTATACAAGTCAATGGAGAATTCACCAACTTCTCACTTGATTTCTAACCTCACTAAACGTTTTCAAAATGTGTTTATGGTCTCAATCGCTAGTTTAAAGCCTTCTTCAATGCAGTATGATGTTCATTTGGGACATTTTGGCCTCCCTGATTTTATATGTGACGATAAAGCAGGGTATGCATTAGGGCGCGGCTACGTCCTGATTGACAGGTTGATTGACCAATGTCCTCGAGATCCAGCCCTCGTATCCATAGCAACCTCCCCGCTCCGCCCATGGCCCCGCCTCATGCCCATATAAGTAGAATCCGTGTTTTTATTTTTCCCAGCATGCACCTGAAACCAATGGGTGACGCCACGGCTGTTACGTCCATTTCTTTTATACAGTCTGTGATTTTGCCCACAACCAAAAGATATTAATGCTGCTAAACCATATCCAGCTCCATGACTTTAAACTAGTGAACTATGAGATAGAAAACCTTTTCAGGAGGGTGAAACCTTCAAACTGAACATTTGTTGTCATTTTTAAAGGAAATGTAGCTGAAATTCTTCATGACATTAAAGTGAAAGCTGTCCATCTGTCTCTCCGTCTGTCTCTCAGAGCTGTGTGGAGTTGGGAAGCGAGCTCCGACTCCGATCAGAGAGAAGGAAGTCACTCTGTGTATGAAATGTCAGGAGCCGTTCAACTCCATCACCAAGAGACGACACCACTGTAAAGCCTGTGGACACGTACGTTCGTCACATTACTACAGACATTTATAACAACTGTAACCATGACAACCACAGATATTTACCGTACCGTCTATCTGTCTCCAGGTGGTTTGTGGGAAATGTTCGGAGTTTCGTGCTCGTCTTTCGTACGATAACAACCGAACCAACCGTGTCTGCGTGGACTGCTACGCCACGCTGGTGGGAGTGTTGCCCTCGCCCGCCACGCTGACCAGCAGCACCCAAAGGAGGCGCTCCATCCTGGAGGTTAGTGTGACTGTCCGTGTTTGTTAACCCTCTGTCGTCCTCCCGGGTCAAATTGAGCCCCGACTGTTCCTTCTTCCGTCTTTCTTTAATTTTTCCTTCCTTCTTCCCCTCCTTCCCTCTTTCTTTGCTCCCTCCTCCTTCCATCCTTCCTCCTTTCCTCCCTCCCTCCCTCCTTACTTCTTTCCTTCCTTCCTTCCTTCCTTTGCCCTTTCCTCCCTCCCTCCGCCCTTTCCTCCCTCCCTCCGCCCTTTCCTCCCTCCTCCTTACTCCTTTCCTTCCTTCCTTCCTTTGCCCTTTCCTCCCTCCCTCCCTCCGCCCTTTCCTCCCTCCCTCCCTCCCTCCCTCCCTCCTTACTCCTTTCCTTCCTTCCATCCTTCCTTCCTCCTTTCCTCCGTCTCTCCTCCTTACTCCTTTCCTTCCTTCCTCCTTTCCTCCCTCCCTCCCTCCTTACTACTTTCCTTCCTTCCTTCCGTCCTTCCTTCCTTCTCTCCTAAATTCCTTCCTCTTTTCATCCTTCCTCCTTTCCTTCCTTCCTCCTGTCCTTCCTTGATCTGAGGACAACAGGATGGTTAAAGGAAACCAAGTCTCAAATTTCACATTTAGTTTTGTTGAGCCAAATATTTGTTTATTATGAAAAGTTTCACAGCTTCTGCTTTAATCTCTGTCGGTTTTACTGTTTCACAACTACAGCAGAACTATAAATATTATATCATATCACTAAAATGTACCACAGAAAATAGCAAACTCTTAAAACTGATATTTTTGTAATGTAAAATTTTCTCTTGCATTTTCTCTTTTTACTGGCTGAAAACTGACTCCCTCTCGTTCTCTCTCTCTCTTGTTGCTATAGAAACAGGCCTCGTTGGCAGCAGAGAACAGTGTGATTTGTAGTTTTCTTCACCACATGGAGAAAGGAGGGGGCCGGGGCTGGCAGAAGGCCTGGTTTGTCATTCCCGAAAACGAGCCGTTGTGCTCTACATCTACGGAGCTCCACAGGTACGTTATTAAAGGACGAGTTCACGGTTTTATAAAGTCTATTTTAAAACTATAAGGTGCCTAAGTGAACAGTGAACTATGTTTTTTTCTTGCTGTAATCATTCCTCCTGTTCATACTGACTATTAGAAGATCCTTCATAATGTTTATAATGGAAGTGATGGAGGACTAAATCCACAGTCCTCCTTCTGTGCAAAAAAAATGTATTTAAAAGTTGATCTGAAGCTAATATGAAGCTTCAGTCGTCCAAATGAGTCAAATCTTCATCTTCTATGTTTCAACGTTACAGTGTTTTTAGTACCAAAGTCTCTTTTTGTTACTATACTTCCACCACAGCTCAACAGGAAACACTAAGAGGGAATTTGATGCTAAGAAGACTGTAAATGTGTCAGATATCACTTGATATGACTAACTCCAACTGCTAAAGCCTCATGTAAGCTTCACAGCTACTTTTAAATTACAGTGTGGATTTTGTCCTCTATCACTTTACATTGAAAGCACATTTGAAGGAGATCTTGTCCTGCTAGCGCCCCCTAGAGGCTTCAGCCTTCACTACAGATAGAGTATAAACAAAAAAACACTGCAGTAAGTATTTTGGCACTGAAAGAAGTTCCTCAGTCTGACAGAAGTTAGAGGAAGTGATGATCCTGAGTCACTGAGACTTGCTCACACGCTGCAGGCGATGTGTCTCCTCTCATCTGGATTAAACTAAATGCTGATGAGCTTCTTGAAGAGTATTGCTGTATGATGGCAGATGAGTTATTAATGATCCAATCGGAGTATTAAAGTATTAACCCTCCTGTCGTCCTCCCGGGTCAAATTGACCCCATCTCTCTTTTGACTGTTCCTTCTTTCATTACTTCTTTCCCTCTTTCTTTAATTTTTCCTTCCTTCTTCCCCTCCTTCCCTCTTTCTTTGCTCCATCCTTCCTTCCTTCCTTCCTTCCTTCCTCCTTTGCCCTTTCCTCCCTCCCTCCCTCCGCCCTTTCCTCCCTCCCTCCCTCCCTCCTTACTCCTTTCCTTCCTTCCATCCTTACTTCCTTCCTTCCTCCTTTCCTCCCTCCCTCCCTCCTTACTCCTTCCTTCCTTCCTTCCTTCCTTCCTTCCTTCTCTCCTAAATTCCTTGCTGTTTTCGTCCTTACTACTTTCCTTCCTTCCTTCTTTCCTAAATTCCTTCCTCTTTTCATCCTTACTCCTTTCCTCCCTCCCTCCCTCCCTCCTTACTCCTTTCCTTCCTTCCATCCTTCCTTCCTTCCTTCCTCCTTTCTTCCCTCCCTCCCTCCTTCCTCCTTTCCTTCCTTCCTCCTTTCCTCCCTCCTTACTCCTTCCTTCCTTCCTTCCTTCCTTCCTTCCTTCTCTCCTAAATTCCTTCCTCTTTTCATCCTTACTCCTTCCTTCCTTCCTTCCTTCCTTCTCTCCTAAATTCCTTCCTCTTTTCATCCTTACTCCTTCCTTCCTTCCTTCCTTCCTTCTCTCCTAAATTCCTTCCTCTTTTCATCCTTACTCCTTCCTTCCTTCCTTCCTTCCTTCTCTCCTAAATTCCTTCCTCTTTTCATCCTTACTCCTTTCCTTCCTTCCTCCTGTCCTTCCTTGATCTGAGGACAACAGGATGGTTAAAGTATTAAAACAACATGATGATGCTTTACACAACTCTCCAGCATGCAGTTTTAAAACATGTAGATGGTGTTTGAGGTCAAATACTTCACAAATCAGTATTTTACTTACATGGATTTATTATTTCTCCTCCAGGATGTGAAGGCGCAGCGCAGCGTGCCTCTGATTGGCTTCGAGGTCTCCCTCCCTGAATCATGTGACCGCCTGGAGCGACGCCACGCCTTCAAGATCTCCCAGAGTCACCTGACCCTCTACTTCAGCGCCGATGGGGAGGAGCTCCAGCGGCGGTGGATAGACGTCTTGTCGAGGGCCGGGAGGGGGGAGGAGCTTCAGATCCACCGACCAATCGCGGAGAGTCTAGAGGAGGAGGGGGAGGAGCAGCTAGCTGCGGCAGAGGAGGAGAACACGTGATTTCATTGGATGAGGAGCGCGGAGTCTTTGAATGATGAAGAATCCAGTTGGAAGCAAAACCTACAAAACCAGTTGTAGCTGATATTTAACACACACACACACACACATCCACACACACACACACACACACACACACATCCACACACACACACACTGTGTATTTAAAGTTGCGTGGTTCGTCTGCATGATTCCTCCCTGCTGTCCACACAAGATGGCGCCTCTCTCTCTCTCTCTTTCTCTCGGTTGGATTCATCTGCCAGGTGTTGTGGGCGGAGCCTCTGATTCATTCATCTATAAAAGTCTTCGTTGTAAATTCTCCCCCGAACACAAAAACCACCGCACGGCTCTCCTCAGTCTGGTTTGTGGAACGGCTCAAATTACTACATTACCCACGAGCCTCAGCTACTGCTGCTGTTACGAGGAAGAAAACTGACCCAAAAAACTCCAAAAAAACGTGAATTCAAATTTGTGAATTTTGCAAAAAGGAAGTCCTACAAAGATCTGCACGGCACCACAGTCTGAAGCTCTCTGATCGGACAATAACGCACATTTAATCAACTCCAATATCTCCAGTTACTGACTCACTCTTCTGTGTCTCTCGTGTCCTTTTTACTTACAAGACAACAGGAAGTGGTTTACTGATGAACTCACTTTATTGGTTGGTTTCGTGAGTTTGTCTTGTTTTTTTTAACGTGCGTTTCCCTGACAACAGCCCGAAAACACACCGAGCGACAGTCAGGAGACACCAAGAAAGCGGATTCTCATTCACGCTCTGATTCTCACAGCTCGACCAAGAATCTGCATCACTGCTCCTTTATCGCACATTTAAAAAAAAAAAAGAAAAAGATGTTTCACTTTTTTCACAAAGTCCGATGAAAGAAACTGAATGTTGAATATAACGCAGCTCGGTCACATCCATGTTGGACGATTCTGCACCTCATGATTTACATGCAGGGCAGGAAGTAGTTTGTTTTTTTTTATAAGGAAGAAGAAGAAAGTGACGGAGAGTCCAGAAATGAACAGTGGATATTGGAAGTGTTAGCATGCCCCAGATTTGCTCCAGACAAGTACGCAGTTACACTCGCTTTGAGCTACTAGCTAGTATTGATTTGAGGCGTCGCTGTTCTGCAGTTCGTATCTTGAATTTTCTTAAGATAACACAAACAGGAAGTACAGCAGCACACATTCCTGCACAGACGCCATGTTTGCTTGCATACTGTTACCTAGGTAACAGCTAATGGGGATCCAAATAAACTAAACTAAACTACATGTTGCCTCCTGGTGACCTGAGCTTAAAGGTGCGTTCAGACAGAAATCGAATGCTCGGCCCGAAACTTTCTCGTGAATTTGATCGTTTGTATTTGACTCAATGATGTTTTTTTTTTGTGTCCATGTGGTTTAGTCAAATTTAAAGAGGGTAAAATTTGAAAATAAATCAATTTCTTTTTTTTTTTTTGTGGATCAAGCATAAAATTTCTGCTTTTAATCTATTTTGAAAGAATATATTAGACGATTATGGCAAAACAATGTCTAAGTGGTGTAACCATAAAAACTTACCTTTAAAATAAAGGTAATGGTAATACAATTGTTCTAAATATTAAATTTAATTTGTGGGAATCATGTAAATCAGGAATCATTTCAATTTGTTTTTAAATGTAATAATTATTTGTATAAGTACACTACTAGGTGGAGAAAATATTTAAGGTGTATCATTCTTTTGTGGTTACACCGTTTGACATTTTCAGGAGCATTCAGTCTTACTTTTGGTTAAAAAAATGGTGCAAATGTCATTTAAAATGTTATAAAACCAACAAAAATACAAAACATACATTTTAACAAAACAAAATGTAAACAAAACTTACAATTATGGCAAAAAATGTCTAAGTGGTGTAACCATAAAAACTTAACCTTTAAAATAAAGGTAATGGAATACAATCGTTCTAAATATTAAATTTAATCTGGGGAATCATGTAAATCATGTAAATTATTTTGTGGTTACGCCATTTGACATTTTCAGGAGCATTCAGTCTTACTTTTGGTTTGGTTTCAAATGATATAAAACCAACAAATGTACATTTTAACAAACCTGATGCTGCTTTTGAGACCATTTTTAAAAGAAGATATTTTTGAATTGCTCATCTTGCCAACCTTTATAGGTCACTGACCCATTTATTCGTAGCTGTACAGGAAGTGCCAGTGTCCAGTTCTTTATGTAATTTCCCTCCAGTCTCTTTTCTCTAATCATATATGAAGGACATACAATCAACTTTTCAACACCCTAATGAATTAACATCAATTTGCATCTTTTCATTGATCGCACTATTTCTAAAAGTCTCTTCTTATTCTGTCTGAACTCACCGTGACATGTTGAGTTTTTCACCGAGGTCACATGTTTGCGTGCTTGTGTGTAGCATGTTTGGGGCCCAGAGACGGTCCATGTGAGAAGATTAAATTAACATCACACAGACCCTCGTGGTCATGTGGATGTGGACAGTGTGACTTTGACAGTATGGTGATAAGGTCCTGCTGATTAGTCACCATGAAAGATTTAGTAAAGAAAAAAAAAAGGAGGATTTTAAAACTTCACGGTAATCTTACAGAAGTTTTTTTACAGAATCGTCCAACATGGATTTCCTTGTCTGGTGACTGGTTGATATAATCTGGACTCTGCTTGGGTTTGTGTTCTTCCGTCCTCCCATAACGACAAAAAACATCCAAACAATCTCAATGTCAACACACTCGGATGGATTAACAAGCACATGAACATGTCAGAAGACGGCAGCTGAGGAGTCGACCTTCAGCCTGACACGATCATAGCTGCTGCTGCTGCTGTCGACCGCTTCAAGAAGAGATTAAAAAACGAGATTCTTCCCCCCTTTTTTTAAAAAGAAAAAAAAAAGAAAAAAGAAGTTTTGTGATGCTGGTTTCCTGAACTGAAGCAGCAGGAAGTCATTATTATCTGTCAGATTTGATGGTTGGAACTGTGAGATTTGTAAAACATTGTACAAAAAAAGAAAGAGATTGATCGGTCCTCCTTTAAAAAAAAAAAAAAAAATGCACTTCAAAGACATTTTATTTTTAATCTCGAATTCACCAGATATTTTCTTTTCCTTCCTGTTTCTCTTAAATCTTCCCTCTGACCCCTAAGTGCACTCACAGCTGCTGTTTGACATCCAAATAAGCCAATTAAAGCACCTGTCTGGAGGTAAACTACATTCCCCAGCAGCCTCTGACCTGAAGCCTCTCTGCCACCTGCTGGTAGAGTTAGGTACTGCAGTTCGTCAAAGGTTTTTTTTTTTTCTTTCTTTCTTTTTTTTAATAAGCATTGAAGCAGTTATCACCGTCCTTTTTAAAAAATCACATCTATTTTCACTATGAATTAATCTGTCTACATTGTTTTGTGTCTGGAAATGTCAAAAATGCCAATTTACTTGAAGATAAGAAGCAGAGAGAAGATGGAAAATCATTAATGGAGAATTTACTTATTTTGACTTATTTTACATTTCTTTTAATTGACTTTCTTGTCATTTATTTTTTTTAATTAATATGGCAAACAATCTCAAAAACTTCTTGTGTAAAACCATTTTGACCCAACACATTCACATTCGGACTCTTTCACATATTAAGCAAATTATTTCAAAAGTGTAAACCTGTATTGACTTGCAATGTCAAAAGTTTGATTAACCATGACTATTTTTATTTCAGTTAATTCCTCACATATAATCTTTTGTCATATCTTGGCAGTCATGGTCTTCCATATAACCTGATTAATTAATTTTACTGAACTCAAGTAAAAATTATAAAAACTTTCTGCTTCCATCTTCTCAAATGTTTAGATTTGCTGGTTTTCTAACATCTCATGACAGTAAACTGAATATTTATTTTACTGTGAAACCAAATAACTTATCAGTCCATTGAAGAAAATAACTTGCAGATTAATTGTTACTGAAAATAATCATTAGTTCCAGCTTTAATCACCTCTGAGATGATGGACGGTTGAATATATCTCTGTGGGTTTTTGAAAGAGGAAGACATTAAGAGTCTCTGAGAGGAAGCAGAGACCAGACTGGACTCTAAACCATCACACTGAGCGCTGAACCTCTCGAGGGGTCGGCTGGACTCAGTCACGTGTCTTTCCTGGATGTTGGAAGTGAATCCAGCGATTAGATGGAGCCGATCTGATCTGAATCCAAAAGACAGAAACCTGAAGACTTTAGTTGTTTTTATCATCTTCACTCGCAGTGGTTCAGTATTTCTCTCTATATGTCTCTCTATAAACACCTTTTGGACAAAGTGTTTTGATAGTGAAAAAAAAGCAAATATTATTAATATTATTACTGTTATTCTGATGATTCTATCTGATGCTATGATGAACTGAAAAAGACAGACTAATTGTTGGATATTTCTGTGTTTATGAATCTGGGTTGTGTTTGTCGTTTGCTTGATGAAAGTTTGATGCAAGAAGAGTACAGAGTAAAGTTTTGTAAATATAATTTATTCTCCTGTGACCCCCTCCACTGGTCATGTGACTATGTAAAAGGTTAAAAGTTAATGCTCGCTGTTCCTCCACACTCTGCAGACCTCCACACAGCCGGAGCCAGACACATTTATGTATTACAGCTGCTGTCAGGAGGAGGGGGGGGGGGGGGGGGGTTAAAGGAACAATCTGACATTTTTCCGGACACATCCGTCCTCTCCAGAGTCACATGTTTCAGATCTCTGTGAGACCAGAACGTAGACAGGTTCAGGACAAGTTTAGTGTTGCTTACAGTAGCACAAAGACTGGAAGTAGGCGGGAAACTGCTAGCCAGCTCCATCGAAAGAGAAACAATCCTCCTTCCAACGACTCCAAGTCTGTCTGATTTACACGTTGCTCTTTGTTTAATAATCAGCTCAACACAAATGTGGTTTGATAGCATTTTTTTTTTATCAGATTCAAATCCAGTTTTCAATCTTATGGAGTTAAAACAACAATAAAGTAATACAATGAAGATGTCTAATCAGCTTTTGTTGTCAGAGAAACAGCTTTTAATGTCTTTCATTTAAACCAGAAACAGAAACACACAGATAAATATGCTTTTTGATCATGAAAAACAAAGAGGAATGATATAAAGTTTGATTAAAGTTTCATTAATCTGACCAAGAACTCCAAAATTGATCCAGTTATCAGATTTATCCATGCAGGTGTAAAAAATGTAAAAACACAAGTAGTTTTAAATATTTATTGACTCACAACTGCTGTGATAAAACATAATATACACCTTCAAAAAACTTGTTTGTGTGTTGAATCTTTTTAGCTAACAAGCTAGTCACCAATTCCTACTAGTTACCAGCTAGTTAGCAGCAGTTTTATGTCTCTTTTGACTGGACCAGACTAGCAATCAACTGTTGTTAATGCTAATGTTTATTCAGTCACGATAGTTTATCAGTTAAAGACCACAACACAAGATAACACTCATTGAGGAGCCATTAAATGTAGCTTGCTATAGCTAGCTAGCTGCCTACGTTTGTTTGTTTTCTAAACTCACAATTTAAGGGGTATTTTTGTTTTGCTCATTAGTGGAAACTTTAGGCTAGCTGTGTTTCAATTCAATGCTAATAATAAATTAGCAGTGTCTTTTGCCTGTTTGTTGGCGCTAAGCTAGCAGTTTCCTCCAGTCTTTATGCTAAGCTAGGCTAAACAAATCCTGTATATAAAGTCAATCTGAAATCTGGCTCTGGGTGATAAAAAAATGTTTCAAAAAACTGTATTTCTCAAAATGTTGAAGTATTTCTTTAACTTTTAGTACCTCAGCTGCCTCACTGACTTTGTGCTCAGTCTGTGCACGGCTCTGGTTTTCACAGTGTGTTTTTAGCGTGTAAAGCAGACTCCGGTGGTGTGTGTTGCTCCTCTTTTCCCCCTCGGTGGGAATGGAAGGAAATGGCCAGTAACTCAGCCTTACAGTTCCCATCGTCATCAGTTTGATTTGATGTGGTGAAAAAACATGTTTTCTGCTTTCAATCTGAGTGATGTGTTGGGATTTTGTTTTATTTTTATGTTGCTTATTTGGCATCTTTTGTATGAACTTTGTTTTTCTTTCTGTTGCCAAAAGCTCCTATAGAGACTGTTTCTGACCAGTTCTGACCGGTTCTTACTAGTTTCAGCTGGTTCTAACCAGTTCTGACCAGTTGTGACCGGTTCTTACCAGTTCTGGCCAGTTCTGACCGGTTCTTACCAGTCCTGACCAGTTTTGACCGGTTCTTACCCGTTTCAGCCAGTTATGACTAGTTCTGGTCAGTTCTAACCGGTTCCTACCAGTTTTGACCGGTTCTTACCAATTCTGACCAGTTTTGACCGGTTCTTACCAGTTTTAACCAGTTTTGACAAGTTCTTACCAGTTTTGACCGGTTCTTACCAGTTTCAGCTGGTTCCGGACAGTTTTGACCAGTTCTTGCCAGTTCTGACCAGTTTTGGCCAGTTCTAACCGGTTCTTACCGGTTCTGACCAGTTCTAACCGGTGTGTGTATGATACAGGTGAACTGTGGTGTGTTGTATCAGTCCAGTGTGCACTTTTCTCTTCATGTGCCAAAGCACGTATTGGAAACTCAGTATTCAGTATTCAGAGGTAGTGAAGTTGTCGGCTAATATATCAGATCTGCATTTTATATTTAAGTATTTCTTCTCGTTGTTACTTTGGTCTGGGTACCACATGTCACTTCATGTACAGGTATAGTCTGTTACAGTTTGAGCCGATTATAACTAGAGATGAGCAGAGTTCAATTATCACATTGATACTAGTAGTTTAGATTTGCTCAAAAGTTTTTCTCTGAGCTGTATTGGCCCTTTAACTTGTATAAAAATGAATAAAAATATATATAAATAAAAATGAACAGATGAGTTTAAAATCTTCCCCCGACCTCAAGCTAGCGTTGATTACAGCGTTAGCTAAACATTCATCGGTGAACCTATCGAACTCGTTTACAAGAACAAATGTTTCCCTCGTTTTCCATACTGTAGCTTCAGTTTTATAAAAGTCAGTATTTGAGAATATCTGAGAACAATTTGAAGTAATTTCTTATTAATTTCCAGAGGGGGATTGATCAAGTAAACAGACACAACAAATACGATCTGCGGACGACCGACCTGCAGACGACCTGCAGGGTTAGTGAACGAAACTAAACCTGGAGCATTACAGTGCTAATCAGTCACAACGGACACTTTGCACAGCGGACGTTTTGAATTGTCAAAGCCAATTGTCCAACCTGACCTAAATATTATTAACCTTCCTGTCGTCCTCCCGGGTCAAATTGACCCCGTCTGTTTTGACTGTTCCTTCCTTCCTTCCATCTGTCCTTCCTTCCTTCCTTCCTTCCTTCCTTCCTTCCTTCCTTCCTCCCTCCTTCTCTTTCTTTCCTTCCTCTCTCTTTCCTCCCTTCCTTCTTTCCTTCCTCCATCCCCCTTCCTTCCTTTCTTCCTTCCTTCCTCCTTCTCTCTTTCTTTCCTTCCTCTCTCTTTTCTCCCTTCCTTCCTCCATCTTCCTTCCTTCCTTCCTTCCTTCCTTCCTCCCTTCCTCCCTCCCCCTTCCTTCCTTTCTTCCTTCCTTCCTTCCTTCCTTCCTCCTTCTCTCTTTCTTTCCTTCCTCTCTCTTTTCTCCCTTCCTTCCTCCATCTTCCTTCCTTCCTTCCTTCCTTCTTTCCTTCCTTCCTTCCTTCCTTCCTTCCTTCCTTCCTTCCTTCCTTCCTCCTTCTCTCTTTCTTTCCTTCCTCTCTCTTTTCTCCCTTCCTTCCTCCATCTTCCTTCCTTCCTTCCTTCCTTCCTTCCTTCCTTCCTTCCTCCCTTCCTCCCTCCCTCCTTCTCTCTTTCTTTCCTTCCTCTCTCTTTCCTCCCTTCCTTCCTGACTCGAGGACAACAGGAGGGTTAATGTTTTTCCTGCTTTGAGAAGTCAAAATGTCTTTGTCTGAAATGAAATGAAAGATTTAAAAAACAATAGTATAATAAAATCAAACAAACCAAACAATTAATCAGCAGTAATTAATAATTCCCACACTATATATCTAAATCTATTTGCTACAGCTCTAAAAAAAAAAGCATTTAAAATTGTACGAATTTCCACCTTAATTATCTTATAGTCACATATTCTGTAGCGAAAACAACAATTTTCTAATTCTTTTTCCTAATAAAATAAAATATAAAAAAGTGTGTGATGTAAAAATTTTTCCCAAAACTATATTTAGATCTCTGCTGATGAGTTTTTTAAAAAGTTGCCCCACTTTGATATCTTTATAGTGTAATGTAGCTTATTGTATTTTAACCGTCCCGTGACTGAACGTGCACATCTGCAGTTATAAGCAGCCTGACGTCCTGATGGCAGCAGTTACAGCATTTTTTTATCTTTCTTTTTTTTTTTTTGCCTTATACAGTTTCTGAATTTTTTATCAAACTTCTTCTCGTGCCAAAATCAGACGACTCGATCGCTCTCGGTGTTCAGCTGTTCAGTCTGTGGTGTTTTTTTTTTAAATATTTATTTGTAACTTTCAATGCAAAGTGTTATTATTATTATTATTGGTTTTGGGTTTTTTTGTTTTTTGGTATCTTCCTCCCGGCCTGCTCTGTACCTGATGTGAGCGTGTTTTATTGTTCACGGTGGTTTTCCAGGAGAGTTTTTTTATTTTTTTTATTTTGTGTGTGTGTGTGTGTGTGTTTCCGCCTCCTTCACACTGTTAAAACATGATGAGTCTGCCATCATCTCCGTCTCCACTTTTTGTGTCTCTGATTTCTCCCCCCCTTGGATGTCAAGACGCCGGTGTCACAGACTGGTAAATGGCTGCTGTTACCATGGAGACCATCAAGATTTCAGTTTTTATATTCGAGGCTAAAAACGTGCATGAAACAAATCACACTATGTTAATATAAATGCAGTCGGCAGCATTTTTTAAAAATTCTGTATTTCTGTTTAAAGAACCAATCGGAGGGGAACGAGGGGCGATGATGTCATTTTTTCGTTAAATGACATCATGTTCGTGACCTGAGCTCTTATCTCCTGACTCATTGCCATGGTAGCTGTTGGCCTCGTTCCTGAGCCTCCGGTGTTACTATGGTAACTGTTGACATGGTAACCACGATGTCCCGGTGCTGCTGGGGCTAGAGGGGGGCTGCTGTTACCATAGTAACCACTGGACTCTAGTTAGCATGACAGTAACATCATCTCTCTCTCTCTCTCTCTCTCTCTCTCTCTCTCTCTCTCTCTCTCTCTCTCTCTCTCTCCGGGTGTAACAGCAGCATGGTCGTGTTTTCTTCTTCTCCTGTTGTGGTTCTGGTACCTTGTTATTATTGATTATTGAGTATTGATTGCAGGTTATTGGTTAGTGGCCGGCCACTGCCTTCCATCCTGTTGATGTGTTTCCCATCATGCCCTTCTGTAAGAAAATAAAAATGAGAAATGTTTATGAGGTTATAAATGAAATAAAAACATAACAACTGATGACTACTGGCACTGCTGCTTTATTACAGTTACATGTTATTTTAATATTTTGTAACCAAATACAAATGTAGCACCAGCGCCATCCAGTGACTCTAGTAAGAGATGTGATGTAGTTTACAAATAGTAGTGGTTTTGGCAACTTTTTCCCGGCTACATTTACCCATTAGAAGAAATCTTCACCAAAGTTTTGATAGATTCTCCTCACTGAGGCTGCTCAAGATCCTCTTACTTGTTTTTTATGAAAGATTGTTTTGCTGTTTCTAAGATCAAGAATAACATTTCAGGCCAGTGTGGATGAGAAATCTTTAAAATACTCATTTTTGAATTATTTGTTTAAATACTATACAGTAATACCTATACTAACATATTATTTTTCTTATTTTATTTATTTTTATTCTCATTATTCTCATTATTGACTGTACACCATAGTCGTTTAGGCCATTTCAGTGCACATATTGTTTAAACATATGACAATAAAACCTTTGAATCTTCTGGCCAATGACAAGATATATATAAGATATTACTTTATTAGTCCCACAGTGGGGAAATTTATATTATTGCATTATTGCATATAGCAGGGTTAGTAAGTGGATAGCAAAAATAGAAGAGCATCAATAGAGAGAATGAAGAGTAATACATAATAAGTAAATACACAAATAATGGAAAAAAAAACAACAATAGTAAAAAATATTTAGTAAAACAAAAAAAAAAGTCCAATAATAATATACCTGAGTTTGATATTGTTATTGCATAGATTTTAACATGACAAAAATATATGTATATATATTCATTGCACAGTTGAACTGAAGTACTAGTATATCCAAAATAGTGATATTGCACATTTACATGTCACATACATTAAAAAGTGCATTTTGTGAAATGTTCTAGGCGGGGGTCCGTGTGGTTTTGTGGGAGCTGTGCTGATTGTACAGTCATATACTGCTTATAAACTCATCCAATAGTTTATAAAATGATTATTACCCATTTATTATATTAAATCAGTATAGTACCAGATTATATCATTTCTATATATTTCTATATTATTAAATTGAGTTAAATTTCATACATAAAAAGTAGCATTAAAATTACTTATATGACTCCCCTTTATTATTGCATTATTATTGCAAAGAATAAATTAATTGTAATATTTGTTTTCATTTCATTTTTAGGTCACGAGTTATATATAAGCCTATCTTATATACAGTCTACCTGGAGACGTCACAGCTACTCGTGACTATGATGAAACGTCTGGTAATATAAAAACTTTCCCTCAGAGCTCAGAGTCAAAACACCTCCGTCCCGCCCCCCCTGCCTCTCTCCTGCTCTCTGATTGGTCCGCTCTGCTGTCAGTCTGAGCTCAGCCGATCGAACCTGACGTCACTCTGGATTTCCCCGCCACACTCCCACTTCCCGTAAACAACCAGCCGAGCAACGCGGCAAGCTCATTGGCTGTTAGAGAGAAGAGCAGCAGCTGATTGGTTCACCGGAGATCAGTCCAGGTTAAGGCCCGCCTCCCCTGTGATGACTCATACATAGAAATTAAACCATAGACTGTAACAGGTAGAAAACAGGACGCAGGTCTGTTAGCTACTGGTCTAAGTTATTCACAATTAAACATTATTTTAATATAATTCTAATTAAATAAAAATAATAAATGTCTGGTAAAGAAGAGTGACATGACAGATTTTTAAATTAATCAAATTTGAGTTTTTTTTTTACTTTTATTGCAGACACTAATAACACTGAGGCCATGTTATTATAACACATAGCTGTTGTTAAATTACTATTACTATTATTGTTCTTTATTCTTTTTCTTATTGCTGCTCTTATAATTTATTTTACTGTCCACCTGCTGCTGTAATAATGCAAATTTCACCATTTTGGGACTAATAAATAAAGGAATATCCTATCTTGTCTTATATTTATAATTTATATATCTACTAATTAAATACTAAACTCTCCCTTTGTGGCTCAAATGAGAAGACCTCGGTTGAAATCAATAATGGGAAGTGTTTTCTTTTCTTTTATAAGCGTAAGTGTGTTGGATCTGATCTGCGTGTATTATTTCTGTGCTCACAGCTGCTCCACACATGCACCCCCCTGTGTGTGTGTGTGTGTGTGTGTGTGTGTGTGTGTGTGCGCGCGTGCGTGTCTCTCTCTCTCTCTCTCTCTCTCTCTCTCTCTCTCTCTCTCTCTGTGTGTGTGTGTGTCTGTGTCTCAGTGTGCAGGCTGCTCAGGTGAAGCTGACTCTCTCA
The DNA here is from genome assembly GCA_021039105.1 of Scomber colias. Classification (NCBI taxonomy): domain Eukaryota; kingdom Metazoa; phylum Chordata; class Actinopteri; order Scombriformes; family Scombridae; genus Scomber; species Scomber colias. Next base: position 20,721 of record JAJDFG010000837.1, read on the forward strand.
TCATCAGTGAGCTCCTTTTGAGCCTTTTCTGATCTCCTGGTTTACTCCACAAGGATTTAAAGCTCTTTGGATGTTTGTGTGCGTGAAACATGCTGTTGTGATTTCACCTCTCTAGAGACTTTGATCCCTCGGTGGCTGCTGGGAAAATAAAAAGCGCACCTTTTTTTTTTTTTTTTTTTTGCTCTGCTCGGTCTGTCTTTGGGTTTCTTCTTTAAATCGGTGCAGAAATGTCAGCTGTCAACTCCGAGCACTTAATGAGCGGAGACCCGGAGCAGCTGGAGGCCGGGATCCTGCAGCAGCAGACCGTGTTTGTCATCCTGGACTCGGCTGAAACACTCAATCTGGTCCGGTGAGTTGCGGAAGTCCTGGAAGTCACCGTTATCTCTGCTGCTACCAAACTCCATTCATAAATATGCCTATTTAACAGCAGCTGTGCTCCTCTTTATAATATATGATTGTCAGGAAATATCTAAAGTCTTGTGTTATATATTTAGTTTATTCTGGTTAAATCGGCAAAAGTGTGTTTCTTACTCATCCTACCTATCAATCACTGCTGCTGCTGCACCAGAAATGAAGTCTAATCATTTAATAAAGTTGTTTTTTATGTGCATATGTTTTAATATGTGGCTTTAGTCAACGCCGAATTAAATTAAACCTCCTAATTATGCTGGAAAATATAAAGTTTTGTTGTGTTAGACAGCAGAAAATAGCGGATATGCAAGTTATATTAAAATTGAGAGATCTGTGAATGGACTTTGGTGTGAAGGGACTCACCCAATGTATCTGACACTATAAGGAAGTTGCTAATTCAAAGTCTCATATCTCTTTAAAGATGATAAGCATGTAGTTAGTAGCTCTAATGACCTGATTAAAGTGGGCGTATGTATCAGAGTTCAGTGCATTTTATCTGAATGAAATCTCGTCTTCAGTGAGGTTAAAGTGTATTACCAGGAATTTGGCTTCATGCACAAGATTTATGCCGAATTAAATATTATAAACTAAAGTTTCATAAATATACTTTAAGTCTTATTTTAATTAATTGACAGACAAGTTTACTTTAAATTGATAAAGTTATGAATGGAGTTTGGTTCCTGGGTTGCAAACAAAAGAAACAGGTTAAAAATGGAGTGAGGTTGTAGTGTGAAAGTTGCTGAGTGTGTTTTTTCTCACAGTGATGATGATGATGATGATGATGATGAAGGTTAACCTGTGTGAAGGTTTTCAGACTTGTTTTTAGGCAGTTTGTTGTTGTAACTGTCTGACCTTTGACCCCTGATCTGATCCTCTTTACTTTCTCCTGTAATGAGTCATCTAAGATTAACACAGGCACACACACACACACACACACACACACACACACACACACACACACACACACACACACACACACACACAGCAGGTCGTCCTCATATATTTTCCCAGGGGAAACGCGGAGAGACAAACAAGCAGAGCTACAGGTCTTGTCTAGTCCGTTTTCCGTCACACCACCACACCCTGTTAACACACACACACACAGATATAAACACACACACACACAGATATAAACACACACACACATACACACACATATACACACACACAAACACACCACAAACAAAAATGTGTGGGGGCGGTGGTGTGAGACAGAAAGAGAAAGGAAAAAACCCAGCAGAGGACACGTCTGTTTGTGTTTAACCAAAACCACTGAAGGGGAGTTTAGAGGATGAAGGTGATGAAGTGAAGACTCGAAAGGTGAAGTAGCGAGAGAGTTAAGCTGTCTCAAGTGATGAGGATGATGAAGATGATGAAGATCGGTGTCTAAGTTCAGGTTGTTTCTGCTGCGTTTGAAGTTTTTTTTTTTGTTTTTTTTTCTTCAAACTGTTTCCAGATGCTGTTAAACCAGAAACTCATCCAGCTTTCTTTTTTAAGCGTCATTTTTTACAGTGTGCACCTCTCGGCTTCTTCCCATTCAGAAACCACAACACCGCTTCACACCTCCTTTCTTTTTTTTAATTTCCTGTTTGTAACTGAACAAGTCTCGGTCAGTTTTCAGGTTGTAAAGCTACGATTATGGAATATTTTAAGACTGAATTGTTGATTAAAATATCGTCCAGATCATATTTCTAATCTCAGAACAGGAAATCTGCACAAAAGGCCTAAAGTCTTTAAAGAGATCCAGATTTGATTTATTCAGGAGTAAAAACATCAAGTTTATCTTCTGTTTGAACCATTAAAACCAGTTTCCTCTGTTATTTAGCTGCTTTGCTCGGATCTGTTTAAGTTTCCCAGTAGGAGACTTCATCAAAAAATAGACATTTCTGAAGAAAATCGAAGCGCCCTCCCTCGAAAATGACTCTCATTTCTTCTCAACACTGTGAACAGGTTAAAAAAGGCTCAAAGTGTTTAAATTTTGCTTGTGAGTGTCTGACGGCTGAAACAGAAACACTGAAAGGAGCTGAAGTGTCATTCAAAGTGGAAACACTGCAACGGTGAAGTGGAAACATTAACTTGACGTATGAAAGTGAAGCTAATGAAAGAGTGAAAGAGAGGACTTTAAGTGTCATTTTATGTGAAAGGACGAAAAGTAACTGAAGTGTAAACACTGTAAGAAGCTGAAATGAATCAGTATGATGTTTGCTGAAAGTAGTGGAGTAGTTCATCTGCAGGTTGAAGTCTACTAGTGTCGATTAAATATGAGCTGTGATCAAAGCAGTGTAAATATTTTCACTGAAAGCAGTTAAAGTGTCGAGTTAGTGCTCAAAGTTTTTTTTTCATCATCAAAAAAAAGACATTTCTGAAGAAAATCAAAGCGCCCTCCCTCGTAAATGACTGTTCTCAACATTGTGAGGCTCAAGTTTGCTTGTGAGTGTCTGACGGCTGAAACAAAAAGACTGAAAGGAGCTGAAGTGTCATTCAAAGTGGAAACACTGCAAAGGTTTGATGCATCAGTTGAAGTGGAAACATTGAAGGCAGCTTAACTGCTGAAGACAAACAAAGAAACTGAAGATGAAATATGAGTTGGTGAGAAAGTGCTTTAGGTATTTACTACAGTATTTAATCCTCTTCATCCTGCTGAGACTCGAGGCTTCAACCATCCGCCTCACTTCCTTTTCCCTGATGGAGTCCGTCACTATAGTGACTATTCCTATGTTGCTTTATCTTCTGTAAACTTAGTAGCACATTCATACTTATTGCATCCAAATCGCCAACGTTGTTCGTAGCAGTTTGTTTATATTTGGAGCTAAATGATGTTAAACATATCTGATGTCTTAACCCTCCTGTTGTCCTCGAGTCAAGGAAGGAAGGATGGATGAAAGGGAGGAAGAAGGAAGGAAGGAAGGAAAGGAGGGAGGGAGGAAGGAAAGAAGGAAGGAGGGAGGGAGGGAGGAAGAAAGTGAGGAAAGGAGGGAGGAGGGAACAAAAGAAGGACAGAAGGAAGAAAGAAAGGGGGATGGAGGAAGGAAGGAAGGAGGGAGGGAGAAAGAAAAAGAGGAAGGGAGGAAGGGAGGAATGAAAGAAAGAAGGACAGAGGAAAGAAGGATGTTTAGGCTCGTCTCTTTTAACTCAGCTGTCCCAGTTTGTTTCTTTCCTCCCTTCCTCCCTCCTTCTCTCTTTCTTTCCTCCCCATACCTTCCTCCCTTCCTCTTTTCCTTTCTCCCTCCCTCCTTCCTTCTGTCCTCCCTCTCTCCTTCCATCCTTTCTCCCTCCCTCCTTCCTTCCTTCCTTCCGTCCGTCTTTCCTTCCTCCATCCCCTTTTCTTTCTTCCTTCTGTCCTTCTTTCCTTCCCTCCTCCCTCCTTTCCTTCCTTTATTCCTTCCCTCCTTCCTTCCTTCCTTCTTCCCTCTTTTTCTTCCTTCCTTCCTTCCTTCCTCCCTCCCTCCTTCCTTTCCCTTCCTTCCGTCTTTCCTTCCTCCATCTCTTTTTCTTTCTTCCTTCTGTCCTTCTTTCCTTCCCTCCTCCCTCTTTTCCTTCCTTTATTCCTTCCCTCCTTCCTTCCTTCTTCCCTCTTTTTCTTCCTTCCTTCTTCCCTCTTTTCCTTCCTTCCTTCCTTCCTTTCTCCCTCCCTCACTTCCTTTTCCCTGATCTTAGTCTTGGGCCAATCACATGTGTCAGCAAGTCCGTACAAATACTCAAATATTTTCTAGCTCTTGGTGCAAAAAGGATCGAGTGCAGGAGACGTTTCAATATTACTTGGTATCGATTTATCTCAGTCAATACCTTTTTAAAATACTATATATACTTAATAGTCATTAATCATCATTTTTGCATCATCACCATCAGCTGTAGAGGCCTGCAGTGTTAATCTATAAATTGTGGAGCATTGCATTGTGGGTATTGTTAGCATAAAGTAGTGCACATATACTGAATGCTACTTCCATTATGTAAGGTTTGGTTTTGCAGGGCGCCATACTGTGGATATATAACACTGGGCAGGATCAATGCTGTATTATTATCCAGATTACATGTTAATACCAGGTGTAAAAAAAATAAATAAAGGGTCAACATATAATTTGAAGTGTTGGGTTAAAATCCTGTAATGACCCTTCAGGCTTGAATCCTGCAGCGTTTGAAAGGTGCTGAGTCAGCGTGAGTCAGACAAGTTCAGTCATCAGAGATTTAATGAGACAAACAGAAAGTGAAAACTCAGCAGGTCTGAATAATGTTCACCCTGTGAGGTTGCTGACGGCTGAAACGGACGCAGAGATGGACTACGCCCACCCCCCCCCCCACCCCCCCCGGATCAGCTGACGTAGAAAGGGTTAAATGTTTGATTTTTACTACAGCAGCTGTTTGTGCTCAATTCTGCTGATTTTAGTTTGACTGGAACTTTTTACAGCGGAGGAGGAGGAGGTGTGTCTGCAGCTCCATGTGGATGGTGTTATAACGGAAGTGACTCAGCAGAAACACTCACGCACACACACACACGCACACTTCCTGTCGGGGTGTGCGCGTGTGTGTATGTGTGTGTGTGTGTGTGTGTGTGTGTGTGTGCGTGTGTGTGTGTTGTTCCCTCCACATTCTTCTTCTCTGATTTCTCGTATAAACTCTGTCCTCTTGCCTCCTGTGCTGCAGAAGGAATGTGTTTTTCTGTCTTTGGTTTTTTCTTTTCTTTTTTTTTCTTCTGTTCATTTCCACACAGTCAGCGTTTGATTATAGCAGCTGCAGAAAAAGCAGATTTCTGATTGGTCTCTCTCTCTCTCTCTCTCTCTCTCTCTCTCTCTCTCTCTCAGGGTGGAGTCCGGCATCGTCGCTGACATCGAGGTCGATAATTTGCTGCCGTCAGAATCCGACACCTTCTACCAGATTAAGAGCCAGCCAATCAGCTTCAGGTAACTTCTCCAGGAATCAAAAGCATCTGAATAAACATAAACAATAAACAGCTGGTTTCACATCTGTTGCCATGGTAACGTCACTGCAAGGCCCCCCCTTCCAACAGCATCACATTTATCTAACGCTCCAGTCAGACGTGCTGCTCTTTAACTGGAGCTGCAACTAATGATTATTACCATTATTAATTAATCTGTCAATTTGTTTTTCAATTAATTGATTAGTTAGTTATATCCATAAAATGTCCAAAGATAATGATCAGTGTTTCCCAAAGCCCAAATTAACATCCTCAACTCAAAGATATTCAGTTTACTGTCACACAGGATGAAAGAAACCAGTAAAAACTCACATTTAAGAAGCTGAAATCAGAGAATTCGGATCTTTATTCTTAAAAAATGACTTAAATTGATCAATTGATTATCAAAATAATTTAATTCAAGTCTATAAAAACTGTTTTCAGCCACAATAATAATAATGATAATCTATATTTGACATTTTTGAAACAAGTTTAAAAAGTAAAACAATCTCAGTGAGGAGACCAGACAGCAGCTCTTCATCTCTGCTGGAGGCTAACAGTTGCTAATAATAATAATAATGCAGCCCAGTCTCCAGGTGCATTGTGGGTAACGTAGGCAGCAGATCTGTAGGCAGAAATATGTGAACGAATCCTCCTTTCCGTCAAATGATTAATCAATAAAGAAAGTGAAAGTAAAATTGATTGAACTTCTCTCTCTGCAGTGCTTCAGCAGCAGTCTCCTCTTCATCAACTCCATCCTCACTGCCGTCAGCCATGTCGTCAAGGTAACAACACAACTCTTTCTTTCTTTCTTTATTTCTTTCTTTCATTCTTTCTCCTTTACGTCTCCATCCTCACGTCTTAGCGTGATGGATGGAGGGACGTCCTCGCTCACTCCTGCCTCGTCATTTAACTAATCATGACGCTGACCTCGACTTTGAAATATGAAGAAGTCAAATATCAACATGTAGAACTCTGATTTTCTATTATTTGATTATGGATCTATAACAGTGTCTCAGATCAGCTGATTGATCACTAAAGACCGTCGATCAAAGGAGTACTGCAGTGATTCGCTCTATGCTCCTCCAGGAGTCTACTCGTCTCCTCTGAGGAGCAGGACGGAGGAGTGAGAACAGGAGGAGGCAGAAATGAGCAGAATGGAAAGAACTGTGACTTCCTGTTGTTGTTGTTGTTGTTGTTTCAGTCCAGCAGAGGGCGACGTTGGTCTCCTGATAGATCACAGTCAGAAACACTCATATCTCCTCCTCCTCTCCTCACTTGTTTCCTCTCCTCTCCTCTCCTCTTCCTCTCCTCTCCTCTCCTCTCCTCTCCTCTCCTCTCCTCTCCTCTCCTCTCCTCTCCTCTCCTCGCTTGTTTCCTCTCCTCCTCTCCTCTCTTCCTCTCCTCCTTCTCTACACTCCTCTCCTCTGCTCTCCTCTTCTCTCCCCTCCTCCTCCTCCTTCTCCTCTCCTCTCCTCTCCTTCTCTCCTCTTCCTCTCCTTCCTCTCTTCCTGTCCTCTCCTCTCCTCTCCTCTCCTCTCCTCTCCTCTCCTCTCCTCTCTCCTCTCCTCTCCTCCTCCTCCTCTCCTCTCCTGCAGGGTTTTGATGCGTCAGGACCTGATGCGTCAACAGGCTCTTGAGGAGGAGCAGAAGGAGGCGCAGCAGCTCCCCCGCCCCCCGGCTGACTCCTCCTCCCCCGTCTCCGTCTCCATGTCGTCCTCCTGCAGACCTCCTGCTCAGGTCCCTGTGGAGGTGCTCAAGGTAACGCTCAGGATTACTGGACGTTTCATCTGGGTTCAAACGTTTGAATCCTCCAACATTTTAATTTCATCAAATAAACTTTATAATCCTGAAATCAAACTTCTATTATTATAACATATTACCACTTCAAGATAAAGAAAAGTTATGCAAAATACTTTTAATGTCATTTACATTCATAATTTTGCACATACAAAGTAATAATATCTGTAAAAACAATAAGTAGAAATGCATCAAGTGACAAGTAAATTTATAAACTTGACATTTTTTATACAATAAAATAATTTGTATGCACAGTTCCAAAAAATGATGCAATTCATGAATAAAATACATTTACAGTCACTAAAATATTAAATATTTAACTTGGTAAATTTAGATTTATGAACATGATATTTAGCTGGAAAACAACATGATGATAAAAAAGGACAGTTCAGATATCCTGACTACATATCCCATAATGCACCTGGCTAGAGATGTTCATTAGAACCTCTCTGCAGGTAAACAGCCACAGACGGTGACATCACTGTGACATCATCAGAGTACATTATACAGATGTCTGACTCCTCCTCCTCTGTCCGTCTCTCAGGTGCAGACTCACCTGGAGAACCCCACCAGGTATCACATCGAGCAGGCTCAGAGGCAGCAGGTGCGTCAGTATCTCTCCACCACTCAGGCCGCCACCGCCAAGACGGTCAATCTGATGCTCGGCCCCTCCCCCCAGCTCCGCGTCGCCCCTGGTAACCAGCCTGCAGCCAGCAGCCCCAAACGTGAGGTAAAGTCCTGAACCTGAACCTGAACCTGAACCTGATCCTGATCCTGAACCTGTTTCAGGTGTGTTTACATATGCACAAATGTCCCGACTCAGATCAGGATTTTGGTGTTTTGGAGTCTCCGGCTCACAGACAGAACTTAAAGGAGCAGTTCACCAGGTTTTTTAGAGTAAACGAAGTCAGCAGCAATCCTTCCTGCCTGAATCACAGTCTGCTGAGTCAGCTGACCAGAGAGGATCTGAGTCAGACCTGCAGGACACACACACACACACACACACACACACACACTCACACACTCACACGCTCACCGTATCCAGTTCAGCTGAGTTAAACAGATTTTCTTTCTTTTCATTAAAGGAGGGTTAGGGTTCTGATTCATCAGACTTCTGAATGAAAGTGTTTAAAGGCTGAGATCACAATTCTTACAAGTGTATCTTAAAACAGGACAGGTGTCTACATGAATGTTAAAGCAGCTTTTTCTTGCTGTAATCATTCCTCCTGTTCATACTGACCATTAGAAGATCCTTCATAATGTTTACAATGGAAGTGATGGAGGACTAAACCCACAGTTGTCTTCCTGTGCAAAAAAATTGGAATTAATTAAAAGCTAATATGAAGTTTCAGCGTCCAAATGAGTCAAATCTTCATCTTCTATGTTTCAACGTTACAGTGTTTTTAGTACCAAAGTCTCTTTTTGTTACTATACTTCCACCACAGCTCAACAGGAAACACTAAGAGGGAATCTGATGCTATAAAGACTGTAAATGTGTCAGATATCACTTGATATGACTAACTCACACTGTTACCATAGTAACTATAATAACTATAGTAACTCGCACTGATGAAGCTCAATAGAAGCTGATCAGAGACTTTTAAATGTGGATATAGTCCTCCATCACTTTATATTGAAAGTACATTTGAAGGATTTTAATAGTCAGTATGAACAGGAGGAATGATTACAGAGAGGAAAAACCCTCTTTCACTGTTCATATGGACACCTGACTGCTGGTTTAACACACACTGAAACTCTGTGAACCTCTGCTGACTATACAGAAATATAACGGCAGAATTTCTTCAGAGGAAAAGGAACAAGACAAACTGACTAGCTCATAAAAATAAACTCTTAAATATTGATTTCATTTTAAAATAACACACTCCTGTTAAGTCGCCTGTTGCTGATCTAAACCTCTGATTGGTTCATTCAGATCGAGGAGACAATCATCGATGACATGATCAGCCTTGAATCGAGCCTCAACGAGGACTTCCTGACGCTGATCGACTCTGGACCGCAGCTCGCTACCACGGTAACAGAAAACACAAATATTTTCAGCACTGTGGGAAAGTTTTCGGCACTAAGAGTAAAATTAGGACGCTTTTAAAATCAATGATATGAACAGTTCAGAGTCTCAGCTGCTTCTGTGTCTTCATATAATCCCAGACTGACTCCATGATGTAGGGATCAGGACTCTGCAGGACTGATCCTCGTTGGTCTTGTTGATGCAGTCTTGGCGGACTGCATGTTTAAACTCGCTGTCTTGCTGCTGAAAAACATTTGGGACCAATCAGATGCTTCAGTGATGGTGTTGCATTATGGAGAAGAATGTAAACATGTTAAAGTGGCTAAAACTATTCCTCAGTACTACACACACACACACACACACATACACACACACACATACACACACACACACACACACACACACACACACACACACACACACACACACACACACACACACAGGCTCAGATGGTCTTCGGGTCACTCTGCTTTACAGTTCATGTCTTAAATCTTGCTTTATTGGAAATGTTTGTTCTCTTATCTTACACAGACCAGACTTCTCAGTAAAGTCCAAACAGATATCTCTAGATATATGTGAGAGTGACTAAAGCCTGGCTGTCCTGGTTTTAATCTACATCTATATCTATTAAAACAAAAGCCACATCTTCTGCATTTAAAAAATAGTGTTTGTTCCATTAACATCTGAATTATAGATAGTAAAAGTATAAACAGCAAAGTAAGCCTGCATTTAGAAAAGTGATCGTTGGATTCATCGATGCATGGAATACATTCAGTTTTATTTATGTATTTGGGATTTTTCCCGCTTTTTGGGGACTCTATATGCTCTATATGAGAGAGATGTCAGGTAACTAGAGTCCAGTGGTTACTATGGTAACAGCAGCCCCCCCTTGCCCCAGCAGCACAAACTCTAAAGTAAAGCTAATGAAGACTATTAGCTGAGTTTCATACATTCAGTTTTATGTATTTATCTGTCGGAGTAAAAGCAAACAAAGGGCTGTTTCCCACTTTTTGGGGCTCTATATGCAAAATCTTGTTTGTGCTTCCCCCACCTTCATCATTATCATCGTCACCATCTTCAAAACCTCTGACTATGATTAGTGATGTCATTATAGGCCATGATTGATGTTGCTTGTTGTTAATACTGTGAGAGAGACGGGGTCATTAAATGTATGTTGGACTTGTTATGCAACACCACAATGAGCTCATGGGTTAAAGTTAAATGAATATTGAACCAGTGACTTAAGTTCATATCGAGGGGTTGAAGATAAGTAAAAGGAGTCAGGAAGGAAGTAGCTGGAGCCAGAGGGCAAAATAAAATACTGATAGAAAGAAAGATAAACCTTCTTTAGGTCCAATGAAACACTTTCATAGTCGGTCAAAACAGAAAAACCCAACATTTCATCAGAGGAAGGCAGTAAGGAGAGAAGGAAGGAAGGGAGGAATGAAGGAAGGGAGGGAGGAAAGAAGGAAGGAATGATGAAGTAAAGGAGTAAGGAAGGAGGGAAGAAAAGAGGAAGGCCATAAGGAGAGAAGGAAAGGATGAAGGAAGGAAGGAAGGACAGAAAGAAGGAAGGAAGGAAAGACTGAAGGAAGGTAGGAAGAAAGGAAAGAAAGAAGGTAGAAAGGACAGAAGGAATGACGAAAGGAAGGAAAGAAGGAAGGTAGGAAGAAAGGAAAGAAGGAAGGAAGGAAGGTAGGTAGGAAGGAAGGAAGGACAGAAGGAAGGACAGAAAGAAGGTACTGTAGGAAGGACAGGAAGGAAGGAAGGAAGGAAAGTAGGAAGGAATGACAGAAGGAAGGAAGGAAGGTAGGAAGGACAGAAGGAAGGAAGGAAGGAAGGAAGGAAAGTAGGAAGGAAGGAAGGGAGGAAGGAAGGAACGTAGGAAGGAAGGAAGGACAGAAGGAAGGAAGGTAGGAACAAAGGACAGAAGGTAGAAACCTTCTTTAGGTCCAATGAAACACTTTCACAGTCGGTCAAAAGAGAAAAACCCAACATTTCATCAGATAACCAGACTTATTAAGACCAATACCAGACTCAACCTCTTAATGACCCATGTAGACGTTAGTTCCTCTAACCCTTCCAGTCTACAGTCAGTAATGCCCCTCATGGTGTAATAGAGTTCAGGTTTCCACAGTCCTGAGTTGAGCTTCTTCATCACAGAGAGAATCCAGAGTTCAAAGTCCGAGGCTGATAATCCTCCAGGAGTCTGAATAACAGCAGAATGACAGAAGGTAGGAAGGAAGGAAGGAAGGAAGGAAGGAAGGAAGGACAGAAAGAATGAAGGAAGGAAGGAATGACAGAAGGTAGGAAGGAAGGACAGAAGGTAGGAAAGAAGGAAGGACAGAAGGAATGAAGGAATGTAGGAAGGAAGGAAGGAAGGAATGACAGAAAGAAGGAAGGAAAGAAGGAAGGAAAGAAGGAAGGAAAGAAGGAAGGAAGGAAGGTAGGTAGGTAGGAAGGAAGGACAGAAAGAAGGTAGGAAGGAATGAACGAACGAAGGTAGGAAGGAAGGAAGGAATGAAGGAAGGAAGGACAGAAGGAAGGAAAGAAGGAAGGAAGGAAGGTAGGTAGGTAGGAAGGAAGGACAGAAAGAAGGTAGGAAGGAATGAAGGAAAGACAGAAGGAATG
>JAJDFG010000837.1:37500-72308 GCA_021039105.1 Scomber colias
TCTTCCTTCCTCCCTCCTTTCCTTCCTTCCCTCCTTTCCTTCCTTATTCCTTCCTCCTTTCCTTCTTTCCTCCCTCCTTCCTCTCTTTCTTTCCTCTGTCCTTCTTTCCTACCTTCTTTCCTTCCTTCCTTCTTTCCTTTCCTTCCTTCTTCCTTCCTCCCTCCTGTCCTTCCTTCTTCCTTCCTCCCTCCTTTCCTTCCTTCTTTCCTTTCCTCCTTCTTCCTTCCTCCCTCCTTTCCTTCATTCTTCCTTCCTCCCTCCTTTCCTTCCTTCTTCCTTCCTTCCTTCCTCCCTCCCTTCCTTCCTTCCTTCCTTGACTCGAGGACAACAGGAGGGTTAATGAGCAGAATGTATCACTTTTCTATTTAAGGGTTTTTACCATAAATGTTACCGTTGTTAGGGTAACACATCTTGGTGGAGATGCAACTCATAAAATCCAAAATATATTAAAAATATGAGTGGAAATGTTTTTACTTTAACATCAAAGTAGTAACATCAAATGAGTTAATTCATTTTCCACTCCTGCCTGTTTAAGGGTTAAATGAAACTATCCGGGGGTCAAAGTTGACCCGAGGACAACAGGAGGGTTAACACACCTATATATTTATATTTGTCATCACTTTCTCCTAGAGGGTTTTTTATTTAATGGTCGTCTTATCTTTTCTCATCCTGTCGTTTTATGCTGTTTTATTGACCTTTATCTTTTTATTGCTTCATCATAAATGTTATGTATGACTCACTGCTCTGGTGTTAAGCACTTTAACGCATGAAGTGTTACTATTATTATTATTATTATTATTATTATTATTATTATAAAGTCTGTGATGGAGGTCGGTCCCCAAAAAACCCATTCAGAGCAGCTTAACATCTATTTCTAAATCTTCTAAATCATCTATTCTGTGTTGAAACTCAGAAACTGCTTCTCAGAGTCATGAGGTAAACCATATGAATAAAAGTGAAACTAGTGAAACTAAACTTCTTCCTGTACACTTATTTCACTTTTCTTTTTAAAAACAAACCCAGAATTTCTTAATATCAGAGCTAAATCGTCCAGATGTTGTAAAAAAAACAAAAAACAGCAGGAAATCAGTCAGCAGGTGGAGCTCATGGAGGATATTTAGGTTTCAAATTCATATTAATATTATTCACTGTGACATAAACTTCACAAACACATCATCATTTCTAATGTGCATGATTAATAAGTCAACATAAAGCCTCTTCAGTGAGAAAAAATAATATATAAATATAAATATCTTTAGTGTCACAGAAATAATAATTCTTTCTTTCTTTTCCTTTCTGCTTCTTCTTCTTCTTCTTCTTCTTCTTCTTCTTCTTCTTCTTCTTCTTCTTCTTCTTCTTCTTCTTCTTCTTCTTCTTCTTCTTCTTCTCTTCTTCTTCTTCTTCTTCTTCTTCTTCTTCTTCTTCTTCTTCTTCTTCTTCTCCTTCTTCTCTGATTGATTCGTTCCAGCTGCCGGGGAACATGCTGGACGTGTACGGCAGCGTTGGCAGCAGAGGGTTGGCCATGCCTACCATCACCGTTAGCAACAGTTGCCCGGCCGACCTGCACGTCGTCAAGACAGAGCTGAACAGTGAGTTTGAGTTTCATTATTAGTTCAGTTCAAACATTCTTCATCCTTCCAACACAAATACACCAAAATAATCTTTTACACACATAAATAATTAAATATAAAATATAAAATATGTAACACAGACACAAGTTCAGTCCGTAACAACCACATTAGGACACTTAAGTTGCTCTGAAACGTCTCTTTGAGGAAATGAAGACCAAACAAAGTGTCCTCTCATCTCGCTCTGACAACAACACCAACGACCTGAAAAGCAACGAAACCTGAACTGAAAAAGGAAACACTGAAAATCAGAATTTCCAGTGAATAATGAAGTTGACAAAGAAAGAGCTTCAGTACAGAGTTCAGAAGTTGTGATGTCCGTTTCTTCATAAGAAAGAACAAGTCACCCAGCGCAGCGATGTGACTCACTGATGGGGTTTTTTAATAGATTTTGGAAAAACAACGGAGGAATAAGATGTGTGAGACTTTTATACACACACATTACTTGTTAGTGGATCGGATCATTGTTGAAGAAAAATATAGAAAATCACCAACATTAGCTTTAAATGTAAAGATTCACAGTGTTTCAGTGTGTTAAAGCAGCAGTCAGGTTTCTACAGGCAAGGCAGTTTTATTTATACAGCGGATTTCATACACAATGGCAACTCAATGTGCTTTACATAAAACAGAAAAACATGTAATTTGAGAAATTTAAAACATACAATTAACCCCCCCCCCATCCCCCCATAATAAAAACGAAGTACAGAAAAATAGAAAGACATGAGGAGCAGTGAGAGAGGTTTTCCTCAGGTTCAAAATATGATAACCTCTGTTTAACCTTGCAGCCTCGATTCAGACAAACAAATATACACTAAATTGAACCAACATATGATATACAACCATACTGGGTTAAAGGACAGCAGTCAGGTCCATATGAACAGTGTTTTCTTCTCTGTAATCATTCCTCCTGTTCATACTGACTATTAAAAGATCTCCTTCAAATGTGCTTTCAATGTAAAGTGATGGAGGACAAAATCCACAGTGAGTCCACAAAGTCATTTAAAAGTCTCTGATCAGCTTCTATTGAGCTTCATCAGTGTGAGTTACTATAGTTATTATAGTTACTATGGTAACAGTGTGAGTTAGTCATATCAAGTGATATCTGACACATTTACAGTCTTTATAGCATCAGATTCCCTCTTAGTGTTTCCTGTTGAGCTGTGGTGGAAGTATAGTAACAAAAAGAGACTTTGGTACTAAAAACACTGTAACGTTGAAACATAGAAAATGAAGATTTGACTCATTTTGGACGCTGAAGCTTCATATTAGCTTCAGATTAAACTTTTAAATACATTTTTTAACACAGATGGAGGACTGTGGATTTAGTCCTCCATCACTTCCATTGTAAACATTATGAAGAATCTTCTAATGGTCAGTATGAACAGGAGGAATCATTACAGCAAGAAAACCTGCTTTAATGTTCGTTTGAGCTCCTGACTGTTGATTTAAGACACACTTGAAAAATTGTGAACTCATCCTTATAGTGAAACAGGTTTTAAATCAGATTCAATGTGGATTTAAAAAGCCTTAAAAAGTATTCACCTGCAGAGCTGATACCTGATTGGCTCAGTCAGCTCTGATGTCACGCCTTCAAGCTTTAAGCCCCTCCCCCTCTTGGTGTGTCCCTTCTTCTTCCTGCTAAAAGTGTTCTTCCTTCAGTTTGATGAGTCAACATCACAGCTTCCTCTGAACATGCACACACACTCGTATTTTCCCACATCATCAGTTCCCACTTCCTGTTCAGTCAACATGATGAACATTCACACAGTTCTTACTCTCTTCAGTGTTTTCCAAACTGGTGGAAGAAATATTAGAAGTACTCAGATCCTTTTACATGACTTAAAGTACTAATACAGCAGTGTAAATAAGAACGTGTGTATTATGAGCTTGATGTAGTTAAAGTATTGCAGTAAAAGTCGTGGTTTGGAAGTATAAAGTATCTCAAACTGTGCTTAAATCTGCAGGCTGGATCTTTAACTTATAAATGAAAGTCTGTTACATTCAATCCTTTCAGTTTTAAAATTTCATTCCCACTCAGCCACTTCCTCTGGCCGAGTTGCTAACTTCCTGTTAGCTCTCTGCTAACTTGAATGAGGATAAAATAATTACATTGTGTGGCTCTTCTAGACTTCTGAGTCATTTCTTCGGGATTGTTTGACACTAAAAACATTTGATCCAAAGCTGTAACAGTAGCGAGGCGGATCCTATGTGACATAAACGTGTGTCAATCATAGACATATATACGTAGACGCCGCATTGACTGTGGAGAGGCGTGCCTAAAGCACCGCCATCTTGGTACAGGGCTAGCAGAGGAAGTAGTGCATGTATTTCTATGAAGGTAAGAGCTACTCCACAGTTTCAAAGTAGATTTATTCACTGAAATCTCGACCGATTTCCAAACGGTTTGATTTGTTAAAAACGTGTCCATCTATCTATCTGTCTGTCTGACATTTGTAACAATCAACCCGTGTGAATATATGTTGACAATTGAGCAATTTTATTTATTCATTTATTTATTTTTATTACAATGGAGCTATATATAATCACTTTTTAATAGTGCAAACCCGTCATTCCTCTATTCCTCTATAGACATAATGCACTGCAGGAGCGAGTGGCCTTGTACCAAGATGGCCGCCGTTGTAGGCACGTCGCTCCAATCGGCAGCAGCAGTCAATGTGGCATCTACGTATAAATGTCTATGGTGTCAACAGTGTTTTTGTAATTACTCTCACTGCCAGAAGGGGGAGACATAAGCACTGCACTGCAGCTTTAAGAACAGCAGTGGAGTAAATGACTTTCTGAAGCCGCTTCAGACTTAATTCAGTGTAAACTTTGGGATCAGTTAATAAATAAGAGACCTGGGAATAAAGAGCAGCTGTGAACTTACAGATGAGATGAAACCTGTTTAACTTGTTGATTATTTTCTGATTCATTTATTAATTTCTTTGTCTATAAAATTGTGGAAACTGTGGAAAAAACCTGCTAATTTCCCAAAGTTGATGTGATTCACAGTTGTAGTTTGGTTTGATCATCAGTAAGAAACCCAAAGAGATTTGATTTATTATCATGTATGGAAAAGAAAGGTATTAAATCTCTTAAACTTTTTAAACCTGCACATTTTTAGCATCTTTGCTTGAAAACATAATTAATCTAAATAGCTGCTGATTCATCATTCAGTCATTTTCTATTAAGCGACTAATTGTTGAATTCAGTCTTTTTTTTTTTTTAAACTTTTCTTTTTAAACTGTCAAATGTTTGTTTTGAAGAAGAAGAAGAAGAAGAAGATGATGATGATGATGATGATGATGATGATGATGTCATTGTTATTGCTGTTGTTGTAGATGTGGACTCCAAAACTCTGATCAAAGAGAGACAGAAGAAGGATAATCACAACCTCAGTGAGTACTACACTTCACTAATAGCTACAGTATCACTCATCAGATATCAGAGAAACATCAGCAGGAAAGTTTCAGCTGGTTTCTCTCAGTGATTATGAGTCAAAGTGGAAATAAAACGGCTTTTCTGACCCAAATGAATGTAATCAGAGCGATAATTTAAATTAAAGATGATTTACGGTCTGATATTGTTGGTCCCGGAGGTCTGAGATCAGCTGCTGACAGTTTGATTCTTCCTCCTGTTTGTTCGTGATTTCAACATGTTTCTGTTCCTGACGACAGGATCTGCTGTGGTTTTATTGCAACATGTTTGATCAAACTGAGAGAACAGATGCTGCTGTCAGACACAGAGATTCACTAAAAATGTAAAAAAAAAAGAAGAGGAAGAAGAAGAGGGGTGTGTTCAGCCTCTGATTCATTGCGGCAACAAGAAAAACATGATTCACAAACTAACAGAATAAAATGTACAAACAGGAGAAAATAAATAAGTCTGAGCAGGTTAGAAGATACAAACTGTCCATAATTAGGGCTGGGTGTCGTTTAAGGTTTTTTAAATATAGTAGCTATATATATATATACATATATATATATA
This sequence comes from Scomber colias, assembly GCA_021039105.1. Classification (NCBI taxonomy): domain Eukaryota; kingdom Metazoa; phylum Chordata; class Actinopteri; order Scombriformes; family Scombridae; genus Scomber; species Scomber colias. The sequence goes on from JAJDFG010000837.1 coordinate 43,116, forward strand.
TATATATATATATATATTTAGTTTTTTGTAAATAACTTCTGAATAAACTTGAAACTCTGCAGCAGTGAAAATACTAAAACCAATCATGTTCATGTTTTCCAGTCGAGAGGAGGAGGAGGTTCAACATCAACGACCGGATCAAAGAGCTCGGAGCGCTCATCCCTAAAGACAGCGACCCGTCAGTAAACTTTAATACTTCACATGTTCTTTATTCTCACACTGATCACATGACTTCAGTGTTTATGCTCAAAAGGGAAGATATAGTGAAGATGTTCTGCAAACACAGCTAATAATACCCTCGCGAAGTGTCACTATATGTTTATATTAATATATGTAACGTCTGTAGAGTTTCACATTCTGCCTGCAACTTGTTACGCTCGTTGTTGCTGTATGTTAATGAGTCGTGGCCTGTGATTGGTCGAGCAGGGAGACAAGGTGGAACAAAGGAACCATCCTGAAGGCGTCGGTGGATTACATCCGCAAACTGCAGAAAGACCAACAGAGATCTCGAGAGATGGAGGAGAGACAGAGGAGGCTGGAGAGCACCAACCGCTCTCTGATGCTCAAGATACAGGTACAGATGTCAGAAAAAGTCTTAAAAAACAGATTTGTGTATCAGAACTTTTTTTACTCCCATTAATCATCTCACCAGCCCTCACATTTATCTGCTGACCCTTTGGAGGGGCCCCACCCCTAGGTTGGGAACCACTGGACTAAACTAGCTAACTGCATATAAAGTAGTATAAACTAGCTAACTGTATATAAAGTAGTGTAAACTAGCTAACTGTATATAAAGTAGTGTAAACTAGCTAACTGTATATAAAGTAGTATAAACTAGCTAACTGTATATAAAGTAGTGTAAACTAGCTAACTGTATATAAAGTAGTGTAAACTAGCTAACTGTATATAAAGTAGTGTAAACTAGCTAACTGTATATAAAGTAGTATAAACTAGCTAACTGTATATAAAGTAGTATAAACTAGCTAACTGTATAAAGTAGTATAAACTAGCTAACTGTATATAAAGTAGTATAAACTAGCTAACTGTATATAAAGTAGTGTAAACTAGCTAACTGTATATAAAGTAGTGTAAACTAGCTAACTGTATATAAAGTAGTGTAAACTAGCTAACTATATATAAAGTAGTATAAACTAGCTAACTGCATATAAAGTAGTGTAAACTAGCTAACTATATATAAAGTAGTATAAACTAGCTAACCGTATATAAAGTAGTAAACTAGCTAACTGTATATAAAGTAGTAAACTAGCTAACTGTATATAAAGTAGTATAAACTAGCTCCACCTCCAGCAGCTACAACAGTAACATGCTGCTCTAACACTGATGCTTCACTATTAATAATCTAATGATGTCATATATAATAATATATCACTACTTTTACTGTAGTACTGCATACTACATCACTCATAATACTGCAGTACTTTTACTGTAATACTGCATACTACATCACTCATAATACTGCAGTACTTTTACTGTAGTACTGCATACTACATCACTATAATACTGCAGTACTTTTAATTAAAGGATCTGAGTTGATGAATTGTTTGTGTTTTCGTTGCAGGAGTTGGAGCGTCAGGCTCACCACCACGGCCTCTCCTCTTCCTCCTCCTCTTCCTCTCTTGACGTCAACGCGGCCGACCACCAGGCGCTCCTGTCCCCATCGATGCATCACCACCCCTCCTCTGTCGTCATGACGACCCTGGCGACCCCGCCTCTGGGTTTAGATGCCCTGAGCTTCGCGGAGCTGGACGACCCTCAAGGGGCGTCGGGCATCTTCTCCCCCGACCTGATGTGTGACGTCGGGCTGACGGCGCTGGACAGCCTCGGAGACATCCTGATGGAGGAGGGAGGAAGAGGAGGCGTGATGTCACCTGTGGGAGGCGCCGACCCGCTGCTGTCCTGCAGCGCCTCAAAGAGCAGCAGCAGGAGGAGCAGCTTCAGCATGGACGACGACCTCTGATGACATCAGCACTTTGAAGGATTTGATTGGTCTGTGCTGGAGGCAGGAGGAGGGCCTGCTGGGAGCATTTTTTTTGTTTTGTTTTTTTTGTTAAACAGAACTATTTTTAATCGATGACATCACAAACTAAAAAAAAAATGCACAAAGCCGATGTCGCAGGGAATCATTGTCCTACAGTGTAACCATGGCAACCACTGTCCCTCCACAGGATCCTCCTTTGTAACCATAGTAAGCACTGTGTCCTCAGTGTAGCCATGGTAACTACTGCGTCCTCCTCCGTACCCATGGTAACCACTGTATCCTTCCACTGTAACCTTGGCGATCACTGTGTCCCGCAGCGTGAGTTCAGCCCAGAGACAACTGCGAGCTGATTAGTTGTCACTGAACAAACCCCCCACAGCTGATTGGTTAGTAGAGGTGCGGCTGGTCGGTGCTTCAGGAAAGTCTTGAATTTGTTGGTTTTAGTTTAGAAGAAGTTTCTCGTTCTCAGGAAAAACAAAAACATCATCAGTGAGGAATTTAAGACTCCAAAGTGACCAAAATTTGGCTTAAAGTTCTTCATTCTGCATCACGAGGAACCTAAAACGTTCTTTAATGCAGCGAAAGGAGTCGTGTTATAAATCTGCTCTAAATCAGTTTTATCTTCCTGCAGAATCAAAACTCTTAAAAACCATCCTGACGAACTGCTTCCAATCAGCTGTTAATGGTTTGACCAATCGGTGACCTGCAACACTGTAAAGCTGCATCCTGATTGGTCCTGCTCCGTCACATGATCAGGATCAGGCACGCTCTGAAGAGAACTCATATATATATATATACTCATGCAAAGTCAAAATTCTGACTTAATTGAAATTATGAGATATTAATTTAAGTGGCGTCATGGCAACCACAGCGTCCTGGTTTAAGTCCTCACTGACTCTTTAATTAAGGCTTAAAATGGTAAAAAAATACTTCAAGATACATTAAAGAATAATATTAGATAAGTCATAATTCCTTTTTAAATTATTTGCTTTTACTTTTAACTTTGAAATGATGAAATATTGATACAAAATTCTGATTTACCATCTAATAATCTTACTTAAAAGTCCAAACTTTGCCTTAATAACTTGTAATTCTGACTTTGAGTGAGTTACATTTTTGACTTTTCATGAGTATGCTGTTATTTCTTAAACGTATCTTTTCCTGGCTGCAAAAAGATTCCTCACAAAACGGGTTCCCAAAAAAAAAAATGTTCCCAGAAAGGTTTCTATGTTTGAAAAGGGCTTAAAAAAATCACCTCTGTTGACATATATATATATTTTTTATAATGATTTAAATGAGAGTGAATCAGTTGTTTTAGCTGTTAATATAAAAGTCCTGCTGCGCCCCCATCAGTGATGTCACAGCGGCACGGAAATGATCGATTATATGAGTTTCACTGTTCTGACCAGTTTAAACCAAGAGAGAGACGACATATCAAACATCTCTGAGTCTTCAAGTGTTTAAATCACCTCTAAGCCAGTTTTCAGAGTAAAGAAGCAGTTTGAAATGACTGTTTGGTGTCTGCAGAAGAACAAAGTTATATTATATCAGTATTCAGGAAATAGGTTGGAGGGTTTTTAATGGGACGTCTGCTCTGACACCTCAGTCCTGTTAAATGTAAATATGTACATTCAATACATGAATCTATAATCACTGTGTGCTGGAAACAAACGCCCTGAGCAGATGTTTTAGTGGAAGAAAAAAGAGAAAACTTCAGCTGATCAGGATTTATTTTTAAAGTTAGGTTATTAGTCTGTTCTTGTCTTTTTAGATTTCAGAGGAAACCGAAAGGGAAACTATTGATCCACCAGCAGCATCGCCTGGATCTGTTATGGTGGAGAGAGAGAAAGCTGCTCCATCAGTGTTTACATTAATGTCCTTCTTTTAATCAGTGTCACTTCAAAACTTTAAAAATCCACCTGCAGAGAGAAAATCCAGTATCAGGACACTTTTTAATTATTTTGTAATTATGTTGAGAGCAGAAACTGTTTCCAAAATCTCTCTCTGCTTAAGTTCAAATGTGAGATTTCAGAGTCGACTGTGGACCAAATGAACCAACAGCCAAGTTAGCGAGGAGTTAATGATAGCGTCTCTCATCTATGAATTACTTAGACCATGTGCACATGTAGCCGGGTATTTATAATAATGGATTACCCCCCCCCCCCCCCGTTTTTAATAATAACATCGTCCACATCAGGTCGATATCAGAAAAGTTTTCATCTACGTGAACACTGCATAAAGCCTAAACAAAGGTCGTACACCTCAATCAATCAATCATTCAATCAATGAATCTTTATTTGTATAGCGCCAAATCACAACAAAGCCATCTCAAGGCTCTTTACACATAGCGCAGGTTCTAAACCGAACTCTTCAGGTTTTAACTTTAAAGAGACCCAACATCCAACAGTGGAGAGAAAAAACTCCCTTTTAACAGGAAGAAACCTCAGAACCAGGCTCAAAGTGGGCGGCCATCTGTCTCGACATGGTGACGTTAATGCATTTTCTGTCCCATACTGTGACATTCGGGAACCTAAAACTCCCAAAATCTCCACTTTAGCCGCAGTCTTCAGAAATAATCGTTTTCAGTGACCTAGGACTGAGTGTTAGCGTGGATGAAAGGCTAAAACGTATGAAAATATATCAGTTTTTCCAGATACCCGTCTACCTGTGTAAATGCCTGTAATGGACACTAGCTAGCTGTGCAGTAAGCTAACTAAAAATAACATTAACTGGTTAACAATGAGCTATAAATAAACTGTAGCTCAGAACTCCCTGTTAGCTATAGCATCTCTCCTCTTGGACAAAGTCAACTAATTACTTCATGGACACTAGCTAGTTGTAACTGTAACTGTAACAGCTAGTTGTGCAGTTAGCTAACTAACAATAACATTAACTGGTTATCAATGAGCTATAAATAAACTGTAGCTCAGAACTCCCTGTTAGCTATAGCATCTCTCCTCTTGAACAAAGTCAACTAATTACTTAACTGACACCAGCTAGTTGTGCAGTTAGCTAACTAACAATAATATTAACTGGTTAACAATGAGCTATAAATAAACTGTAGCTCAGAACTCCCTGTTAGCTATAGCATCTCTCAACTTGGACAAAGTCAACTAATTACTTAACTGACACCAGCTAGTTGTAACCATTGACTACAGACTTAATAGTTTGTGTACAGTAAGCTAACGTTAGGAGTTAACAGTGAGCGAACAGACTGTTGGCTGCAGCTGAAAGATAAGACGCTGCAGTTTGGAGCCAACTGATAAGTTAGCGGTTAGCGGTTAGCTCAACAACATCAGTTAGCCACAGAGCTAACTCACTGCTGTTGGTGAAGCTAGCAGTCAGGTAGCTTTTGGGTTTAAGTTTTCTGCACATTAATGGCGTCTGCAGACAAACATTGAAGCAGCAGATTTGTTTCTTTGAGGTTTGTACAGAAACTCAGGGCTAATCTGACGTCAGCTGTCTGCTTCACATTCAGACTCTGCGACACCTGAACTTTTAAAATGTTTGAAATTTCAATCCAGCAGCGGTCGTAATCCTGAAGTCCTGAGACTAAAAACCAGAGCACTGATTCAGTTTCATCACTTCCTCACTGATGGAGAAACATTTTAAATAATGAGGATATAAAGAGCCATTAACAGTCAGGATGTTATGCCAGGTGATGCCGGTTACTATAGCAACGGCATCCGGGTTCAGCTGTCAATCATCTGTTATCAGGTGAAAACTTCTTCCAGAAAGGGATTTATGTTTGTCCTTTATCGATGTATTATTATATTTTTATGACATCTATGTTTACAAACACACAGCGCCGTGTTTCTTTGTTTCATGTAGTCTGAAAATGAATTGAATATGTTTCATTTAACGTCACGTTTGTTTTTATAGATCCTATATATGTTTCAGATTTAAACTTTTTTATTGAAATAAACTCATAAAAAACTGTTTTCTCTTCTTTGTCTTTTATTTCATCACAAACATGAACTAGTACATCAGCTGCTCTCAACCTGTTTCCAACATAATATTACACTTTTTTTTAAATTAAAGTCTTTAACCACTTAACACACGCCCCTGTTTTTTATGCTGTTAGCCTAAACGACATGCCGAAGTTGTGAGCAGCACAGATTCCACATAGTTTGAGACTCAGAGATGTGTCTGGTATCATTGGAAAGGAAACACTCTCAGGATTCTTGTAAAAGTGTCTGTGTGATTCTGTGACTTACTGACAAAGAGTGGCAGAGGTTACAATGATGGGGTTGTTTACTCGCCCATAGGTTTGCCTTTACAATGACATGTGTACAGACATTCAGGGACCTCTCAGCGGGATATAGACACAATGAGGCCACAGCCACAGGTCTTGGCTTCACGCAGTCCAAATTTGGAGTCAAAAGACCAAAAGATGAATTTTTCAGAATTATTTTTCAACAGGTATGTCCATGCGTTTTCCTCAGGTCCTTTTTGGAGACTCCAAATGGACACTTGGTTACCAAAGCTGTATAACCGCAATCAAACACCTATAACTTCACATCCCCTTTGCCTACAATCAAAATCTTGGTCTCTAATGAAAGCTGACGCCATATTATTATTATTATTATTATTATTACATATAACCATATTGGCTTTGGAGATATTATGTACTGCCTAATCCTAAACACTGATTGGCTTGTGTGTGGTGTCGTCAGAAGCAGAAGAGGCTCACGGTCGTAAACATCTAGTCACGTGTACTCTGAGATGGACGCGCAGGTCAGGAAATGACGTAAACGGACCGTATATGGTTTGTTATTTGTGTTATTACGTTACGTGTTGGACTAAATACATGGACATATTGAGGAAAGTATTTCGGTTTTATGGAAACGGATTTCATATTTCACAAGAATGGATACTTGGCGAGCTGTACAGAAAGTCCTGAGTCATAAGATGATCGTTGTGGATAAAGGGAAGACTTTGAAGGTATGTAGCATTATAGCTTTTCTCACTTAGCTGAGTGGCTAGCCGAGCTAATCGCTAATACTATTACGGCTGTGAGCAACCATATAATTGGTGAGTGGTCTTGAATGAATCAGGACAATCTAAGCTTTCCAACGATGTACGGCATGAATATATATGTTTAAGGGTTGGTGTTTAAAACATTCAGAAGAACTTGTGGCTACCTCCTAACATCCGTCCCGTCCCGTAGACGGAACAGCGTGCGTTAAGAGGTTAATTAAACGACAGAATAACACTCAGTAACTGTATAAAAACTTTAATATAATTGTTTTTCAATAATTGAACAGAACATGGACGGATGTAAATTAGGGAAACAAAAATTAAAAAGATAAAATATTTGCCAAGTACAACATTCAGTGTCCTCACAAAAAATGAAATAAAATATGAAAAAAAATCAGGGAAGAGATTTTTATTAACACATAATACTGATCATTTGATTCAAACTGAATTTTAAAACTAAAGAAACCTTCACATCTACAAATAGCTGATGGTTATTAATTTATAATAATGATTCTAATACATCAATGAAAAACATGAAGAATATAATTAATTTACGCCTTACACATCATTTGCCATGGCAATAAAAACCTGAAAAATATGCTAAAAATATGAATATAATATTTTAAATGATCTCAAATTATATTCAGTGAGACATTTGTTCATTTCCTCTAAAGTTTAGGATTCTAACAATAAGTTTTGTACAAAAATGTTCATCAAAGAAAGTGACTTGGTAAATTTATATGTGTATATGTAATTTATGTATTCATTAGAAATCAATTAAATCTCCTCAGTAGTCACACATGACCATTTTTAATCTCCACAACACTCACACCTGTTATTATGTTGTTGTCCACAAGAGGGCAGTGTCTGTCTGTCTGTCAATTTTAAAGGACGGGTTCATTTTTGCAGTGTTCCCTGAAAGCAGCAGTCAGGTGTCCATATAAACAGTAAAAGATGTTTTTCCTCTCTGTAATCATTCCTCCTGTTCATACTGACTATTAAAAGATCTCCTTCAAATGTGCTTTCAATGTAAAGTGATGGAGGACAAAATCCACAGTGAGTCCACACAGTCATTTAAAAGTCTCTGATCAGCTTCTATTGAGCTTCATCAGTGTGAGTTAGTCATATCAAGCGGATATCTGACACATTTACAGTCTTTATAGCATCAGATTCCCTCTTAGTGTTGCCTGTTGAGTTGTGGTGGAAGTATAGTAACAAAAAGAGACTTTGGTACTAAAAACACTGTAACGTTGAAACATAGAAGATGAAGATTTGACTCATTTGGACTCTGAAGCTTCATATTAGCTTCAGATCAACTTTTAAATACATTTTTGGACAGAAGGAGGACTGTGGGTTTAGTCCTCCATCACTTCCATTGTAAACATTATGAAGGATCTTGTAATGGTCAGTATGAACAGGAGGAATGATTACAGCAAGAAAAACAGCTTTAATGTTCATTTGGGCTCCTGACTGCTGTTTTAAGACAGAAAATAAGTAAGAACAGTAAGTAATATTCAAGACTGTTGGGCTGGAAATGTAAGATTTTAAAAAGCTTCCCTGAAAACTGATGTAAAACTCTTCACTTTGGACTTAAACTGGACTTAAAAGTTTTAAAGGTGGCCTATCATAACACAGAATACAACATTGCAAATTCATAGTTTTGTGTTTTAACGTTTGAATGGGGTCGACAGGATAAACAATGTTTTTTTCATGTTTAAAATTAAATATAAAATCAACAGAATATACTAGAAAACAAAAGAGTAACAGCACCCATCTGCCGAATGAGCTGCACAGTTTTGAGTGACTTTCAGTAATAACGTGAAGAGTGTAATTTTGTGTAGTACGATGTCACGACCCCTCAGATGAATCCTGTGGCCTGCTGGGGGGTCTCAAACCTCGTGGGTTTGATCTGTTTGGATATCACTGTGTTTTGGGCGATGCTTGAAGAAATCTGTGGAAAACTCAAACTGACTGTTTTTCAATCTGACACCTGATAGCGTGTGTGTGTGTGTGTGTTTGTGTGTGTGTGTGTCCTCTCTCAGTCTCTTTGATGTCTGGCGTCCAGGGGGTTGGAGGTCAGGTGGCGTTGTCATTTCAGTGATTTCCTGTTTCCTGTTTGGACGTCCTGGCTCGTCGTTTTGACAAACATGCACTTCCTGTACCAGTGGGAACCAGTTCCTGTCCCACCCGGACCCAACCTCCCCCTCCCCCCATACCTGTCAATCACACACTCAGAAACATCATATCTCTGTTTCTCAGAGCAGGAGTCAGAAAATTAACTTTATTTCTGCTGCAGAAGAGGAAACATATGAAACACTTTCCTGTAGATGTAACATCTGCTTTAATAACAGAAACAGAAACAAGCAGTGAACACAACATTAACACATCATCAGATTTTAAGTTGATATATTGAACTTATTTCCACATCCAGCAGTTACTGATCAACATGATCATTTATTAGGAGTCGTGTTTCTGTCCACTTGCTGAATATAAGTCCAGTCTTCACTCTCTTTTAGCTCTGTTTCTACTCTCTACCAACTCCAGAGGGAAATATCTGGCTCTTTTTGGTGCTGAATGCTCCACTATGTTCACCAGCTACTCTACAGCATAGACTGTATAAAAATAATGGACGTAGCCACTGTGATGTCGCCCATTGGTTTATAGACTCCCATTTTGAAGCCTTGATTTTGGCATTTTGATCATCGCCATCTTGGCTTTTTGGAGCCAGAAGTGACCATATTTGGATGAGAGTGAGGAGGTCCTAAGGGTCCAAATACAACACCTCATGCACCACCATAGTAGCGACTTGTAAATCAGTTGTGGCAACGTTCTTAATCATATGCGGCTTTATCGTCTATTTCACTCTACATGGGGCCATAGTTTACAAAATGAACATCATGCTATGTTGAAGAAGACCTAAAACTAGTGATAGAGACCATAAACTCATTAGGAAACTGTTTCCTGAGGTAATAAATCAGATGAGAACAGGACTTCTATATAATCAGACTTCTTTTTGGAGCCAGTGGAGTTGCCCCCTGCTGGCCATTAGAGAGAATGCAGGTTTAAGACACTTCGGCATTGGCTTCACTCTTTAGATCTGAAACGACCTGCTTGGTCTACAGCTAACTGTGTCTGTTTGCTGTTTGGTGCTGAGCAGGTAGCGTTTAGTGGCTTTTTCTCTAAAAAAAACGGCGCTATGAGAGTGCTGAGAGTGAACTAAGACAGTAAAGTTGAAGCCAGACAGCTAAACAATGAGCTGAAACTCACGATAAAGCTCTGAACGTAACACGCTGACAGGTTATCAAAATATCTCTCCCTACCTCTCACCTTCTTCTCCCTTTCTTTCGCTCCTCTTTATTTCTCCTTTCTCCCTGTCTCTCTCTCTCTCTCTCTCTCTCAACCCCAACTGCTTCTGCTTGAGGTTTCTTCCTGTTAAAGGTTTTTTTTTCTTGCCGCTGTCACCAAGTGCTGCTCATGTGGGACCGTTGGGTCTCTTCAAATTAAATTAAAGAGTACAGTCTATGTGAAAAGTGCCTTGAGATGACTTTTGTAGTGATTTGACGCTAAATAACTAAAGACTGATTGATTGATTGATTGTTGGACAGACAGATGTTTGTGTCCTGACGCCGAGACATTCTCAGTCTCTGTTTAATCACAATCATTTGAAATATTGTTTTAAAACTTCAGCATTCAAAATGTTGTGATCCAGATCCGCAACAATGCTGGAACCCCCTTCGAATGTTGTTTTAACATCTAATCAGAGTTGGAATGAGATTCTGACTAATAAACAATGTTCATAATCGATCAAAATCAGCACAAGACAAGATGGTGGCACGTACAGATGCAGCAGCTTGACTAGAGAGTCTCATTGTCTGTTGGTTTATGTTTATTGTCTGTTGCTGTTTTTTATGTGTATCAGCCACAGGGGACACACAGTTTCGTTGTACTGCTGTGCAACAACAATAAAGGCATTGAATCGTAACTATGACTGGAAAACTCTGACTTTTCTGAAAGCTCCAATATAGCTGTCGTGTACATCAGCAGAGTCGGTCGTCATGGTGATTATACAAATGTAATGGATGTGATGTCAGCAGGGCCAAGTATCGAAAGTACTGAAAGGACATTTGGATTGGCACTGGTGTCGTAACTTCTTAAACGATACCCAGCCCTAGTTGTCAGTAGTTGAATCCTCAATGGACCGGCTCTGTCAGAAAACTTGCAAGTCGTAAACATGAATCTTTCCCATCCATCACATGTCACTTGAATGCAGCATAATGTAAGGAAGAGATGATGGTTGACGATAAGTTGAACATTAATGTCAGGCTCAACTCTTCTCTAAAGAGGCAGATATTGAAAACCCCCATTAATACCACGGTTTACTGAGTGTAATAATCCAGATCTGGACCAAAAACCTGATGTGAGCATGTAGAAGAAAACAAAGTTGACCACGTCTGCACTTCATTTTCTTTCCAAAAACCTTTCAAAGACTAACAAATAATTTTTTGCACAGTCCTTTATGTTAGCAGGTCTGTTTGCGTCCGCTCATCCTGAACACATCGACTCCATCTGGAATTTCCTGTTCTTGATATCATCTTGTAGTCCACGTCTGATTGGCTGCTCTATGTGGGGAAGCAGATGGAGCAGCACTCCAAACAGACTTCCAGGAAGTCGGACGAGCTGCAGCAGTCCTCCATTATCCCACAATCCAACACGGCTTGGCACGCCTCCTCTGAACACGCCGCTTCCCCCGCTGCCTCCAAGCAGCAACAGGCTGCACCGTCGCAACACAGTTCAGCATCTGATCCGCACGCCAGACACGTCCCTACAGCTGAACACATGGAGAGTAGCTCACAGAACAGACACCCCAGGACACACTGAACGCAACAGTCTGTGGAGGAAAGCAGAAAACACAGCAGACAGTGAACACAACAGTGTGTAGAGGCAAACAGAACACACAGAAGACAGTGAACACACCGGCCTGTAGAGGCAAACACAACAGACAGGAGACAGTGAACGCACCGGCCTGTAGAGGCAATTTGCCTCTGTTGTGTGCCTGAGGCAAACACAACAGACAGGAGACAGTGAACGCACCGGCCTGTAGAGGCAAACACAACAGACAGGAGACAATGAACGCAACAGAGACAATCAGAACTAACAAGAGACAGTGAACGCAACATAGACAATCAGATCTGACAAGAGACAGTGAACGCAACATAGACAATCAGAACTGACAAGAGACAGTCAACACAACATAGACAATCAGAACTGACAAGAGACATTGAACGCAACAGAGACAATCAGAACTAACAAGAGACATTGAACGCAACAGAGACAATCAGAACTAACAAGAGACAGTGAACGCAACATAGACAATCAGATCTGACAAGAGACAGTGAACGCAACATAGACAATCAGAACTGACAAGAGACAGTCAACACAACATAGACAATCAGAACTGACAAGAGACATTGAACGCAACAGAGACAATCAGAACTAACAAGAGACATTGAACGCAACAGAGACAATCAGAACTAACAAGAGACAGTGAACGCAACATAGACAATCAGATCTGACAAGAGACAGTGAACGCAACATAGACAATCAGAACTGACAAGAGACAGTCAACACAACATAGACAATCAGAACTGACAAGAGACAGTGAACGCAACATAGACAATCAGAACTGACAAGAGACAGTGAACGCAACATAGACAGTCAGATCTGACAGGAGACAGTGAACGCAGCAGGGACAATCAGAACTTACAGGAGACAGTGAACGCAGCAGGGACAATCAGAACTTACAGGAGACAGTGAATGCAGCTGAAAAAAAATAAAGTGCTGAAAAAACACGATCACTGTCAGGCAGCTGTGTGTGTTTGGCTGACGGTGGGCGTTGTAAAAACCAGACCAACTGATGCTCGGAGTGGTTATCAGTCAATGTGTGTGTGTGTGTGTGTGTGTGTGTGTGTGTGTGTGTGGGCGGCAGAGATAAGCAGACCACCTTGTTGGAGGTGTTCAGCTGATAAATAGCGAGAGAGAGAGAGAGTCTCTTCAGTCTTCCAAAGTTAACATTTTATTTTCCACACTGACCTATAGACAGGAAATAAGCGAGGTGTGGTGATTTTAACATCACCTGCTGCTCAGTGACTTTGATCCAGTTCCTCTCTGTATGTGACTCTTTTTTTAACCTCCAACCCAGGAATAATTACAGCCTCTCCGATCTTTTTGTTATAAAGTGGATCTCACGCGCTCAAGGCGCTGTAAAGGCTCATCAGAAGTTCTGCAGCCTCTTTTTTCTCCGATTTTTAGTGGATTCCTGGACATTTATTAGCAATGGACATCAGAGATAATGACATTCACAGGAAGTGTAAGGCACACTGAATGATTTCAATATGAGTTTCATGTCTGTTTGTTCAGATTTCGCTTTGAAATCAGATTTTTTTAGCCCCCCTGTTGTCCTAGGGTCAAATTTGATGTTTAATTAATGCTTTTATCATCAGAAATATGGATTTATTTCATCTAATTGCCTGAAAATCACATGAAGGGTTCTATCCTACATTCTTTGCAAGCATAATCATCACTGCTTTCATTGAATTGGGTGATTCAAATACTTGAAATGGTATCCTGACTAAACTTTTCCATCAACATATTTTCCTCTGATCTTAAATTTAAATAAAATTTTTAACTGAAACATGAGGTATAATTTCATTTAAATGAGGCCTATTGACCTTAATTTCCAAAAATAAGTTTAAAGTTGGCTAAAAGGTCTAACCTAGATTTGTGTATAGGCTTGTTATGCCTTTATTCAGATGGTAGCTGGCAGAGAGGCTGACAGGAAACAGGGGGATGACCTGCAGCATAGTTCCCTGGCCAGACTCAAACCAGAGATGCTGTGATTATGTAGCAGGCACTCTAACCACTCGACCACCAGTGCGCTTCAGAGATTGGTGATTTATACTATATGCTTTATAAACAGTCAAACCCAGGAGGACAAACATTGTACAGTTGATGGGAAGACAACAGGAAGGTTAAAGCCAAATGTTTCATGAGATAAAGAGCTCCTGACCAGACTTCACAGTAAATCAGGACAAATTTAACCTTTCAAGAATAAATCTGATTGGCTCACCGTCTCCTGCTACTTCGTTTATCTTGACGGCGTCTGTCTTGAGGGCGTTTTGGCTCTTAGTGGAGGAGAGCCGCTTCTGATTGGTGCTATGATGATGAGGATGAGGACGAGGATGAGGAAGGCTGCAGCTGTGTCTGGAGGACTGAGCAGGAGGAGCAGGAGGAGCAGGAGGAGGACAGCTGAGGGTGGAAGACGGAGGAGTACAAATGGGAGGAGGAGACGACGACCTGTCCGTATCTGAGAGACAGAGAGATGACATCAGCGATGACATCACACTGAGTCACATGTCACCCCAGGTGTTCCCAGGATGATGATCTGTCACCTTTCTGTTTTTGGAGGGGGTCCGGCAGGAGAGGAGCGATGTCATTGGTGGAGGAGCTGTTGGTTAATGAGTCGCTGCCGCTGTCACCGTCCTCCGGCCTATCAGGGAGCGGGGGCGGGACTTCCTCGACTGCAGCTAGATGATGTCAAACATTAGATAACGCTGAAGTTCAGGTGAGGTTATAAATCTTTCTTAACTTATTAATGATGACCAATTAGTCTCTAATTGATTTAAAACTTAAAGAATAGGTTGCTAGGAAACATTTAAGGTTGCTGTCCAATAAGAAGCAGCCAATGATGTAAACAGGAAGTGACTGTAGCAGCATGGTAGTTTTAGGGTCTGAGCTGTACACATGGAGAAAGATAATACAAGATATTTTGCTTCATTGATCCTCAGAGGGGCAATTTGTATAAATTGACAGTATAAATTATATATGCAGTTGTGTTATCTACACAGATCAGCTATATTTCTATATTTTGTAGTCAGTGTGAAAAGTCAGTTTGTGTGTAAAAGTTGAATCCAGAGCTCTGGACAGTGGAGGAGTGTGTGAGGTGGGGGGTGTCTGGCCTTCATTGCCATGCTATCCCATTGAACAGTCTGATGGCGCTCTGTGTTGCTCTCTGCAGGAATTAGTCTGTGACTGAACGAGCTGCCCGTTAACCACAGTTCACTATGAGAACTACTGTGAGAGGGGTTATCAAGGATGGTACCTTCACCCTCCTCCCATCTCTCCACAGATTTTAAACTTCCTGACTATATTACAACATATTAAGTTTATTGGCATCACCAGCTTTGATGTCTCGTCCGCTGCATACAACTGCAAAGATCTGTGCCCACCTTAAACCACAGACTGGTTACACATCAGCAGAAACAAAACAGAAACTTGCACATGTAAAAGCAGCTTCCTCTCATTTAGTGAAAGGTCATTGGATTAGTAATTTGAGGTATGTTGTGTTTTTCCTGTGAAAGGCGTGGTGTCAGGTCAGATCTGTCGACCGTACTCCAGATTACCTTTAACATAAACCTCATAGGCGACCAATCAGGAAATGCTCAGAGTCATTTGGATCATCTTTAAGGCTCTGACTCTTTGACCTCTTTTGTCTTTTAGGCATCAGGAGTTGTGTTTTTTCCTGCCTGTCAGTCTCTGCTCAGGGCACGAATACAGATGTCCTGAGACAGGAAGTTCTCTCTCTGCGTCCTGCGCTGGTTCAAGGGGAGGATGTGCGGCTGCTCTCAGGTCAGGATGAGTTTAACACCCGACGTGATGTCAACAGACACAGAAACATGTTTTATATTGACGGATTATTTGATTTACACAGAATCTTTGTGTCTTGTCTCAGCTAATAAATGAATCAGTCCAGACATGGATGGATTAATCTCATACTGACCCCTAGTGTACATGTTGGTCATCAAGAACTTAGTAGTATTAGAAGTAGAAGTATTAGATGATTAATTGATTGATTGGCAGCTATTGTGTTATTTGATTAATAATTAATGGTCATTTTTCATCAATAATGCCCCAAATGTGTCTCCTTGGATACATTTGTGAGAATTTGGCAACCATTTATAGACACTAGAGCTAAACGTTAAACCTCTGAAATAAGTAACCCATACTTATTGTCCTGTTTCTCAGTGTTTTTAACCCATCTCAAGACTTTTGTAACTGCCGTTTTTCTTTTTATATTGTTGTGTGGCTGTTTTATATGTTTGAAAATGCCAATAATTTTCTCTGGCAACAGCTTCACAAATGTGAATATTTGCTAGTTTCCCAACAGTAAACTCAACATCTTTGTGACAAAACAAGTCATCTGAATATTTTTACTTTGGCTTCACGGAACAACGATTGATATTTTATAGACTGTACGATCAATGAATCACTTTTCTGTGTGCAGTTTGATAAAAACACAACAAATGAGCTCAAACAGGCACTAAAGTCTTCAAACAGAGCTTCAAGACCAGGACCAGATTATGTAGACCTGAATAATAGGAGTAAATCTGAGACTATGTGGCTCGTGGGTTCAGCCTCTGACGTCTTCTGAGTGTGTTAGTTCTTCAGAAGTGGAAAACACAAACTTGCGGTGAGACTACTTCTACTTTTTATACTGAGAACTGTTGAGTATCAGAATCTGACAAGGATCTGAAATTAGCTGAGATCTTATATTTATGAATCTTTAACGATTTATACAAAAAAATACTGTTTTGAATAATAATTTGTCTGATTTGATTTCTACATGAAAAAAGTTAAATTACCTCGTTAGAAATCCCTAAAACATCATCTCCTCCTCCATCATGTGAAAATGCAGAATCTCTGAATATGTATATTGTTGATTTAAAACACAGATGTCTTGTATTTCATTGTAAAGTCTGTTCTCAGTGTTTGTGCTTTAAGTTTCTACATCACACAGTGAAGGAAGAGCACAACACTTTGTCTTATTATCAGCCTGTCCGTCGTCTGTGAAGCATTAAGCTACATGAAAACATGAAAAATAAATCAAGTGATTGACTGACCTGTGTTGAGATGTGGAAGTATCCCATTGGCTGTCGGCTGGCTTGTGATGCACTCTGATTGCTTCAAGCTCGTATTTGTGTCGCCTTCAGTGCCACCACACTGTGATGTCACATCCATCCTGTTTGTATTAATGTAAATATTAATTTATAAATAAACTCGCAGTCAAAAAGTTTGTGGTGGACGTGCACATCCAGAAGATGAATAAAGCAGGTGTTGGACCAAACAACAAATAGAAAACGAAAGAAAAGTCCTCACACTGCAGTTCCCAATGCAGGCATTTATTTGGATATCACGTTTGGAGCACAATGCTCTGAGTTTGATGAGTGATGAGTCTGAAAAAGAGCATTGTGCTCGTAACGTCACGCTGGTGATATCCAAATAAATCCCTGCATTGGGAACTGCAGGTGCAGACTTTTTTTTAATTATTGTTTTATAACTTAGAAATCACAGAATCCAGAGAACAGGAGTGTGTAGAAGTGTGTTAGTGACAGAGTCGACTTACGACTTGTTGCTGGATTTTTCTAACCCTTCACAATACAGGTTAGTGGAAATGTGTCATGGTTCCAACAAAGAAGATTTCTGAGGATGTTAGAGGAAGAGTTGCTGGAAAGGGGTAGCAAAACTATTTCGAAAGTGTTCTCACACATGACTCACACACTTGGAGCATGTATATAACAGATAGATAGATAGATAGATAGATAGATAGATAGATAGATAGATAGATAGATAGATAGATAGATAGATTGCTTTATGCTCCTTTTATGTGAATCACTTGGTGTGTGTAGTTTATTTTGTTGTCAAGCACTTTGAGCTGCTTTTCTTGTAAGAAGGGTGAAATCCAAATAAAGGTGTTATTATCATTATTATTATAGTTTGGGTCTGATTTGGAGTTGTACCAGCTCATTCTGCAGGAAAATGTCTGTAAGGTATCGGACCGTGACATGAGCCTCAACAGAAGTTGGGTCATGCAGCAAGATAACGACCCTAAACACGCAGGTCGCTCCACCAAAAGATGATTAGAGCAGAAGAAAGTTGATGTTTCGGAACAGTCGAGTCAAAATCCTGACCTTAATCCTACAGAGATAATACAGTGGAAGGACGTGACAGAAGGAAATCCATTAACATCCCTGATCTGAGACAGTGCTGTGAGGAGAAACGGGATAAAATTCCTCAAAACTGATCTGCAGAGTTGATAAAGAGTTGCCAGAAACGTTTGCTGCGAAAAAGAGTCAGACTACTGAAAACAAGAGTTCACACAAATATGTAAGACTGGTTAACTCTCCTCAATAAATAAATTAATAAGTTTGATGTTTTTGCTGAATTGATTAATTGGACTCTCTTTATCAAATGAGTTTTAGGACGTTTTAGATCAATCATGCAAAAATAGAGACATTTAAAAGCAGCGATGGATAAAGGCAAGGCAGTTTTATTTATATAGCGCATTTCATACACAATGGCAACTCAATGTGCTTTACATAAAACAGAAAGAGTTAATGCTTTCGTCTTCCAGTGTGCCACAGGGTAATAAAACATTAATTTACTTCCGATCAGTTTACGTAAGATCAGCAAACCAGAAGGAAACAAAACATTGAAAAGATCCTGAAATATATCCCTGAAACATCAACACTGAGAAACACAGTAAAAGAAACAGAGTTCAGATGTCAAATTAAAAATATAAAAAGATCAGATTTCTATTTTGAGCTCAGTTCAATGTGTTTCTCTTTGTGAGACAGATGATTAAATAACCTGAAAATTCAAATTCAGTCAGTATCAAATATTTTTTTAATATATTTTATAAATAGCCTATGACGTATAGCTTTAATCAAACTGACTCACAGCTTCAGTTTTAAATGACACAAAATAAAGTTTAAACATATAAAAGAAAAGTTTCCCCACCTGAGAGGCAGACGTACTCCTCTTCTTCTTCTTCTGCTTCTTCTTCTGTCGGCTGCTGATTTTAAACTGATCTCGTTACGTTTCTGGTTAACAGTTTGTTGTCTCGTCAAGTCCAGAGCGCGCACATGCCTGTGACCGCCCCCTCCCACGCTTCCTCTGAACACACACACACACACACACACACACATACACACCACGATATGCCGATATATATATATATATATTTTTAAATTATTATTATTATTAGTAGTAGTTTCTGTACAGGTTGTTATACATATGTAACAGTATTTTCGTGTTTGTAGGCTAATAATAATAATGATATTAACAGTAATAATAGCAGGAGCAGGTAGAACAAAGGTTAAAAAATTGGGGGAAAGAAAAAATGTAAACATCATAGTAACTTTCTTTATCTAAAGCTCCATATGAGTTACTGTGAGACAGATAACCAGAGCCGGTAACGCCACAGTGCTGCCACCTGCTGGACTGACAGAGAACTGCAGCTTCCAGTTATCAAACACTGGTGATCAATACCACTCAATACGTCTGGGATTACATATATATATATATATATATATATATACATATATATATATATATATATATGTGTATATATATATGTATATATGTGTATATATGTGTGTGTTATTATATTACAGAGACCGTTTACATGTGGATTACAATAACTAGACTGTACTGTTAATTATTATTATTATTATTATTATTATTATTATTATTATGTCATTATTATTATTATTATTTGTAGTAGTGGTATTCTAGTGGTAGTAGTAGGGGAGAACGGGGTTGGTAGTCACACTTTTTACTTCCCTTCAAATTTCTCATAAACCGTATCCTAAATAGATTCCCTTTTAATGTGTAATGGAAACTTAAAGTGTCAGGTAGGAATACATTTAATAATAATAATAATGATAATAATAATAGTGATAAACTTTATCTATAGTGCATTTCTCAAAGGAGATAAAAGCAATTTGAAAGTAAATTAAAAAGTCAAATAAAATGAGGAAAGTCTCTCTGATAAAGAAAAAAGTAGTCTTCATTTGATTTTTTTTATTGAGTTCAATCTCTTATAGTTCAACTCACAATAATGTAGAAAAATGAACATTTGTAGGCACTTGAAGCAGTTTCTAGTAGAAGTGAGCACATTCAAATATTCATTGGGAAGTTTAAACATTTTCTGTATTGATAAAATAACAATAATACATTTCTGTGGCATCTGTCGAACAGATCACGACATGAAGAAGTTTGGAGGTCTGAACAAAGTCCGACAGAAGTGTTGACTGAGGCAGTGTGAGGTTGAACCCGGGTGAGTGATCAGACACACTATTTCTTTGTGCTGCTGTAGAATGACAATAAATGCATTGAATTAAATCGTAACTATGACTGGAAAACTCTGTCTTTTCTGAAAGCTTTAATATAGATGAAATTACACTTAATAAAAAAGGAAGTACATCAGCAGAGTCTGTCGTCAAGGAGACAATACAAATACAATGGATGTGGACCGACTCTGTTAGAACGCTCGCAAGTTGTGAACCTGAGTCTTTCCCATCCATCGCATGTCACTTGAACGCAGCATAATGTTACGAAGGGATGATGGTTAACGATAAGATGAACATTAATGACGGGCTCTTTCCAAAAACATTTCAAAGACGAACAAATGTTTTTTACACAGCACTTTATGTTAGCAGCTCTGTTTGTGTCCACTCATCATGAACACATCAACTCCGTCTGGAATTTGTCATCATCTTGTAGTCCCTCTCTGATTGGCTGCTCTATGTGTCGTCGTCCAAGCACATGTCCAACACACATTCCACTGCAATCTCAATGCAGCAGCAGAAAGTTTCAGGATTGCAGCACACTTCAATGCAGCAGTCTGTAGAGGCAAACAGAACAGACAGGAGACAGTGAACGCATCAGACTGTAGAGGCAAACAGAACAGACAGGAGACAGTGAACGCATCAGACTGTAGAGGCAAACAGAACAGACAGGAGACAGTGAACGCATCAGACTTTAGAGACAAACAGAACAGACATTTTCCACACTGACCTGCAGAGAGGAAACAGACGAGGTGAGGTGTGGCTGCAGAAGTAAACTGCCAGGTAGTCGTCGCTGTAGTTTTATATACACTCACTGATCTCTTTATTAGGTAAAATAGTGCAATCTAATTTAATTCAATACAAAAACTCTGCTATAAATTCTACATTTATGAAGTTCATACCTTTTTTTTTTGCTGACATTGTCAAAAAGGTGATAATTCTGTTTTATGTTGATTATTGAGGTCATACCCAGCCAACATGTCCATGTGGGCCCCACATGGGTTAAATATGGGCTATGTGAGTACTGAGTGGGCATGAACTGGGCAGTAACATGGGCCCCACATATGAAGCCCATGTGGGCTGACGGTATGAGCCCTATAAGGGATGTAAGTGGGCTAACCAGCATATATCTTCAAAGATTTACATAAAAAGATCCTCTTTGAATACTGTTTTGAATAATAATTTGTGTGATGTGATTTTTACAAGAACAAAGTTAAATTACCTCGTTAGAAATCCCTAAAACATCATCTCCTCCTCCATCATGTGAAAATGCAGAATCTCTGAATATGTAAATATTGTTGATTTAAAACACAGATGTCTTGTATTTCATTGTAAAGTCTGTTTTCAGGGTTTGTGCTTTAAGTTTCTACATCACACAGTGAAGGAAGAACACAACACTTTGTCTTGTCACTTATCAGCCTGTCATTCGTCTGTGAAGCATTAAGCTACATGAAAAATAAATCAAGTGATTGACTGACCTGTGTTTTGTCCATGTGGACCCGTATCGGCTGTCGGCTGGCTCGTGATGCACTCTGATTGCTTCAAGCTCGTATTAACGTCTTCTCCAGAGTTGCCACACTGTGGTGTCTTATCCATGCTGTTTGTATTAATGTAAATATGAATTAATATCTTTATGAATACAACTCACAGTTAAAAACTTTGTGGTGGCGTGCACATCCAGAAGATGAATAAAGCAGGTGTTGGACTAAACAACAAATGAATAACAAGAGAAAAGTCCTCACACTGCAGTTCCCAATGCAGGCAATTTATTTGGATATCACCAGTGTGACGTTTCGAGCACAATGATCTGAGTTTGATGAGTGATGAGTCTGAAAAAGAGCATTATGCACGTCATGGCACGTCAGGGCTGGAATTCAAGATTCAAAGTGTTTATTGTCATGTGCACAGTAAGGAGATGCAAATTATTCCTTTGCTGTCCACACCGAATACTGTGCAATATAGGCTCACTATTCTGTGACACAGGCTATTACACATACATATATAGTAACAGACAACAGTGCCAAGCTTGCCATAACTACACAGCACGTCACACACGATCGCACACAACTGAAGCACACTGGCAGCCAACCATAAAGTTAAATTCTGTAATAACACTTGTATATAATCCCAGACGCACTCATTAGTGGTATTGATCACCAGTGTTTGATAACTGGAAGCTGCAGTTCTCTGTCATTCCAGCAGGTGGCAGCACTGTGGCGTTACCGGCTCTGGTTATCTGTCTGATCTCACAGTAACTCATATGGAGCATTAGATAAAGAGGTTACTATGATGTTTACTGTTACCTATGTATAAAAACCTGTACAGAAACGCATGAAAGATATTTAAAAATATAGTATAGTAGGCTAGTAGTAGTAGTATATTTAAAAATATACTACTACTACTACTACTACTACTAACAATAATAACAATAGTAATAATAATAATAATGATAACTCTTGATAATTTTGTGTGTGTGTGTGTGTGTGTGTGTGAGCACATTCATTTTTGTCTTCACTAAAAACACTATTAGTCTAACACTTTAAACCGCGCTGCTTCAAAATGTCTCTAGTTTTGCATAAATGACCAGAAAACGTCCTTAAACTCGCTAGATAAAGGGAATCCAATTAGGAAGCAATTATGCAAAAACATTAAAACTTATTCATTCACTTACTGAGGAAAGTTATCCAGTCTTCCGCATTGGCTTTCAGTTTCAACTCTCGTACAGTAGTAACCAACTCCTATAGGACTACTACTACTCTGCACCTGTCAGATGCTCAGTGGGTCTATCTTGTGTTAAATGAGTCAGGGTCTTCTTTTATACAGTCTATGGTCCTAGTGCGGAGTTTGGGGGGAGAGAGGGGTGCACTGCCTCCCCCTAGTGGCTGAAATATGTCATGATATTCAGTCTAAAATATGGCCAGTAAAACATTTATTTTTTTAAATGTATAAATATTTTAAACAAGTCAATAAAACAAAACGATTGTATGACATAAATGTGAATCATATTATATTATATTTTGTAATAAATTCATTTTTGAGCAGTCATGTGACATGGCGTTGTGACGTTAGACGGTTCCCCTTTTATTTACGCAGGACGCTGAAAAAAGGCGTTTACTTCTACACTAGGTCTATGAGTAATACCTTCCTTTTACACAGTCTATGGGTAAGACATGTTATTTAATAAGTGTAGGCCTATACTGTAAATATTTACGACCATACTGTAACAATTGTTGCTGAGCAGAGTGTGATAACGGAGTTTAACTTTATGATTGGCTGCCAGTGTGCTTCAGTTGTGTGCGATCGTGTGTGACGCGCTGTGTAGTTATGGCAAGCTTGGCACTGTTGGCTGTTACTATATATGTATGTGTAATAGCCTGTGTCACAGAATAGTGAGCCTATATTGCACAGTATTCGGTGTGGACAGCAAAGGAATAATTTTATTGTACACGGAAATGCGTCTCCTTACTGTGCACATGACAATATACACTTTGAATCTTGAATCTAGTTGGCTGTGCCCTGACGTGCCCTGACGTGCACAATGCTCTTTTTCAGACTCATCACTCATCAAACTCAGATCATTGTGCTCGAAACGTCACAGTGGTGATATCCAAATAAATTGCCTGCATTGGGAACTGCAGTGTGAGAACTTTTCTCTTGTTATTCATTTGTTGTTTAGTCCCAACACCTGCTTTATTCATCTTCTGGATGTGCACGCCACCACAAAGTTTTTAACTGTGAGTTGTATTCATAAAGATATTAATTCATATTTACATTAATACAAACAGCATGGATGAGACACCACAGTGTGGCAACTCTGGAGAAGACGTTAATACGAGCTTGAAGCAATCAGAGTGCATCACGAGCCAGCCGACAGCCGATACGGGTCCACATCTCAACACAGGTCAGTCAATCACTTGATTTATTTTTCATGTAGTGCTTCACAGACGACGGACAGGCTGATAATAAGACAACAACGTGTTGTGTTCTTCCTTCACTGTGTGATGTAGAAACTTAAAGCACAAACACTGAGAACAGACTTTACAATGAAATACGAGACATCTGTGTTTTAAATCAACAATATACATATTCAGAGATTCTGTATTTTCACATGATGGAGGAGGAGATGATGTTTTAGGGATTTCTAACGAAGTAATTTAACTTTTTTCTTGTAAAAATCACATCACACAAATTATTATTCAAAACAGTATTCAAAGAGTATCTTTTTATATAAATCTTTGAAGATATATGCTGCTTAGCCCACTTACATCCCTTATGGGGCTCATACCGTCAGCCCACATGGGCTTTATATATGGGGCCCATGTTATTGTCCAGTTCATGCCCACTCAGTACTCACATAGCCCATATTTAACCCATGTGGGGCCCACATGGACATGTTGGCTGGGTATGACCTCAATAATCAACATAAAGCAGAATTATCACCTTTTTGACAATGTCAGCAAAAACTGAAAAAGTATGAACTTCATAAATGTAGAATTTATAGCAGAGTTTTTGTATTGAATTAAATTAGATTGCACTATTTTACCTAATAAAGACGTCAGCGAGTGTAAAAAAAACTACAGCGACTACTACCTGGCAGTTTACTTCTGCAGCCACACCTCACCTCGTCTGTTTCCTCTCTGCAGGTCAGTGTGGAAAATGTCTGTTCTGTTTGCCTCTAAAGTCTGATGCGTTCACTGTCTCCTGTCTGTTCTGTTTGCCTCTACAGTCTGATGCGTTCACTGTCTCCTGTCTGTTCTGTTTGCCTCTACAGTCTGATGCGTTCACTGTCTCCTGTCTGTTCTGTTTGCCTCTACAGACTGATGCGTTCACTGTCTCCTGTCTGTTCTGTTTGCCTCTACAGACTCCTGCATTGAAGTGTGCTGCAATTGTGAAGTCTTCTGCTGCTGCATTGAGACAGTGAGTGATCTGGCATGTGTGGTGGAGATGTGCCGGGGTTGTGGGACATTGTGTAAAACCTTGTGGTGCTCCTGCGACATCCTGGAGATCTGCTTGGACTGCAGCAACGACACATAGAGCAGCCAATCAGAGACGGACTACAAGATGATGTCAACTTCCAGAGTTGATGTGTTCATGATGAGTGAACACAAACAGAGCTGCTAACATAAAGTGCTGTGTAAAAATCATTTGTTCGTCTTTGAAATGTTTTCTTTTTTTTATTAAGTGTAATTTCATCTATATTGAAGCTTTCAGAAAAGTCTGAGTCTTCCAGTCATAGTTACGATTTAATTCAATGCATTTATTGTCATTCTACAGCAGCACAAAGAAATAGTGTGTCTGATCACTCACCCACGTTCGGACCTCACACTGCCTCAGTCAACACTTCTGTCGGATTTTGTTCAGACCTCCAAACTTCTTCATGTCGTGATCTGTTCGACAGATGCCACAGAAATGTATTATTGTTATTTTATCAATACAGAAAATGTTTAAACTTCCCAATGAAGATTTGAATGTGCTCACTTCTACTAGAAACTACTTCAAGTGCCTACAAATGTTCATTTTTCTACATTATTGTGAGTTGAACTATAAGAGATTGAACTCAATAAAAAAATCAAATGAAGACTACTTTTTTCTTTATCAGAGAGACTTTCCTCATTTTATTTGACTTTTTAATTTACTTTCAAATTGCTTTTATCTCCTTTAACTATGGTTTGCCTCTCTTGCCTTTTTTCCTACATTGAAATGGTTTTCACTCATCAAATAGTTTTTATTTGTTCTCTTTTAAAACTTAATTATTTTATTATTTGAGTATTTTTTGCTGCCTTGTTGTGAAGCACCTTGGATTTAAAAAAAATGCACTATAGATCAAGTTTATTATTATTATCATTATTATTATTGTTAATAATCATATTGTTAATAACTCAATTAAAATGAGCTACCATTTCAGTGACAGAGATATTGTGTGTACTGTATGAAATATCTGTTGAAGATGAAGTGTTGGAAATAGTTAGGGAAGGAATCTAAAATATCAGACTCCATACAGAACAGAGCTGCACGCTGTCTTTTAGGTGTTCATAAGTTTACTCCTACTTTGGCCATTCAGGGTGATATGGGTTAGCTTCCTGGTCCAATAAGGTGAAAATGTGAAATGATCAGATTGATATGTCAGAAAACAGGATGAATAAGAAGGTTTTTCTTTGGAGTAAATCACACATGTGCTATTTTTGAAGAAGTTGGGTCACAATACATGTATAGTACTAATTGATCATGTTGTATACCCACAATTAGAACGTCTCTTGCTGTATTTGAAGCAAAATGGTTAAATGATATATTGTTAAAGCCCAAATTATGAACATATATTCAAATAAAGCACAGTTATGGCGCTGAATCCTATGTTACAGCAAACTTAACATGAAATCAAAGGTCCTTAGTAGCATAGTTGAGAACAGGAATCCTTCATTTGAACCTTGAAGTTGGCAGATTTAAAAGCATTCTTAGAGAATTTAATGTTTATAAGTTGGCTGTATATATAGTACTGTATTTGGTGTCTGGTTTGTGCCTCTTTGTCTTGTAAGCCCATTTGGGCTTGGCACTTTATGCATTAAACAGTAATAAATTAGAATCAGATCATGTATAAGCAGCCCAAAGGTTGAAACACCAGTTGAAGATTAAAAACCTTAGTTTAAAAAAATGTAAGCAGTAAAAAGTCACTAAAGTAAAAGAAAGAATATCACAAAAAAATATTCTATTAATTCCTTTTTAACTCCTTTTCACAGTAGAAACACACCATGGATGCATTTAGGAGGACTTGATATTGGACTCAAAGATGGTGTCCTGTTCATCCCAATAAAAGTTGTTCAGTGATACATGAAGCCAAACTACCTGGATTTTCTTCACACTTTTTTGGGCCCATTGAGCATGCTCAGTTGAGACTTCCACTAACTTCCAGTTGGCTCCATGCTCACTTGAATGGAGAAAAAAATCATATAATAGTGCGGCTATTCTGGACTCTCCAAAATACATGTCACACACACACATATTGTTCCATAGTGTTTGTATAACTAAGTCTTAATACATGCCTGATGTATGGTTCTTTAAGTAGGGGGAGAATGGGGTTGGTTGCCACACTCATTAGATCTTGGTCCCTAGAGGGCGCTGTTAAAAAGTGTTGGCACTGACAGTTTCAGATTTCGGGTGAGATGTGACTTCAAAGGTCATTTCTGTGGTAAACCGTGTTGACAGTGAGGTTAGAGATCATTTAGTGTTTAGCTCTTTAGTGTATCTCTTCTAGGCTTTTACACAATGGCTTTATAATTAAACCATCATTACCATTAAAAAGTATGAACAGAGAGCGATAGCTTAGCTACGCTACAACATGTGGTTGTTATCGTCTAATTGGGGATGTCACATTCCCTTTGGGGTTGGTTGTCACTAACTGGTATATGTACATATGATGTGATGTATCTAGTTCCTTCTTTCAATTTTAGTCAGCAAAATGAGCAGGAATTTAGTCAGGAAGACAAAGAAGGGCCAGACTCCACCAGATGTAATATAAATGTATTTCTAAGATTGCTTACATTTTTTATTTTTTGGCATTATAATATTGGGACAATCAACGACCCACCCACGACGGGGATGGTTGTCACATATTTGACAGTCCACACCGTTTGAACACAATCAGCTTAAGGTGAATAAGACCACTTAATTCCTACCTTGACACTTTACCCATAAAAAAGGATACAGTTAATAATAAAATCAAAGGAAAGTAAAACAATGTGACCCATTCTTCCCTACTAGCACTAGGCCTACTACTACTACTACTACCACTAATAATAATAATAATAATAATAATAATTAAAAGTACAGTGTTATTGTAATCCACGTGTAACTGATCTCTGTATCACACTCTGATCAGCAACAATTGTTACAGTATGGTCGTAAATATTTACAGTATAGGCCTACACTTATTAAATAACATGTCTTACCCATAGACTGTATAAAAGAAAGGTATTACCCATAGACCTAGTGTAGACGTGAACGCCTTTTTTTAGCGTCCTGCGTAAATGAGAGGGGAACCGTCTAACGTCACAACGCCATGTCACCCAACTTCTTCAAAAATAGCACGTTTCTTTAACCCACGGAGCCCTGTGTGATTTGCTCCAAAGAAAAACCTTCTTATTGATCCTGTTTTCTGACATATCAATCTGATCATTTCACATTTTCACCTTATTGAACCAGGAAGCGAACCCATATCACCCTGAACAGCCAAAGTAGGAGAAAACTTATGAACACCTAAAAAACTGCGTGCAGCTCTGTTCTGTATGGACTCTGCTATTTTAGATTCCCTAAACCCCTAACCAAAGCCCCATATCCCTGAAACATAGTTTAATATCGGGAAGTTTATATAATAACTGACACTTTAACTATTTCCAACACTTCAACTTCAACAGATATTTCATACAGTACACACAATATCTCTGTCACTGAAATGGTTGCTCATTTTAATTGTATAATAATAATAATAATAATAATAATGATAATAATAAACTTGATCTATAGTGCACTTTTTAAAATCCAAAGTGATTCACAACAAGGCAGCAAAAAATACTCAAATCATAAAATAATTAAAACTGCAAGCAGTGATGAACGGGCCCTCGCGCCCCCACGCACCGCACCGTACACGCATGTCGGTGCATGCTGCAGTCACACGGCAGACACAGCGGGCACGTAGACGTCTTGGCACCTGGGCTTGTAATGAATGTTGTGTGATGGGGCTATGTCACATTGCATGTGTCCACTAGGTGGCGCTAGAGATCACCCACCAATTACATGTCATGTTGCAGTGTATGATGTAGAGAACATATCTCATATTTCATGTAAATCGGATAATGTTTGTCATATGAGGCTGACTTCCTGTGTCCAGTAGGTGGTGCTGTGTATTTGACACAGTATTGATGCATAGATGTGTTCAGGGCGGGACCCTCTACATGCATGATGAATTTGGTGTAGATCAGACAATGCCTGTAGGAGTTATAAGGACTTCCTGCCTAATGGCGAAGCATCGAAATTATA
>JAJDFG010000838.1:0-72119 GCA_021039105.1 Scomber colias
TTAAGGTCTGTTGGGCAATTCATTTTCTGTTGACCCCTAACACCAAACCCTTCCTTCTCAAATCTGATTTTTAGGCCTGACTGATCAACACTGTTTTTAGCAAGTGTCCAAATCAGATTTGGCTCTGTTCAGACTGGGCCACATTAATGACCAATCTGACAGGTTCCCGTGGCAACGTCCGTCAGAGCAGAGGCGTCATCGAGCATGTATTGTGTTGATGTCACATAATTGCGACAGCGACAACAAACCCTCGAGCTTAGCTTGAACAGAGGACATACAAGATTTAGAGTTTGGTTTGGTCCTCCTGTCCCATGGGACTGATGTTTACCGTCCTCCATTGCCTCCAGTGATATCACCTAGCAACAACAACTGGAATAAGCGCGGGTCTGGTGTCGCATAGAGTGACGTAGCGTAGAGACGTAGAGAGACGTAATGGACAGTCAAATCCGATATGAGTGTTTGGAGCTGTTCAGACTCACACACATCTGTCCACATGAGATTTGGTTTGTAAAAGATTTCATGTGATTTATGACTTTAAAAGATATTCACATTTAACAACCTGGAACAAGATCTTCTTAAAAAAAATGACTCAAAATCATTAATCAGTTTATAAAAAATCTGTCTGTTTGAACAATTAAGGTCTGTTTGGGCAATTCATTTTCTGTTGATCAACTTATTGATCATCGACTAATCATTGCTGCTCTATAAGGAATGATGCAGTTCCTCTATGTATCGTAGAGGATGGTTATAAAATGCAGACCGTGACACCAGAGAATAGGTTTGGCATCCTAACTAGAGATCAAAAGGTTATAAATAATTAGTTATCGCTGGTGATAAATTGTGATTTTGGTGAATTATAATAATAATGTTATGCTTCGTGCCTCAAGTCATTTTCTGTACTAAAATGAAAACCCTGATCTTTTATTAAATATGAGTATATGAGTGCTGCCAATGCCTCAACAAAACCATTAAAAAATTAAATAATATTACTAAAAACTTGTCAGATGCATTCATTAACAACATTCCCTCATTATGTTACTAGAAAAGATCTGTCTTCCATTAAGTTTCCTTCAAAACATATTTGTTGTTGCCTAATAAATTATACATAAATGAATTTCAAGGAGACAGAGTTGATGCTAAAGTGCTCAAATGAGCTTATGTTGGTTTTGTGTTGAGCCTTTAGTGCAGTGCAGTGAGGAGAGTTTTCAGTTTTTTATATAAAAATGATTACATAAAAGCAAATTATCATCTGCAAACATAGTATTTATCTCTCTTTCTGTCCTTGCCCTTTATTCTATCTGTACTTCTTTTTTTTTACCCGCCCTCAGATAATAAGTGATTCCAGTAATTCAAACCCTATCTGTGCTGCCATGTTTTCTCCCTCTCTCTCTCCTTCTCCCTCTGCACTCATGAAAGAGGAAGCCAGGGAACATCTTTAAATGCCTTTCTGTCTCTCTGCTGCTCTGTCTCTTCCCCTTTCCCCTCTGATTATAGGGCGGGAGAACATCTTCAAAATCAGAGTCCCCTCTCTTTCTTCTTTCCTCTTTCTGACAGAATGACAAAGCTAATCTCCTTATCCGTTCATTTGACAGCCTTTAAGAGAACACTTTTTCATCTTCCCTCCCTTCCCTCCCTCCCTTCTGCCCTCCTCCCCCCCCCCCTATCCCTCCATCGCTCCTTTACTGTCAAGTGGATGTGTGAGAATAAAACAGTTGGCTAATACATTTTGACGTTTTATGGGAAGCGCTAGAGGGCTGTAAATGAATATTCAAAATCTGATTATATCATTGAATCATAAAAACAAACAAAACAATAAAACGACATTTAAATTGTGAAAATTAAGATTCAATTATGGAGGAAAAAAACAGCAGCACTACCACAGCTGTCTTGCCTCGGCTTGTACTGCTACACTGCATGAAAGACAGGAGTCACACACACACACACACACACACACACACCACACATACATACACACACACACAAACGTCACTTTCATCGATGGAAAATTAAATGTACGTTCAAGTTGAAATGATGGAATAATTTAACATCCAAGTGATAACGATGTCAGACCATTCACAACCTAACTCGGGCAGCAGAGAGACGGACCTTATAAGTTTATACCTAACCTATATAAAAACATATCAATTACATATCATTCATTTCATCTCGCTCCGACAGCCAGCGTGTTCTTAGTTATCACTCCAGCACCAAGCACACGGCACAAAGAGAGAGAGAAAGAGGAGGAGGAGGGAGGGAGGGAGGGAGGGAGGAAGGAAAGGAAGGAAGGAAGGAAGGAAGGAAGGAAGGGAGGAAGGAAGGAAGGAAGGAAGGGAAGGAAGGAAGGAAGGAAAGGAGGGAAAGAGAGAGGGAGGGGAGAAAGGAAAAGAGGTAGGAAGGAAGGAAGGAAAGAAGGACAGAGGAAAGAAGGGAGGAAGGGATGCTGGGAGGGACACTGGAAGGAAGGAAGGAATGAAGAAGGAAGGAAGGAAGGAAGGAAGGAAGGAAAGAAAGAGAGAAGGAGTGAGGGAGGAAGGACAGATAGAAGGAAGGAAGGGAGGATAGGAAGAAAGGAAGGAAGGAAGGAAAGGAAGGAAGGACAGACGGAAAGAAAGAAGGGAGGATAAGAAAGAAGGAAGAAGGAAAGGAAGGAAGGAAGGAGGGAGGGAGGATAGGAAGGAAGGAAGGAAAGGAAGGAAGGAAGGAAGGGAGGAGGGAGGGGGAGGAAGGAAGGACACAAGGAAGGAAGGGAAGGAAGGGAACAGCCAAAACAGACGGGGTCAATTTGACCCGGGAGGACGACAGGAAGGTTAAAGTAATAAAATAATAAGAGGGATTAAAGCTTATATTTAATATATTGGTTTTTATATATAAAAAAAAACAAGACAGCTTCTCACGTCCCAACTTAAAAAAACAAAAGTAGCTCAGGCATGAAAGACGTTCTTACTGAAATAGTTTGAAAGTCATACTGAGTGTCATGAGAAAAAAAAAAAAAAGGAAATTTGTGTCTATGTATCAAATCTATAGATTATATATCGCCCCCCTCCATCATCATCATCCTCTCCTTCGCTCTCCTTCATTATCAACTGGAGGTGAAAGAGTGAAAAAAGCCTTTTTACCTGAAGTATGGCAGCGTTACTCAAACTGAGCCTCACCACAAAAAATATAATAAAAACTTTAAGCTGTGTCCCAAATAACAGCTCATGATTCATCGTCGGCTATGTGTGTGTGTGTGTGTGTGTGTGTGTGTGTGTGTGTGTGTGTGTGTGTGTGTGTGTGTGTGTGTGTGTATGTCTCTCACCAGCAGCGAGTAGTAGATTTTGAATCCCGGCTTTGCAACAAAAGTAATCATCAGACTTGAAGGTGACTCTGAGTGTGTTGGTTTTAGAGTTGAGACTAGGCGGTGCTTTCTGCCCACACCAGCGACCCCAAAATTATAGTGCTGGTCTCCGATTGGTCCTCCACTTCAACAAAGTCATACCTGGTGCGAGAGACGGAGATGGAGATGGAGATGGAGGATGGAGAGGCAGATGAAGGTGTGGGAGGAAAGAGAGAGAAAAAAAATATATATATATGAATGATAAATATTGAAAGTGCCAAAATACAAAAAAAAAGGTGAGATTTTTGACACTGAAGAAAAACATGAACAGGTTTTTGTCTCATAAATGAAAAAGCTGATCAGGTTAGCTGAGAGAAAAAAAATATCTAATGGCACAGGAAGCTGATGACTTGATTATACACTACACCAAGTCCAGACTGGTCAAATATTTTTGAGTAGACCCGTCCACTGTAAACATTCATGCAAAGAAATCTGTTCATCAGCTTTCTGCCATGAGTTTGATTGATATCAATGTTTGTCCTTTAACCTTCCTGTCGTCCTCCCGGGTCAAATTGACCCCGTCTGTTTCGATTGTTCCTTCTTTCCTCCCTTCCTTCCTTCTATCCTTCCTGCCTATCCTTCCCTCCTCCCTTCCTTCCTTCCAGCATCCCTTCCTCCCTTCTTTCCTCTATCCGTCTTTCCTTCTTTCCTTCCTGCCTTCCTTCCTTCCTTCCTTCCTTCCTTCCTTCCTTCCTACCTCTTTTCCTTTCTCCCTCTCCCTTTCTCGCCAGGCTAGCTGTTTTCCATCTGTTCTCTCTCTAAGCTAAGCTAAGCTAAGCTAACTGGCTGACTGCTCCAGCATTGAAGAGAGATGTTGATTTTCTCATCAAACTCTTGGCAAAGAAGGAAATAAGCATAATTCCCAATATGTCAAAATATCCTTTTATGGGTTTATAAAATATGGCTAAACTATTTCATTAATTTTAACTTATCTGATAGTTGGACTGCTCACACCTCTTGCCACATCAGACTCTGGGCTGTTTTACATATCTCCATGACTACTTTGGTGAGTGCTGTGTTATCATAAATTAGATTTTTTAAAAATATAGCTACAAAAAAGTTTCCTTTAAAGCAGAGGTGTCAAACTCATTTTCATTCAAGGGTCATATACAGACCAATTTGATCTCATGTCATGTAGGCCGGATCATTAATAAGATGGAGGGAAAGAAGGAAGGAAGGAAAGACAGGCAGAAGGAAGGAGGAAGAAAGGTAGGAAAGACAGACAGTGAAGGACGGACGGAGGGAAAGAAGGAAGAACAGAAGGAAGAAAGGAAGGAAGGAAAGATGTAAGGAAGGACAGAAGGAAGGAATGAACGAAGAAAGGAAAAAAGGAAGGTAGGAAGGACAGAAGGAAGGAAGGAATGAAGAAAGGAAAAAAGGAAGGTAGGGAGAACAGAAGGAAGGAAGGAACGAAGAAAGGAAGAAAGGGGAGGAAGGACAGATGGAAAGAAGGACAGAAGGAAGAAAGGAAGGAACGAATGAAGAAAGGAAACAAGGGAAGGTAGGGAAGGAAGGACAGATAGAAGGAAGGAAATGAACACAGGATGGCAAGTGGACCGGATCGCACCCCCTCGGCGGGCCGTATCTGGCCCACGGGCCGCATGTTTGACACCCCTGCTCTAAAGACATAATGTAATGCTTCTGATACTAAAGCACCATTTAGGAGAGTTTTATGGTCTAGGGGTTTACTACTTCACTTCATCCTGCCAGAGTCCTTGAAAACAACGGAAACTTTTAGAGTAACTTTGAATGAATGTTTCAGCAATCAATGCCCTAGTCAATTAGTAAGTCCATCTATCAAACACACACAAATACACACACACACACACACACACACACACACACACACACACACACACACACACACACATAAAGTCAATGTGACACACATACGATTTGAAAAACCAAGCAAAGCTCTTTTCTCCCCTCTTCTTACCTTTCTAAATCTCTCTCCTCCCCCTCTTTTCCCCACGCTGCTCCCTCTTGTCTTTTCAGCAAAGTGCTTACAAAGACAGCTGAGTTGCAATGTGGGGATTAAAAAGTCTATTTTCTCTCCCTTCAACCCTCAAGGGACAAACTTCTTCTACTTCTTGCCAAGAAAGCATGCTTCAACTATCCATCTCTCTCATAGTGATACCCTCCCTTCCCCTCCCTCCCCCACAACTTTTAGAATTATTTTCTCACACATCATTTAAATCAAAGCTTACTGTTGATGTGCTGATGTGCATATGTTATCAAATCATTTTTTCATTTTCGTTTTCATTCAACTTTTTGTTTTTTGTCACTCCAAACCACCCTGTCTGTTATTCTTTCTCTCACTCACTTTCCTATTGTCTTTAACCCTCCTGTTGTCCTCGAGTCAAGGAAGGAAGGGGGGGAAGAAGGACGGAAGGATTGATGAAAGGAAAGAAGGAAGGAAAGGAAGAAAGTAAGGAAGGAAGGGCGGAGGAAAGAAGGAAGCAAGAAAGGTAGGGAGAAAGGAAAGAAGGAAGGGAGGAAGGAAGGGGGAGGAAAGAAAGAGAGAAGGAAAGAAGGAGAGAGGGGAGGAAGGAAGGAAGGAAGGAAGGAAGGAAGGAAGGAAGGAAGGAAGGAACAGACAGGGTCAACTTGACCCCTGCTATTA
Organism: Scomber colias; assembly: GCA_021039105.1. Taxonomy (NCBI): domain Eukaryota; kingdom Metazoa; phylum Chordata; class Actinopteri; order Scombriformes; family Scombridae; genus Scomber; species Scomber colias. The sequence goes on from JAJDFG010000838.1 coordinate 6,000, forward strand.
CTCTGTATCTCTATCCTTCTTTCCCATTATTCAGTTATTGTCCTTCTCTAATCTCTTCTCTTCTCTTCTTGTCCTCTTCTCTAAATCCCATCACTCCCCTCTACTTCCTTTCCTGGATTTACCTGCACGCTCCGTTCTCAGCCTCCTCCAGGCCAAAGTGTCCGTCAAACTCCAGGTGTATTTGGCTTCCTGGCGGTGACAGCAGTTTCCATGACAACAGCAGGTTGCGGGGGTAAGCGTTGGGGTAGCGTGGACTGTGGATGACTCCACCGACGGCGTTACCGTGATGTTTTCCTCTTTGCGGTACAAGTCTGTGGTGAGGCGATTGCTGTCTGTTAGTGGTTACAACTGATCAGTTAGTTAGTCCAGTTATAAATGGACACAAGCACAGCAGCTTGTTCACATGCACATCATATACACATCCATATGAACTTTAACCCTCCTGTTGTCCTCGAGACAAGGAAGGGAGGATGGAAGGGAGGAAGAAGGAAGGCAGGAAAGGAAAGAAGGAAAGGGAGGGAGGAATGGAAGAAGGATGGAGGAAAGAAGGAAGGAAGGAAGGAAGGTAGGAGGGACAGAGGAAGGGGACTAAGGTAGGGGGAGGACAGAAAGAGAGAAGGAGGAAGGGAGGAAGGGAGGAAGGAAAGGAAAGGAAGGAAGGTAGGTGGGAAGGAGGGAGGGAGGGAGGGGAGAATGGAAAAGAGGAAGGAAGGAAGAAGGACAGAGGAAGGGAGGAAATAAAGAGAGAAGGAGGAAGGGAGGAAGGAAAGGAAGGAATGAAGGGAGGGAGGAAGGAAGGAAGGAAGGAGGGAGGGAGGGAGGGAGGGAGGGGAGAAAGGAAAAGAAGAAGGAAGGAAAGAAGTACAGAGGAAGGGAGGAAGGTAGGGGGGAGAGAAAGAAAGAGAAAAGGAGGAAGGGAGGAAGGAGGGAAGGAAAGAATGAGGGAGGGAGGAAGGAAGGCAGGAAAGAAAAGAAGGAAGGGGGATGGAGGAAGGAAGGAAGGAAGGGAGGAAGGAAGGATGGAGGAAGGAAGGAAGGAAGGAAGGAAGGAAGGAAGGAAGGAACAGTCAAAACAGACGGGATCAGTTTGACCCGGGAGGACAACACAAAGGTTAATGGACGTTGACACAGAGACTGAAGCAGACAAACACAGACGAACAATTCATACAAAGATTTTCCAAAATAAAAGTACAAGATGGTCGAGAAACGAGAAATAAATCCAACAGCTGGTTATCAAGGTGAGAATATCTTTCCTTGCTCACACCAGCTTTTTATTTTATATTTCTTATACATGAATGGAAAAAAAAGGTAGATAAAGTCAAAGGGTCAACAGAAGAGAAAAACCCCCATTCACATTCGTATTGAGTTATGAATATCGACCGCTCATTTGAAGAACAAATAGCCCCAAAATAAATGTGGAGTCATTAGAAATCATTCCCACTCTATAACAAACACTATAGCTACAGAGTCAGTTAACTGCTTTAGTGAATCTATCGTTCAGCTGATCGACAGAAAACTAATTGGCAACTATTTTTATGAATGAGTGAACAAGTGATCATTAGCTGGTTCTAGCCTCTCAAATAACTTTACTGTGATGTGATTAATCTATAATATAATCAATGAATCTATCAATGATGAAAACGAGTGGCTCTAATACTGTAATTGGCAACTATTTTGAAAGTCAATTAATTTTTTGTTGTTGTTATTTTTCAAAAATGCCAAATGTTCAGATTAAATATGAGGATTTTAGACTTCCTTCCTTCCTTTCTTCATTCCTTCTGTCCTTCTTTCCTTCTTCCTTCCCTCCTTCCTTCCTTTCCTTTCTCCCTTCCTCCTGTCCTCCTTTCCTCCCTCCCTCCCTCCTTCTCTCTTTCCTTCCTTCCCCCCTTCCTTCCTTCCTTCCTTCCTTCCTTCCTTTCCTCCCTCCCTCCCTCCTTCTCTCTTTCCTTCCTTCCTTCCCTCACTCCTCCATCCCTTCCTCCCTCCCTTCCTTCCTTTCCTTTCTTCCTTTCTTCCTTCCTCCCTCCTTCCTTTCCTTCCTCCCTCCCTCCCTGCCTCCTTTCCTTCCTTCTTCCTCCCTTTCTAACTTCCTTCCTTGACTCGAGGACAGCAGGAGGGTTAAATAAAACAAGCAATTTGAAAACATCAACATTAACTATTTGAGGCCATGACAGATACTGTTCAATATTTTCTAATTAATAACAAGAAACGGATCGATAATAAAAAATAATTGTCAGTTGCAGCTCTTAATAATACTTTATAGTATCTCATTTTGGATGAACTGATGCATAGCCTGTCAGTCTGCCTAAAAAATATTGTAAAACATACTACAATCTGAACACAGCAAGGAAAGTATGCATGGTATGTACTATACACACACACACACACACACACACACACACACACACACACACACACACACACACACACACACACACAAACACACACACACACACACTCACTCGCTCTCTCTAAAATGAGATATGCACAATATATAACATAACATATACCACCAACCACCTAAAGACTGAATTAAAATCAAAGCTTTATTACTTCACTGACTTCTTTAACAAACAGTGGTACTTTCTAAACTAGCATGTAAAGCATAATAATTGCTCATGAACATCATAATCAAAACCCACTGAATGTTTAATCCTGGTGTTCACAACAAAATGCAATTAACTGTCCTCATCATTTTACCCACACGCACACACACACACACACACACACACACACACACACACACACAAAGACTCAGAAGGTCAGCCTGTGTGCTGAAGTAGGCTGACAGGGCTGTTTTTTTCTGAAAGGTGTGTGGTTTTTGCAAGGAAGAGCGAGCTGAATGCATAATCAAGCCACTATACCCTGCACCCCAGGGAGATGATGATGAAGCTTTGGCCTTCTCCTCCACCTCTTCACTTGCAAGCCCCCCCAATCATTTCCCCCCTGCTGTCCCATCCCTTTCTTTCCCTCTCTTTACAATTCACTTCTTTGCTTCAGTCAATGATCCTGTCTCATCAGTCATTCAGCGTTCTTCTGTAGTCACACTGTTCTGCAAAATCCGACTTCAGCAATTAACACTGTACCTAAGTGTGTGTGTGTGTGTGTGTGTGTGTGTGTGTGTGTGTGTGCATATTTGTATGCGTGGGTGGGTGGTTGTGTGTGTGTGTGTCAGGGCAGAGTTTGTTTGTAGTAGGATTCTTGCTCTGCTGATCAGAGGCTTGACTGTGTGGGTCCTTTCACTCATAAAAATGCTTATGGGTCAGGAATTTACACCCACTAAGGTTGCTGGGGAATGAAGCTCTCTCTCTCTCTGTGTGTGTGTGTGTGTGTGTGTCTGTGCATAAGCTTGTGCAGTATGTGCCTATTTTGATTAGAGAGTTTGTGTTTATGTGTGTGTGACTGTTATCATTTCTCTGTATATAGTCATCTCTTAACCCTCCTGTTGTCCTCGAGTCAAGGAAGGGAGGGAGGAAGGGGGGAAGAAGGAAGGAAAGGATGGAGGGAGGAAGGAAAGGAAGAAGAAGGAAGAAAAAGGAGGAAGGAAAGGAGAAGGGAGGAACAAGGAAGGAAACGAGGGAGGAAGTAAGAAGGAAGGAAGGAAAGAAAGGAGAGAGCGAGGGAGGAAGGAAGGAAGGAAAGAATGGAGTTAGGAAGGAAGGAAACGAGGGAGGAAGTAAGAAGGAAGGAAGGAAAGAAAGGAGAGAGCGAGGGAGGAAGGAAGGAAGGAAAGAATGGAGTTAGGAAGGAAGGAAGGAAGGAAGGAAGGAAAGGAGAGAGCAAGGGAGGAATGAAGGAAGGAAGGGAGGAAGGGAGGAAGGAAGGAACGAAGGGAAGAAGAAGGAAGGGAAGGAGGAAAGAAGGAAGGAAAGGAGGGAGGAAGGAAGGAGGATTTTCAGAATAAAGGTGCTGCAATACCTCTCTATTCCCATAATGGTCTGATCTCAGTAATATACTTTTTCGGTGGCAAATGAATGGAATGAAATATTTAGGAATCAATATTCCATCCCCCCGTAAGCAACATATTCAGTGTGAAATGTCTGTGCAGTGAAGGATGACATTAATAGATGGACAGCTTTACCACTATCTCTATGGGGCAGAGCTGAATTTTGAAACCAAAGCTTATATCCTGTAAATAATTTCTTCTATTGCTCTTAAGTTTCCTGACAGCTGGTTCAAACACATATGTTCCCTCTTCACTCAATGCCTTTGGAACAAAAATAAACCCAGAAGTGCATTCAAAAAAAATAATTATACCAAGAAGTAGATTTCTAGGAGGTCCAGATGTGTTTAACTACTCTGTCTGATAGGAACCAAGGCAGGAACTACGCCATAGCTTTCCTTTTTTTGCTCAAGGGGGTTGATGATGATATTATGCCTCCATGCTTCAACTGTGATGGCAACAAAATCATGCATAGCAGTATCTTTATTAACCCTCCTGTTGTCCTCGAGTCAAGGAAGGAAGGGAGGAAGAAGGAAGGAAGGGAGGGAGGAAGGAAGGAAAAAAGGAGGGAGGAAGGAAGGAAAGGAGGAAGGAAGGAAGGAAGGAAGGAAGGAAGGAAAGGAAAGGAGGGAGGAAGGAATAGAGGAAGGAAGAAGGAAGGAAAGGAGGGAGGAAGGAGGGAAAGAAGGGAGGAGGGAGGGAGCGAGAAAGGAAAAGAGGTAGGGACGAAGGAAGGTAAGAAGGACAGGAAAGAAGGGAGGAAGGGAGGGAGGAAGGAAGGAAGGAGGGAAGGAAAGAAAGAGAGAAGGAGGGAGGGAGGATAGAAGGAAGGGAGGAAAGGAAAGAAGGAAAGAAGGAAGGACGAAGGAAGGAAGGAAGGAAGGAAGGAACAGTCAAAACAGATGGGGTCAATTTGATCCGGGAGGACAATACAAAGGTTAAAGTGAGTTAGTGATGAATCACCCTCATGCATGAATCCAAGATGTAAAGGATACAGAAAATATAAATGCATCTCGAACCCCAATCATGTTTTCAGGGGAGCTCATGTCTTATCAAAAGAAGTCAATTTCCTCCTGGCTCCCTTATAGTTCACACCATGCATTACCAAGTGGGCTTAAGAAATCAATTCAGGCCCAATATAAGGATGTAACCCTGGCATCGCTGGGATGTTTGTACTTCCACTCAGGTTGCTTAGGATCAGGACCATAATGCATCACTTAGCACCTCACACTGGGCTTCTATGTGGAGTTAGGAATACATTTAGGTCAGGGGTGTCAAACATGCGGCCCGCGGGCCAGATACGGCCCACCGAGGGGTGCAATCCGGCCCACTTGCCATCCTGTGTTCTTTTCCTTCCTTCCATCTGTCCTTCCTTCCTTCCTTTTTTCCTTACTTTGTTCGTTCCTCCCTTCCTTCTGTCTTTCCTTCCTTCGCTTCTTATTTCCATCGCTTCTTATTTCTTTCTTTCCTTCCTTCCTTCCTTCCTTCCTTCCTTCCTTCCTTCCATCTTTTTAATGATCCGGCCCACATGAGATCAGATTGGTCTGTATGTGGCCCTTAAATGAAAATGAGTTTGACACCTCTGATTTACGTACAAGATCATTCAAAGTAGCATTCTCTGTAAAGCATATATAACTCCTAATTGTGGTTGCCATGGTGCATTAATGAATTTGTTATGGGACTGTCCTGTTGTGAAGTCTGTTGTTGTTAGAGGTGCATGCCCTGATGTTGATCCTCCCCTAACTTTGAGTAAAAAACCTGATAATATAACTGTATCCCATGAATGATTACTGTTCTGACTGTTCCTCCTTTTCTTCCTTCCTTCCTTCATTCCGTCTTTCCTTCCTTCATTCCTTCCTCCCCTCCTTCCTTCCTTCCTTCCTTCCATCTTTCAGTCTCTCCTTCCTTCCATCTTTCCTTCCTTCATTCCTTCCTCCCCTCCTTCCTTCCTTCCTTCCTTCCATCTTTCAGTCTCTCCTTCCTTCCATCTTTCCTTCCTTCCTCCCTTCCTTCCTTCTTCCTCCCTTCCATCCTTCCTTCCTTCCTTTCTTCCTTCCTTCCTTCCTTCCTTCCTTCCTTCCTTCCTTCCTTCCTTCTTTCTTCCTCCCTTCCTTCTTCCTTCCTTCCTTCCTTTTAAGGGAGTCATGACTGGAGGGTTACTTAGACCTGATTAACATGTAAAGAGCAGCCGGTCTACTGAAAGAGAGACTGCAACATTGTCATGAGAACCTGGACCTGAAGGTTGAATGCATGTGGTTATATTATATTATTAATGTAATGTGTGTGTGTGTGTGTGTGTGTGTGTGTGTGTGTGTGTGTGTGTGTGTGTGTGTGTGTGTGGATATGTGTGTGCAAATTTTCTCAAGCAGCTCTTTTGGATGCTGTTCCTCAGTCACAGCACTGACCTTACTATAAATCATTCAGTGATGTCAATGAAACCAATGCAAATTAATGCAAATGATACAATGATAAGCACAAGAGATTTCAGTTAAGGATCTCATTCTTAGAAGAAGTGACAGCGCTGGAAACTGACGGGAGTATTTTGTCTGTCTGTGTGTGATTTTTGGTTAAAGGGCTGAAATGAAATCAGGGTCGAGCAGCAACCAGGGGCATTCAACACATAACATATGTTGGGGGCTCAGAGGGATAGAAGTGCTGCTGTCTTGAAGTATTACGACACTGACACATTTTTGTCTGCTGTTTTAGTTCTGCGCTACAACATGTTCGACTTAAAATGAAAGTGTTGGAGATTTTAATTTAATGTGTTCAATATATTTTGGTTCCCTGAAATGGGATTTATAAAAAGGACAACAAATCCTTCACTTCAAACAAACTCAAATTAAAACTGCTAGCACTTCAATCTCATAGTCAGTCTATAAAAATCGAATATGATATACAAATATAAAATCACGTCATCTCCGGATGAGCAATGGATGAATGAAATATATATTAAATTATGAGAGGCTATTATTACAAGGTTTAACTATGTATGTAACAATATATTCTTCCAGTACAGTAAATCACCTTCAAATATGTTACCAAAATAGAGTTTGACTTTAATTTGTCTCGCTCTCTTGCCCACAGTAACTACCACTGCTGCTCTGGTGCTTGACGTTCCAGCATCTGGTTTGTATCTCTTATTGTTGGAAGTGACAAAAAGCATCAGAGAAACTACAACACAGTCTATGTCTTTATCTACTTGCAGTTCTTACTCCATTAAACTGAAGCTTAGATTAAAAAAAAAAATCCATATGGGCTTTGTATGTGTCTGTTCTCCCATTGGGACGGAGCAGAGAGAGTCTCAATTGAAAGCATTGTTGTAGGTGAGAGAGTCAAGGGAGGAAGTTAGGAATGGAGGAAGAAGGACGGAAATGAGGAAGGAAGGGAGGAAGAAGGAATTAGTGGAGGGAGGAAGAAGGAAGGAAAGGAGGAAGGAAGGAGAGAGGGAGGAAAGGAAGGAAGGAAGGAAGGAAGGAAGGAAGGAATTGACCCAATCTCTGTTGACTGTTCCTTTCTTCCCCTCCTTCCCTCTTTCTTTGCTCCCTCCTCCTTCCATACTTCTTTCCTCACTTCCTTCCTTTCCTTCCTCCCTTCCTTCTCTCCTTACCTACTTCCTCTTTTCCTCCCTCCCTTTCTCCTTACTCATTTCATTCCTTCCTCCTGTCCTTCCTTCTTCCTTTCCTTTCCTTCCTCCCTTCCTTCTTTCCCCAATTCCTTCCTTCCTTATTTCCTTCCTTCCTCCTATTCTTCTCTCCTTACCCCCTCCCCACACTTCCTCCCTTCTTTCCTTCTTTCCTTCCTTCCTTCCTTCCTTCACCTGAAGACAGCAGGAGGGTTAAATACATCTGTATGTGAGCAGACAAAGCGAAGAACACATGGAAAAAGCTTAGCAACAATCTTAGACTCCATAAGGCTGCAGAACCGACAGCCATGTCTAAGAATAGTTGTAACTAACTTTGCTGTGGTTTTCTTTGTATTATCATTCCTGTGTTTTAAGTCACATAACACTTATCTCTTCCAATCTTGACAGAAAGTATAATTTCTGCAATCTCAAGAAACAAGATGAGGTCAAAAGTGCTGATGACATCACTGACAGTCTGTTTCACACTCCTCGATTTAAACTACACTTATACATTTACACACTCAACACACAATGTCTCACACTGGCAATTAAGCTTTCAGACTGCTGATCTGACACTTAAATAACTGTGACAATGGTGCTGCGTGACTGTGTGGTGTGGCCTGTGTGGTGTGGCCTGTGTGTGTGTGTGTGTGTGTGTGTGTGTGTGTGTGTGTGTGCGTGGTGCTAATGAAAGTATGTTTGTGCATGTGATGTGCCAAGTTCTGAGGAAAAAGTTCTTGATTGAATGTGTGTATTTGCATGGATGCATGTCTGCCAGGATGTATGTGGGTAAATTCTCACTAATTAAACTTGGCTCTCCCACCTCCAGTGCCAGGGTGTGATGTTCTTCATGGCTCTGGGATCTATTTCTGATCCAAGTACCAATCACACTCCAATCACCCAGCAACCAGTTTGCATCAAAGACCTACAGTACAAAATAGCTCTATGGAGACGACGGCACCCAAGTCACGAGAAAAGAACTTATCATGAAGATGTAAAAGTTTGCATTTCTTTCTCCATTAAAATGTGTTTTTGGCGAAGTCCCACGTGGACAAAGACTTTCCTGATTATAAACTTCACCCCCTTTTAATCAGGCGGGGAGTTCTGGTCCTCTGAAATGAAGCCAACGCGGAAGTAACTTAGAACTGCATTCTATCAGAAGGCCACCAGGGGGCGACCGTCTCAATACAAGTCAATGGAGAATTCACCAACTTCTCACTTGATTTCTAACCTCAGTAAACATTTTCAAAATGTGTTTATGGTCTCAATCGCTAGTTTAAAGCCTTCTTCAATGCAGTATGATGTTCATTTGGGACATTTTGGCCTCCTTGATTTTATATTTGACGATAAAGCAGGGTATGCATTAGGGCATGGCTACGTCCTGATTGACAGGTTGATTGACCAATGTCCTTGAGATCCAGCCCTCGCAACCATAGCAACCTCCCCGCTTCGCCCATGACCCCGCCTCATGCCCATATAAGTAGAATCCGTGTTTTTATTTTTCCCAGCATGCACCTGAAATTGTCAAGATGGCGCTGCCCAGATTCGAAACTATTGGCTTCCGAGCAGCAGTCCACAAACCAATGGGTGACGTCATGGATGTTACGTCCATTTCTTTTATACAGTCTATGGTTTTTGGCGAAGTCTCACATGGACAAAGACTTCCTGATTATAAACTTCATCCTTCTTCTAATCCAAACTCTTTATTCTGTGCAAACCAAACAGTCTTTTTTACTGAGTGACAGTTTGCNCTGAGTGACAGTTTGCATATGATACATTCTCACTCAGAGACACACTCCCACAGGACATTACCTATAACAAGGCAACCCCATTTCCTACATCTTCCATCCCCTGTCTAACATATCCTGTCTGACTTTCATCTTCTCAAAGTGAATTCTCATAAGCCCCAACACTAGCAAAGAGGACACACATACTCTACGTAACACATGCACTTTCAGTTGTGAATAAAATTCCCCAGAGATGTGCAATGCAGCTGTTCTCATTCTTGGTGGCATTCCCAGTTTCTGTCTATAAAAAGAGACACTTTCAACTGCTGATGTGTTTTGAGACTGTAAAATTAGTTCAAAGGTGAAACTAAATTTTTGCATTTAATAATTTAAAATAGTCAGTTGCAACAAAGTTAGTTATAAGGAAAAATTGAAATTCACCGCTAAGAAGAGAATAAGAGAGTAAATGTCACTCCCGGGTCAAATGAAACCAATCCCAGTGTAAGGTAAGGATTATTATATAGTGTAGTATAATAGAACAATAGTTTGTGTATAACATAGATAACATAATACAACATAGATAACCTTTGACTGTTTATTCATACTACAGTTAATGAGGATGCTGAGTAAATTTGGATTGGCTTGGATGAACAGTCGCTTTACCAATTATCTGCAGAAATATTTGACTGCAAGTGTAAGTAGGCTACAGCTACATCCTCAAATTTTGTCAAGACTCTCCCTTCCAAATTTGTTTTATCTGCTGAATATTTGGAAACTGTCATCCATGCTTTTCATTTCATCTTGCTTAGACTCTTGGGACTCACTATACTGCCATTGGTCTTTTTGTTGTGCCGTTAAAAAGCAATAAAAGCGTGAATTACAAATTAAAAAAATTATATAATTATTTTGCTTGGTCCCTGAATGCATCACTGACTTAATTACTTATTATATTATGAGCCTGAATGCAGCCTGAGATCCTTTATTAGAGGTGTGTTAGAAATGAATCGGTCAAGAGTCAGGGCAATAACCTGCATGACATCATCTTTTAAATTGATCTTAAAAAACATACTTTTTAAGAATTGCTTTCTCTTTAATTGGTTATTCTTCTATTTTTTACTCATTTTGACTGTTGTCCTCAGGTCAAGGGAGGACAGGAGGAAGGAAGGGAGGACTAGAAGGAAGGAAGGAAGGAAGGAAGGAATAAGGAGGGAGGGAGGGAGGGAGGAAAAGAGGAAGGAAGTAAGGAGAGAACAAAGGAAGGAAAGCAGGAAGGGATGAGGAAAGGAGGAAAGGAGTAAGGAGGGAGGGAGGGATGAAGGAAGGAAGGAAAGGAGTAAGGAAGGAAGGAAGTGAGGAAGAAAGGAAGGAAGGAAGGAAGGAAGGAAGGAGGCAGGGAGGAAAAGGGGAAGGAAGTAGGGAAGGAGGAGGGAGCAAAGAAAGAGGGAAGGAGGGGAAGAATAGAAGAAAAATTAAAGAAAGAGGGAGGAGGAAGGAAGGAAAGGAGGAAGGAAAGAAAGAAGGAACAGTCAAAAGAGATGGGGTCAATTTGACCCGGGAGGACAACATGAGGGTTAAATAATTCATACCTCGCTTGTCATTATTACTCTAACAATTCTACTTTTATTTATTATTTATCTGGTAATTTATCTTGTTATTATGACTTGTTGTTGTTGTTGTTATTATTATTATTTCAGCATATTTTTAAAAAATGCAACAGAGGAGTTAAAGGTAAACATCCTCGTGGCTTTGTGGCTTTGTGGCTTCATAGTGTGGAGTCACTGACACTGACCATAACTCAGTGGTGTGTTGTGTTTTCTGCCACGGAGGATAAATAAATGTCTTGTTCACGTCTCTTGTTAACATTACAGTATGTGATGTGTCAGAGGTCTCCAAACACAACTCTGAGCTGCGGTTCTAGCTGTCGCAGCACAAGAGAAACACAAAAACTGATGAATAATGAATGACAAACACCAATTATTAAAACTGGAGGCAATAACTCACAGTTCAAAAATCGGATCCATCTCACTAGTGTTACATTTGAAAATGAGAGCGGATCCATGGGGTGTCAAACATGCAGCCCGTGGGCCAGAACCGGCCCGCCGAGGGGTCCAAACTGGCCCACTTTCCTTCCTGTCTTTTTTTCCTTCCTTACTTCCTCCCTTTCTTTCTTTCTTTCTTTTTTCTACTTTCCTTCCTTCCTTCCTGTCTTCTTTTTCTTCTTTCCTTCCTGCTTTCCTTCTGTCCTTCCTCCCTTTCTTTTTTTCTTTTTTCCTTCTTTCCTTCCTGTCTTCTTTTCCTTCCTTCCTCCCTTCCTTCTGTCCTTCCTCCCTTTCTTTCTTTCTTTTTTCCTTCTTTCTTTCCTGTCTTCTTTTCCTTGCTTCCTTCCTCCCTTCCTTCCATCTGTCCTCCCTTTCTTCCTTCTGTCATTCCTCCCTTCCTTCCTTCCTTCCTTCCTTCCACCCTTCCTTCCTTCCCTCCTTCCTTCCTTCCTTCTTTTCCTTCCTGTCGTTTTTTCCTTCCTTACTTCCTCCCTTTCTTTCTTTCTTTTTTCTTCTTTCCTTCCTTCCTTCCTGTCTTCTTTTTCTTCTTTCCTTCCTCCTTTCCTTCTGTCCTTCCTCCCTTTCTTTTTTTCTTTTTTCCTTCTTTCCTTCCTGTCTTCTTTTCCTTCCTTCCTCCCTTCCTTCTGTCCTTCCTCCCTTTCTTTCTTTCTTTTTTCCTTCTTTCTTTCCTGTCTTCTTTTCCTTGCTTCCTTCCTCCCTTCCTTCCATCTGTCCTCCCTTTCTTCCTTCTGTCATTCCTCCCTTCCTTCATTCCCTCCTTCCTTCCTTCCTTCCTTCTTTTCCTTCCTGTCTTCTTTTCCTTCCTTCCTTCATTCCTTCCTCCCACCCTTTCTTCATTCCTTCCATCTGTCCTTCTTTTCCTTCCTTCTTTTTAATGATCCGGCCCACATGAGATCATGTATGTATGTGGCCCTTGAATGAAAATGAGTTTGACACCTCTGATGTAAATAATAAAATCATCCTTATACAGAAACATTTTAATATACTGGCTCCTGTATATATAATCTTTTAATATACAATTTGAGGCAGATTTGTTATGTATTGTTTTATTATATTTGAGACATTAATAAATAGATTTTTTTCTAATAAACTTAATTTTGGTGGTGTTACTCTTTAACAAAAATAAAAAATATGCTCATTATTATTATAGTTGTTATTACAGTCCCATTTCTCTCCTTCCCAGTTATCAGCTGAATTGTTTATTCATCTGTGTTTGGCAACAGAGTGTAAAACATTGCCCATTAGCAGCAAAACTGCTGCTAAACACTGTGTGTGCACGCATGAATGTGTGTGTGTGTGTGTGTCTCTGCGTGTGTGTGTGTGTGTGTTTATGTCATTGGTTGTTTATGTGTATAAAGTAGGTTTGTATGTGCGCATCTGTTCATCACTATATATGGGTCTGTGTTTGTGTGGGTGTATGTGTGTGTATCGGTTGTTGATGCGGGAAGCTGTACTTGCACCCTCAGAGTATTTCCACCCATGAGAAATAACCAAAGCCTTTTCCATCTGGCTAAATGTTAGCTCAAGGCATGTGTGTATGTTTGTGTGTGTGTGTGTGTGTGTGTGTGTGTGTGTGTGTGTGTGTGTGTGTGTGTGTTTGTGAATTGCTGCACTGCTTATCAAAGCCTGTGCTGGCTCCACTGTTTTGCCACTCTCTCATGACAAATCAGCTTTAAATATTCTCCCTTGTTTCTAAGTCACGCTCACACAAGCATGGAGGCATGAAAAAGACAAACACACACACACACACACACACACCCTGGGGCTGAACACTGCATGCCGAGGGGTGTCAGCTTTGGTCAGCATCGGCTCTCGCCCCTCATCTCTCCTCCTCTCTCTCTCTCTCTCTCCTTCACTTCCTCTGCTCCCTCCATCCTGCACCATCTTCTCTAATTCTCTCTCCTTCTCTTTTCTCACCACGACAGAATCACTAAAGAAGCTACATTTTTTTTCCTTTTTAGGCTATGCTCATCAGTGACTGATATAGAGTCCCACATTTGGAAATTATTTCACGCATCAAGACCATGCCAAACCTGTGTTAATAAAAAAAAAAAAAAAAAAATAGTGTGTTCCAACTGCCTCTCTATCTCGCTTTACTCTTCTCTCTTTCAGATCATCATTTTAGTGCAGCTCCACCTTTGCTGCTGAGAGCAATTAACTTCCATCTCTTTCTTTTATGCAAAGAGACTGCATGATTTTTGCAGTTAGTGTAAAAGTGTAGGGAATTGGGATGCTGGAGTGCAACGGCTTAGCGAGGAAAGCAGAATATAGGCGAAATATGACATAGGGGCCTTTCAATTATTCTCCACTCTAAGTAAGGCAATGATGGTCAAGAAGGGGAATGCATGTTTAAAGAAAGGTTGAATGTGGTGTGTCCAGTGCATTAGATAGGCCACACATGCATTTAGCTGAGAGTTACATATAAGCCAAGGCAGCTGAGGGTGTACATATCCATGAATTATAGAAAACAGCAAGCCTATATATATAATTACAGAAAAGAGTACACTACATGTGCATTATGTCCTCTCAGTTGGACACAAGTGAGCTGCTGCTGCATTAGCTTGATGACTGCAGAGTGGCGGTCAGGAAGGTGTCATGGGATAACATGATGTGGATATCTGAATTAGGGCAGCAACTAACATTTTTTGTCATGAATTGAATTGATGCTTGGGTCTGTAAAATAATGACAAATGTTATAATTGATCATGCACTAAACAGCCAATTTTACCACTGGCAAGGGTAGTTAGAAAAAACAGCCAATAATAATGCTTATAAATATTGTGACAGTTATGATTAATTGATTATCAAATGTTGAATTTTCATTTTCTTTCAAACAGCAACTATGGAATACGTTAATGAACTAATTACTGAAATAAGTTTTAGCTATAAAAATAGTTATTTTTTAGCTCTTGTGTCGTCCTCCCGGGTCAAATTGACCCCGTCTTATTCTTCTTTCCTCCCTTCCTTCCTTCCGTCTGTACTTCCTCCATCCCCCTTTCTTCCCTCCTTCTTTCCTTCCCTCCTTCCTCCCTCCTTTCCTTCCTTCCCTCCTTTCCTTCCTTATTCCTTCCTCCCTTCCTTCTTTCCTCCCTCCCTCCTTCTCTCTTTCTTTCCTCTGTCCTTCTGTCCTACCTTCCTTCCTTCCTTCCTTCTTTCGTTTCCTCCCTTCTTCCTTCCCTCCTTCCTTCCTCCCTCCTTTCCTTCCTTCTTCCTTCTTTCTTTCCTTTCCTCCCTTCCTTTTTTCCTTTCCTTTCCTTTCCTCCCTTCCTTCCTCCTCCCTTCCTTCCTTCCTCCCTCCTTTTACTTCCTTCTTTCTTTTCCTTTCATGCCTTCCTCCCTCCTTTCTTTCCTTCTTCCTTCCTTCCTTGACTCGAGGACAACAGGAGGGTTAATTAAATGTAAATAAAAAAGAATAAAAAAGGAGAAATGTATAGATAAAAAATATATAATTCCTCTCAAGTCCATGCTTAGATAAGAGATGATATAAATAGTTATATACATCCATCCATGAATTTAACTTGTATTTCTATAGTATGTTAATGTTTGACTTGAAGCATCTATTTAGAAAAATGTTGGTTGCCTAGCAATGTCACAATAACCATCTAACATCCCAATATTGTTCTTTCTGTTTTTTAAGCTTCTGTAAAATGTTGGTGCCTTAAGGATTTCAGTGACAAGACTGTATATGATGACTCACTCTCCACAAATACATTCACACACACATTTTGATATTCCCCATGCAAGGAACAAAAAAATAAAACCACATTTACAGTAGGGCTGCATATAATGATTATTTTCTCGATGAATCATTTGTTCTATAAAACATCAAAAAAATAAAAAGTTAAAAATATCCATCACAGCTTCCAAAAATCCAAAGTGACATCTTCAAATTGTCTCAATTGTTAGTCCAACTGTCCAAAACCTAAATATATTCAACTGACTATTGCTATAGACAAAGAAAAGTAAAGTAAATCCTCATAAATGAAAAAAAAAACCAGACTAAAACAGTTCATTGATTTTCAAAATAGTTGCTGACTATTTTTCCTTTGTGGACTCTAATGTGCAGTATACACCGGCAATGCGCTCTTGTATTAACCCTCCTGTTGTCCTCGAGTCAAGAAAGGAAGGGAGGAAGAAGGAAGGAAAGGAGGAAGGAAGGAAGGAAGGAAAGATGGAAGGATGGAAGGGAGGAAGAAGAAAGGAAAGGAGTAAGAAGGATGGAAGGGAGGGAGGAAGAAAGAAGGAAAGGAGGAAGGAAGGATGGATGGGTGCGTGGAAGGATGGGAGGGAGGAAGAAGGAAGGAAGGAAGGAAGGAAGGAAGGAAGGAAGGAAGGAAGGAAGGAAGGAAGGAAGGAAAGAAAGAAGGAAGGAAGGAGGGAAGAAAGGAAGGGAGGAAGGAAAGGAAAGGAAGGAAGGACAGAGGAAAGAAGAAAGGAAGGTAGCAGGGAGGAGGGAAGGAAGGAAGGAAAGAAAGAAGCAAGGAAGGAAGGAAGCAAGGAAGGAAGGAAAGAAGGAAGGAACAGTCAAAACAGACGGGGTCAATTTGACCCGGGAGGACGACACAATGGTTAATCCCTCAGTACCTAGCTGACATACATCCATTCATCCACTCATACATGTTTCTCTTTTTTCTTCACCTCCTCTTTTTCGTGACGGTAAAAATAAAAGTTAATCATGACCTGGCACTTGCCACTATAACCTCCTGCCTCGGGACAATTTTAATACAATCCAAAACACTGTAGGGAGTTCAGGTTTGCTCCATTCCTCGCTCATAGGAGGTATTACACACTCTGTCTATGTGTGTGTGTGTGTGTGTGTGTGTGTGTGTGTGTGTGTGTGTGTGTGTGGGGGGATGGATATTTTGAGTGTGACTGTCAGCATGTGAGAGAACATGCAAGAGAAGGGGGTGTTATGCCATGTAGGCGTTTGGTGGAGCAAATACCAATGCTTGAAGGTTGTTTTTTTTGGAGTGTGTGTGTGTGTGTGTGTGTGTGTGTGTGTGTGTGTGTGTGTGTGTGTGTGTGTGTCTGTGTGTCTGTGTGTCTGTGTGTCTGTATGTGTGTGTGTGTTCCCTCTGAAGCTGACACAAAGGCATGTCCTGTGACACGGACAGGAGAGGTTAGACAAACAGCCACATCATGACCAAAACACTGTTGACTCAGTCTCTTGATAAAGACAAGCACACAACACAGACTGGACATCCTCAAAGAGAGACGGGGGTGTTGGGGAGTGGGGGGGGCACAGAAAGACAGACAGGAAGAAAAACAGAGAAGGACAAAGTGAAGGTGAGGAAAGGTTGAGAATCAAGAATGAGATAGAGCTAGAGAAGGAGGACAGGGAGATGGATGAGAGAGAAAGAGGGAGAGGCAGAGATTGAGTGAGGTGGAGAAGGACAGAGGTAAGGAGAGGACAGCGAAAAAGAAAATAAATATGAAGACAGAACAGTTGGGGTTTTTTTTTAAAGTTAGTAGTTGCAGTGGAAAGACAAAGAGGGAAACACTGCCACATATTCTGCTGAGTAAAAAGAAGAAGTCCACAAAGCCAAACAATACCTCAATACATCAAACACTACACAGACTACACACCAAACAGCACAAGTTAGACTCATAAATAAGCAAGGACACAAACTGCTTTGTGTGCATCTGTAAAGTTATGAGCCCATTTGAGTAACTGCTTGAATCGCTTGCTTTGGTTGTGATGTATGCCAATTTGTGCAAATTCATCATTGTCATGGTTTTTTTTGTCTTCTATTTCAAAAGGCAACAACAAAGTAGAGACACCACTGGGAAGAAAAACTGTGATTCACAATGCATTTAAATTATTTCTGGGTCTTTTTATCTGGTCCTTACTTCTTCTTCAGTAGCGAATCTCAATGGTCCTTTTGGGCCTTTGATTAGCATTAGCATCCACTTAGCTTTTGTGAGTGCCTCTCAGACATCTATGACTCAACACCTGTTGATGGGGGCAAATTGGCTTAATGGGTACAAAGAAGAGGGATGAGCTGCACTCTGCCAAACAGGGATAAAAAAAATCAGTGTTTAAAAAGATGAAAGATATTTTTAGTCATTTTTAAACCTTGACAGTATCTTTTTACTTACTGCTGTGACTGTTTACTTTCAAGGAAGGATGTTGATAGATGCAATTACTTTCACCTCAGAGAGAATATGACTCCACTCAGGCATCATATTGTTTTTTTACACTTTTCTAAATTGGTATAAATACATGTTGAAAGTACTGGTTTTACAAGCACACTATACTTTCATATTCTTAGATGTACCTGTAATTAATGTTTTATCATGGCGACTGTCTCTTACATTTGCCGTGTGATACATAGTGGGATGACACTCAACACTCAAAAGTAGAGCGAATTTACAATGCATACTAACTTCTTTGTCAGCATCATCCTCAAATCCAAGTTAAAATTCTTGTGAATGGAAATGGGACACAGCTTTAGTCTTGTTTCTACAAGCTAATCTCTGTATCGCACTAAGCTAACATCTCTACATTCTCCTTGTCTTGTGCCAGTCCACTTAGCATGCCCCCCTCCTCTGCTGTGATATGCTCCTGTTTAACACCTTGGCTAAGCTTGCTGAATAATGCAGAGGGGGACTAACACTTGCTGAGTCAGCAGTAAGGACAGGTCAGTGGAGACGCTGTGGCTGAACGACTCTGGCAGCCGTGACACACAAATGCAGAGGCACACATCAAGCAGATTCATGGGTGCTTTAACATCCACGGAGACACCAAAATATACATATTCATGGATGCGTGCACACATAGAGACATGTAAACTGATGACACAAACACATGTGCATATACAGAAAGAAACCTTAGAGGCACATAGACATAGTGGGAAGCCTGTTTGTGCAGGTCAAGACATGGTGATGAAATGTATAATCAATACGCATTAAATCATGTTTCACTGTCCACAAATTTGCACAATTGGCATAACAGCACATCGATTAGGTATTATATATGTATATATATGTATGTATTAGTGACTTCCCTGATAATTGTCTACTTTAACCCTCCTGTTGTCCTCGAGTCAAGGAAGGAAGGGAGGAAGGGAGGAAGGGAGGAAAGGAGGAAGGAAAGACGGAGGAAAGAAGGAAGGAGGGAAGAAGGAAGGAAGAAAAGATGGAAGGGAGGAAGAAAGGAAGGGAAGATAGGAGGGAAGGTAGGAAGGAAAGGAGGGAAGAAGGAAGGGAGGAAAGGAAAGAAGGAATGAGGGAGGGAGGGAGAAAAGAAAAGAGGAAGGGAGGAAGGAAGGAAGGAAAGAGGGAGGAAGGAAGGAATGAAGGAAGGAAGGACAGAAGGAACAGTCCAAACAGACGGGGTCAATCTGACCGGGGAGGACGACAGGAAGGTTAAAAGGTATGCAGGATATTAAAGGTACTCTTTTCTTTTATGTTGTGTTGCTTTCCTCGTAACAATTTAGGAGAGTTGAGTTTTGACTAAATCTGAAACCTGCAGTTTATTTGATCCATCTTTGCTAGCTCGCAGTCTCCATCCTCCTTGTCAGTGTTGGCGCACTGCTACATTTCTGGCATGTTGCCAGCAGTCAATCAGCAGAACAGCGTGAAGCCATCAGAGTCCAAACCAGAACGGGGGTCCACTTATAATAACCACTAGACTACAGGCTACCTTTGATAGAACTCTACACACATTTTACTTTATGATTAAAAAAAGCAATTCACCTGCAATTCATGAAACTGTAAATGTTTATTTTAAAGATCCCCTCCAGACATGTTTTCAAAACATAAATAATATTCTGCTTACTCTGATATCTTTTGCTTTGCTTTTTAAATTCAAATACTCAAATACTTCCTACTCGAATGCTTCTAATACTGTGTCTCCCCTCATTGACAAAATCAAGAATCTATGAATATGCAAATGTTGTTGATTTCAAAAGTTTTACTGCTACGAAGAAGATGTCTCCTTCTGCACTGTTAAGTCAGTGTATGTGCACTGGAAGGTTCAAGTTTCAACATTACCCTTGTGTAAATCGCATGATGGATCACAACTGGGACTGAAATTGTTGTGATGTCACAAATCATGCTCAAAAGTAAAGTATAAGGTGTTAAACTCAGATTTTAAATCAGCACAGAGAAACTTTCCACTTTCAGCAGATGAATGTGAAAACTGTATATACATCATTCTGTACAGTGAAGCTCAAATATCCAGCTAAAGCAATAAGAAGAACATTTTGATCAAATGCAATACGCTGTTTACAGAATCTGACATATTCAAAATAAATGATGCATGAAGAGCTAATTCTTAGAAATATACTAATAATAATATAACAAAAAAAGACAGGAAGTGAACTTGTAGTGAGCTCTGAGTGCATCGTTTCCATCCATGTTATCTCTCTGTGTAATATATCTGTATGTGTACTGCTTCTGAGTTTGGAGTGATCACTGTTCCTGCAAACCAAACACACACAGAGAATATTCTGTTTAGTATAACTGCATGTTTGGATTAAGGGCTGGCACTTTGTTATACTTGTCACATATCCAGAAATGCCAAGGGATTCATTTTTAGATATTTCTAACATCTGTCAGTCAAACGGCAAATGTCAGAATACCACATGCATTTTATAGATATCTTCAACTGCTTGTCAGAGTGTGTGTGTACATTTAAGTGACTTTGTGTCTGTTTTGTACATTAAGGGCTGATGTATGACTGTGTGTGTGTGTGTGTGTGTGTGTGTGTATGTGTGTGTGTGTGTGTGGTGTGTGTGTGTGTGTGTGTGTGTGTGTGTGTGTGTGTGTGGTGTGTGTATGTGTGCTTGTAAAGCTTGTTAGAGTAGCAGTTGGCTCCTGCTGACAGCTACTGCAGCTGAACAGCGGGGCTGACGAGGACAATCAATTAGCCCTGCATTGCACGTACACACACACACACACACACACACACACACACACACACACGCACACACACACACACACACAGTATATGCAGTCATAGATAAGGATATTAAATGTAATAACATAAGCACACAATTTCATGTTTATATTTCCATGTTTTGAAGATTTACAAAAAAATAACTTCAGGAGAAAATTGGGTGAAATTGTTGGCTGTGTGTGTGTTTGTGTGTGTGTGTGTGTTTGTGTGTGTGTGTTAGCTAAGCCCCAGCTGGGGTAGCACAAGTTTATCAAATATCAGCCTTGATCCCTCTAAGGGCTGTTTGGACGCTGTTTGCTAGATGTACTGTATATTTGTGTGTGTTTGCTCTGAGGGCTGTGTGTGTGATGCTGAGCAGAAGCTGATGTTTTGACAGGCGTCCTGCTCTCAGTCTGTCTGCCTCACATCAACTCTCTCTCTCTCTCTGTGTGTGTGTGTGTGTGTGTATGTGTGTGTATGTGTGTGTGTGTGTGTGTGTGTGTGTGTGTGTGTGTGTGTGTGTGTGTGTGTGTGTGTGTGTGTGTGTGAGTACTTGTGTATGCTTATGAGTGTTTGCGTGTCAGGAATCCTGCGCCCAAGTGCAGCAATGCCTCCATATGTGTGTTTGTGTGTGTGTGTGTGCGTGTGTGTGTGTGTGTGTGTGTGGTCAGAGCGCAGGGTTAAGCAGTGGTCTGACTGTCAGTGTGTATCTGACCTTCCATCTACCACTGGGATCACTTATCCTGCTGCAGGCTCCACAGTAGCACATAACACCATCCTCCTGCCACCCTTCTCCTTTTTTCTCTCTCTATCTGCTGCTTCTTTTTCTGCCTGTTAACTTTTCTTTCTGCATCTCTTATTTTTTCCTCTCTAATATTCCTCTAACAATGCGTTCTCTCCCTTTCTTCTGCGTTCCTATCCCTATCCCCTATCCCTGTTTTCTCCCTCTCTTTGTATTTGTATTCTCTACTTCTGCACTTGCGGCTCTCCCGTCCTCACTCTCTGCTGCTCAGATACCAAAGAGTGAGAGAGAGAGTTAACGATGAAATGAAAAACAGGAGAGGGAAGGCTAATGAAGACAAGAGCAGACAGAGAAGAGGGAGGAGAGAGACGGTAGGAGTAATGCTGAGATATACAAATAGAGAATCAGAGAAAGAGGGGGAAATATGGGGAGAAATGCTGACAGTTGGAGAGAGGAAGATAAAAGTGTTTGACAGCGGAGAAAAAAAAAAAAAAAGAATCTTTTTCATTTGTGTCAGAGCACCATTGTCAGAGTAACAAAGACATAGCTCTCACTGTGCACCAGAGGATTTGTCAAACTCTTCCTCTCTCAGACGCACATGCACACATGCACAGAAACACACACGCACACACACACACACACAAAACACACAACATAAATACACAGAGTGTTTATCTCTTTCCTTCAGCAGGGACGAATCTCCTGGGGTGAGAACAGCTCCAGCTCTCATTTTTCTGCAGTGTCACTTCTGACATTTGTAATGTTCTCACCCTCACTTAGCCTTGGTTGCAAAAACCCAATGGTATCACACTATTTTTTCGGTCTCCATGTCTTGTATGTTAAAGTTTCAGCAAGTATTCTTCTTGAGCAAACCTTTACTGTACACTTCCTATGAGGTTTCTCTTTATATACAAATGGGGCCGACAAATACTCAACACCACACACAGTTATTAATAATTTGGCCCTTCAGTATTCTGGGTTAAAGAGTGAAAAGGAATAGCAAATCTAGCTTCTCTTCATCCACTTGATTTATTTAGCAGACTAGATTGTGGGTGAGGTTTAGGGCTTTGCAAGAATACCACATTATTTAAATCTATGTGCAATAAAGTTACATTTCTGTGCTAATAGAGGTATTAGAGATATTAGAGTATATTATGTGAATATAAAGCATGCACATAGTTTATTTTTGGGGCTGTGGAATCATCACTGGCCCTTAAGGATACACCAAGCTGAGCACAACAGAAACTAGGGATTGACTACAGGTGGATGCATGGTTGGGCATAGGGCTTAGATCAGTGGTCTCCAACCCTGCTAGAGCTACTGCCCTGCATGTTTTAGGTATCTCCCTACTCTAACACACCTGATTCTAATAATAAACGTCTTATCAAGCCCATTGACAAGTTTCAGCTGCATGATAACGAATGAATTATTAGAATCAAGTGTGTTAGAGAGGGGAGATACCTAAAACATGCAGGGCAGTAGCTCTCCAGGAGCAGGGTTGGAGACCACTGGCTTAGATGATGCTACTATCTACAGCAGCACAGCTAATAAGTGCAGCAGTTACAGCTGCAGCAGAGTTTTCAGCTGCAGCAGAATGTATGGCTCCACTTCAGTGACACTGTTAGTTAATTTAGCAGCCACTAAAGACTGTAGATGGGGAGCAATTTTAAAGCAGCAGGAGCAGGTTAAACTAGCTCAGGTTAAGTACTGACAATTCCTGACTTCACATGCACAGTAGGAAGAGAAACAGGTGATAGTACCCCAAAGTTACCACTGATGTCTAGACCACTATGTTTAGAAGAAGAAAGGTAAGGTAAAGGTACTTTATTTTATCACAAATGGATACACTGTTGGATTGTCTCTGCACATCTGGAATTTAGTTCACACATTTCTCCTTTGCTTTTGTATGCAAACTTTGCCAGCAGCTTAATACATATCAGCTGACTTTCCATTATTATCCAAATTAAACCCAAATAACTGCCAAAGAGCTGCAGAGATCCTTTTAATTTCCCACAACAATCCCCTCAGAGAGCTTGTTTCAATGCAACACCTTGTCTGAGGGGATATTAATAAGTAATTAACACACCAGCTGCAACTGCAGTGACATTGTTATACACCAGAGTTATCCCTGTAAAGTAATGTCATATTTTGAGCTGTTCTGGCAGCTTGTGATGGTTCAACACCTCACTAAGACACTGTTACTTTGTAATTTGTGACCAGCTTGTGTGTTTGTGGTTTGAGCCATGAGTCACTTTTCCAAGTTAACAACTTTAAAAAAAAAAAAGAAACAATTGAATCATCCATTGTAGACCACCAGAGAACATCACTGCACTTAGTTTTCTATCCTCCTCATCTTCTCAAGACACACCCAAACAAACACCATCCTAAAAATCTAGAGAATGTGTGTGACATATTGGAAAGATTATTTCAGACTCACTTTATTTAAAGTACGAGTAAAGTCAATTCATTGATTTACTTCTAAACATATTATTATTGTTGGAAAATGGTTACAGAAAACATGTGAAAAGGCTGATAACTATGCAGTACTGAATTGTGGAGATAGAGCCTTCAACTGTTTCTCACTCGCCCATTTTCCTGATTTTCTGAGCATGCAAAAAAGGGCTACCCCGTGACATAGTGGCGTACCCTTGGTCCCTCCCATAGACTGTATAAAAGAAATGGACGTAACATCCATGACGTCACCCATTGGTTTGTGAACTGCTGCTCGGAAGCCAATAGTTTCAGATCTAGGCAGCGCCATTTTGAAATTTTCAGGTGCATGCTGGGAAAAATAAAAACACAGATTCTACTTATATGGGCATGAGGTGGAGCCATGGGCGGAGCGGGAAGGTTGCTATGGTTGCGAGGGCTGGATCTCGAGGACATTAGGCAATCAACCTGTCAATCACGACGTAGCCACGCCATAATGCATACCCTGCTTTATCGTCAAATATAAAATCAGGGAGGCCAAAATGTCACAAATGAACATCATACTGCATTGAAGAAGTCTTTAAACTAGCGATTGAGACCATAAACACATTTTGAAAACGTTTACTGAGGTTAGAAATCAAGTGAGAAGTTGGTGAATTCTCCATTGACTTGTATAGAGACGGTCGCCCCCTGGTGGCCTTTTGATAGAATGCAGTTCTAAGTTACTTCCACGTTGGCTTCATTTCAGAGGACCAGAACTCCCCGCCTGTTTGAGCCATGAGTCACTTTTCCAAGTCAACAACTTAAAAAAGAAACAATTGAATCATCCATTGTAGACCACCAGAGAACATCACTGCACTTAGTTTTCTATCCCCCTCATCTTCTCAAGACACACCCAAACAATCACCATCCGCTTCTTTGTCTGTCTTTATATCTCTAGCACACTTTCACAAAGGGATCAGCAGTTTTTCTCATGCATTCACTGTTGAGTCACATTCGCTTTGTTTGTCAAGGACTGAGACTGAGTGAATGATGCGAGAGAGGCTCACTAAGCAGCTAAAATTCATCTTTTTTTTTTTAAATGGCACACTCTATTTTCTTCCTCTTATTATCCGTCATTCTTATGCATCCATTTTTCTCTCAATTTAGGTTGCTGTGTGTTCTCAAACTCCTCCTCCACCTCTTCAAACTTTGTCTCATCCAGTCCTTCCTTGCTCCTCTTATCCCTCGATCTCTTCTTCTTTTATTTTCACTGCATACTCGGCACACTCCCTCACACTTCTGTATCTTTTTTTTGATGCAACGCACTCGCTATCACTCTTTTCCTACTTTTGCTGTGCTTTCATATCTATGATTCTCGTTTGTCTCTGTCTTATTTCGTCCCTCTCTCTTCACTCTTCTTTCCTGGTGCTTTCTTTCAAATGCTTGTCAGCTATTTTTTGCACTTTCTCTCACCTCTCTTCCTTCAGGTTCCTTGTCTTTGCTTCACCCTGCTCAACCTCTCATCTACCTTTCAATTATAACTTTACACTTGTTTATTCTAACTCCTTCTCCAGTCATGTTCATTAATTCCCCCTCCCCCCCCCCCTTCTCTTCCCAGGTCTCCGCTATCCTCTACGAAAAACTTTTAATTTCCTTCTTCACCATCTTTATTCTCTTCATCTTCCTCATTTCATCTTCTCTTTAATCCACTGGCCTAATCACCTTCTTCATTACTCCATGCATCTCTCTTATACTGTATCTCTTTTCATGCAAATTCCACCTCCTTCTTTCTCTCTGTCTTTTTTTCCCTGCTTCTTCTTTGCATCCACTGTCACTCAGATGGCTCAGCTACAAGACTACACCCTACAAGGACTAAACTTCTGTCTCACTCTCCCCTTCTTTTCTCTTTTCACCCCGCTCTCTAATTCTCATCCACTATGTCCTCAGCTCAGCCCTGCATTTTAAGAAAGTTTAATTGGCTTGTAAATTGAGTTTTTATAGCCAAATGAATGCAATACACATCAGTAGAGAGAAATGATTCTGCACAACTAACAACAAGTTTGCAATAACAGCTAACTGGAAGAGCTGTCAGTAAAAGTGAGCCAATGTTACATTTGCTTAACAGCAGCCATAAGTGGCAATTATGGGGATAATGCTAATTAATTAGACATAGTGTAATAGTAATTAAAGTACTTAAACAGTAATCACAGAGTCAGTGATTTGACACAGTGATGTCAGTTACACATGGGCATTATTTATCTAACATTCACTAATGAAAGCTAGTATTAGTCACTATGTGCCACTGACATGCATACTAAGTACGGCTGTAGCAGCAAATTCCCTCAGTACTTTGAGCAAGGGGGTGTTTTATTGTGTATTCATTTAAATGGGGTCCCCTCTCAGACAGCTTGAACCCTACATGTATTTGCATTTATGGCAAAAGCTCCCTGTTTCTATTCTACCGATGTATATATACATACAACTATAACTGGCCTACTTTGATACTGAAGAGATGATTTTCAGGCAACTTGTTGAGTAATAAGGACTGTCATTTCATTGTTTGTGTGATTTCTCTATCTCTCTATTTTGGACATCAGACATAATAATATCCTCAGAAAGTGTAAGTAACACAGTGTATCATTTTAGATTTGACTAACTTTGAAAGGGATTACGAATTTTGATGCAAATTGCAGCTATTGGTCAGTGAGGGTTTTTAAAGACTGTGTAAAGTGAATTCAAACATTTTCTTCTAAACACATTAAATAGGTCATAAATGTATTTCTAAAAAAGGTGTAAAAAGAATTTCAACCATTTAGATTTGAATTGTGGAGCTAGACTTCACAAACTGTGTTTCAAGATTTCTGTGTTCAGGATTTAGTGGGCGGGTCTGAAAATTAGCATAAACCTGCCCCTGATGCTGTAGAGGTATAAATACATTCAGCGAACACTACTTCTATTATAGTCTACCACCAGTTAGCTGAGTTAGCAGAACCAGTTAGCCGCCGAGCTAGCAGCCGAGATACCCGCCAAGCTAACAGCTGAGTTAGCCGCCGTGCTAGCAGCTGCGTTAGCCTCCGAGCTAGCAGCTGAGTTAACAGCAAAGAGCTCTCAGACCTAGCATCCATGTTTCAGGTAGAGGTGGTGACTTTGATTGACAGGTGACACTTGGTAGGGGGCGGGGTTTCAGTGAACTCGGCGGCCACACCCACATCATTTGGTAGCAGAGAAAGAGAATGAGTTTTACACAACTTTGAAGCCTAATTTCATATATTTGGCGATTTTTTTAATCATACAAATTTGGCAGGGTGGTTAACAACACACTTTTCTGTGGTATGTCAAACTCAGAACACATATTTATTCTTACTTTCCACGGACTTTAAGTACCTTTTTGCTGCAGACCATGTTTCTGAGTGGACAAATCAGCATCCAAACTACAATAACTTACAACCTGTTGGTTTTAAAACATCAGTATGCACACTTCTCTTTCACCTCAGGCAGTGTTTTTGTCTCCTGGGCAGACTCTCCTCACAGTTTGGAAAACTCTTTAAATCAATCTTATTCTTCACTAATTGGACTCTGTTCTGTAAGGACATGTGTTAATGTTGGGCTGTTAATTACTAACAACATCTAATGCACAAATCTAACAAATCTCTGGGAGTATTCTCCTTTTGCTACATTGTCGACTCCTCATTATAATTGGATTCATTTTAATAAGAGATAACAAACGATGATGGTTGTTACTTGGATTCCTGTCATCAGTGTGTCTCATGAAATAATTAATAATAATAATAGCAGGTGTGATTTATATAGTGCCTTTCACAAACCCAAGGACGCTTTACAAAATATATAACAAATAAACAAAACAAGGGAAAAAAATGAAATGAGTCTCTGTTTAAGGATATTATGTGTATTGGATAATAATGAGGAATTCATTCTTTTTTCTTTTTTTTTTTAGACAATCACATTTGGGGCAAAAGGTGATGAAGCTGGATTATATTTCTGCTTCACTGAGAATCAAAAATGACTGAAATGCCTCCTAAAAATGAGAAGTCAGTTTTGCCTGCAGCCTTCCTCGGTGGTCAGGCTACAGTATATTGACTTTTTTGTTGTTGTTTTTTTCTGTCTGCTTGAGTTTTGATGATCAGATACTTAGATCATATAAACTTATAAACTGCTGATGTTTGGCACTAATACTCAGTCCTGATCTCCCTCTTTAAATACCCCCCCCCCCCCCCCCCCCCGTATCTTTTACCCCCTCTATTCCTCTATCAGTCCCACTTTCTCCCATCTCCTCTTTTACACTCTGTCCATTTGGCTTGCTGCTACTCTTACTATCTCTCTTTTGAAGCTGACGGGGCAGAAAAGTGAAGGGACAGGTCTTTTAACTCGGCATATCTCTCTCTACACACCTTTTCCCTCTCCTCCACCTCCGTGCCCTCTAACTCTTCTAAGCTCCCTTCTAAACTTTCACTCCTCCTCTGCTGCCCTCACCTCCTCCTAAAATCTGCTACACCTATAGCTCCATCGCTCTTTTCTCCCAAGACATCATTGCATTTTTTCGCTCTCTCTCTCTCTCCTGCAGCATGCTCACACACATGCACACACACACACACACACACACGCACACACACACACACACACACAAGCACACATACACACACACACACACTCCTCTCCTGTCAGGCTGTCCAAGTGGTCACCACCCTATATTCTCTGTGCAGGGGAGGAAAGGACTGTCTGCCAAACATGTAGGGGTGGGGTAGCTTTGGCTCATACAATTTGTGCATAAAAAGAGTGTGTGTGTGTGTGTGTGTGTGTGTGTGTGTGTGTGTGTGTGTGTGTGCGTTTGAGATGACAAGTGTTTATTGGGGGATTCCCTTGAAAGGGAGATCCTGTAATTGTGTTTGCGTGTGTGTGTGTGTGTGTGTGTGTGTGTGTGTGTGTCGGCCTGGGTGGGCGGGTGTGGAGTAGTTTAATGTCGGGTGTCCTGTGAGTGACTCATGAATTCCAATAACATCAGTGACACTACTCCCCGCTCTCACCCTTGAGTTTAATTTGGTGACACAGAAAACATTTGGAATCAATTTGCATCTTGTTTTAGATGAAATCCATCAGAGGTAAAAATGACCAGAGTTTGATATGGGGTGGGTCAAGATGGGGTGATCAGGTTCAAGTGCAATTCTATCTTTTTCCTGCATGTAAAAAGCACATAGAGAATACATTGAGGTCGATAGTTGAATTTTTAATTATCTTACTAGGTCAGGTTTAGATCATGTTCATTTTGGACTAGTGTATGATTCAATCAAAAGCTCCAGAGCAACAACTAAATGGACCTTGAGATGAGATAATTTAGCTGAGTCCATGGTCAGGAATTCACTTCTTCACAATCTCAGCGTTTATGTCAAAGTGAAGGATGAAGTCTTCACATACATTCACAGAGTCAAACGTCCCAGATCAATAACTCATAAGTGAAATGCTTTAAAACTACAAACAACGCCTCTTTCATACACAATACTATATTTGACAAGGAGCTGCACCCTCATTTTCACCCAAATGAGACTTCCTCCAAGCTGGACTTATAACATTGGTGTCTATGTAAAACCAGCTGTGAGACGAATGTGCACCATCTAAAAAGTGCAACACTAAAAAGAGATAATCCAAAAATATTCAGTAACTTAGCTCTTATGCAACACTTAGTTTGGAACAATGTACTTTTTAATAATTTAATTTTGGGGTGTTATAATAACTCCCAAAGATCACATTGATAATGAAGATATATTTCTTTGGTTTATTTTATTGAATATATAGGCTACTGTCTTTGCAAAGTTTATGAAGTTGTGTGGCTTTTCTTTCTGTTATGTGTGACTAATTGTACATTTCAGTTCTTCTTATTTATGTTTATTTATTTATTTTATGAATTAAAATAATTTGTCTGATTTATTTAATTATTATTATCTGGTTTTTGCTTTTCTTTAGTTAACCCTCCTGTTGTTCTTGAGTCAAGGAAGGGAGGAATGATGGAAGGATGGAAGGGAGGAGGAAGGAAGGAAAGGAGGAAGGATGGAAGGGAGGAGGAAGGAAGGGAAGGAAGGAAGGAAGGAAGGGAGGGAGGAAAGGTAAGAAGGAAGGGAGGAAGGAAGGAAGGAAAGAAGGACAGAGGAAAGAAGGACGGGAGGAAGGAAGGAAGGAAGGAAGGAAGGAAGGAAGGAAGGAAGGAAGGAACAGTCAAAACAGACGGGGTCAATTTGACCCGGGAAGACGACACAAAGGTTAATACAGACTGTGCCATTTGCATTGCTGTATATAGTACTGTATGTTTATTGTTCGTCTGTGCCGTTTTTCCATATACTGTATGTGTGTCAATCTTTTTCTTTAATGGGCGTTAAAATGTTAAATTACACAGGTTAACTAAATGTATTGTCCTTGTGCAAGTTCCTTGGTTTTGTATGAGTGTTTGAGTGTGACCGTGCGCGTGTCTGTGACAGTTTGCCACATTATATCTGCGCAGAGAGCCGACAGGGTGAAATAGCTTTTGATTAAAAAGAGCTGAAACAGATGGGGGCAGATGGGAAGATAAAGACAGAAATGAGAAAGGGAGAGATTGAAAGAGTGGAGGGGGGGGGGGGGGGGGATCTACAGAGATGGAGTGATATGTGGTGAGGAACGGACTGATAAGACAGACTGAGAGAGGAAGGCAACAGATAAGCAAAACCATTGAAAGAGCGAAGAGGAAGAATCAGAAAGATATTCAGAAGCCTTATAAAACATAGTGTGTCACTGCCTGTCGTCCTCGAGTCAAGGAAGGGAAGGGAGGAAGAAGGAAGGAAGGGAGGAAGGAAGGAAAGGAGAAAGGAAGGGAGGAAGAAGGAAGGAAAGGAGGGAGGAAGGGAGGGAGGAAGGGAGGAAGAAGGAAGGAAAGGAGGGAGGGAGGAAAGAGGGAAGGAGGGAGGGAGGGAGAGAAGGAAGGAAGGAAGGAAGAAAGGAGGGAAGAAAGAAGGAAGGAAGGAAGGAAAGAAGGAGGGAGGGAGGAAAGAAGGAAGGAAGGAGGGAGGAAAGAAGGAAGGAAGGAAGGAAGGAAGGAAAGAAAGAGAGAAGGAGGAAGGAAGGAAGGAAGGAAGGAGTTTTTGGCTAATTAAAGGAGACTCATCATACTTTTTGTGATTCTCTGTTATTTTTATATTGTTATGTTGTCAGATGTGAAGAAGTGACAAGTGACTTTTTTTTACATCGCCTGCCAACCTCCTTAACTTAGAACTTAACTGGAATTTTTACTTCATTTTTACTGTAAATCATACATAGATGTTCCTGTAAAGCCCCAGAATATATAAATATATATAATTATGCCCCCTTTAAGGTCACATGACATGACACTACTGTAAGTCTTTGGCTAATTAAAGGGGACTTATCATGCTTTTTGTTATTTTTATACTGTTATGATGTCACATGTGATTGAGAAGTTTTGAGAAAAAGAAGTGAAATCCAACTACTACCATTTTTTTACATCACCTGCCAAGACGCAACTTCGATAACCTAACTGGAATTTTTACTGTAAATCATACAAAGATGTTCCTGTAAAGCCCCAGAATATAAATATATATAATTATGCCCCCCCCCCCCCCTTAACCTTCCTGTCATCCTCCCGGGTCAAATTGACCCCGTCTGTTTTGACTGTTCCTTCTTTCCTTCCTTCCTTCCTTCCTTTCTTTCACCCCGCCTTTCCTTCCTCCCTCCTGCCTTTCCTTCCTTCCCTCCTTCCGTCCGTCTTCCTCCGTCCTCCCTTCCTTCTTTCCTTCCTCCCTCCTTTCCTTCCTTCCTCCCTCCTTTCCTTCCTTCCTCCTTTCCTTCCTTCCTTCTTCCTCCCCCCCTTCCTTCCTCCTTTCCTTCCTCTTTTCCTTCCCACCTTCCTTCCTTCCCTCCTTTCCTTCCTTCCTTCTCCCGTCCTTCCTTCCTCACTCCCTCCCTTCTTCCTCTCTTCCTCCCTTCCTTCCTTGACTAGAGCACAACAGGAGGGTTAAGTTCCCATGACACCAACGTTGTATGTTTGCAGGGTCTGTGGGTTAAACTGTGTCCTTACATGTACTTTCACATGAGTATTCTCATTGCATAATATTAGTTAATCTTAAAGTCAACAAGGTAGAAAAAAGATAACAATGCACTTAAAGTTACAGATTATTTTCCGTATCTTTCCTCATACTCACACTAGTTGTGCAACAGACCTAAGTGTGTACAGTATGAGTGTGTTCATTACTAAAGCGGTGATTATAAACCACTGTGACAGAACACATCAGGATGTATTCATTGTGATGCACCTTGAAAAATAAACAGTAAAAGGAAAAACATATTCTACATGGATGAAAAGAGTCTAAATAGACAGTTTTGGCTCTTAAAGTAGGGGTTTGATTTCTATATTTTCTCTTTATGCAGTTTTCCACAAATGTTGGCTGATGGCCTGATGGTTGGATATTAAAACATTTGCAGCTGGTGTCATTCTTACTGTTCTTTTTTTTCCATAACCTGGTGCCTTGAATCCAACTGAGCAGAACTTACGTAATGAAAATAAAGCCAAACTGTCACTCATCTCTGGTTGTTTTGATGTGCCTGGGTCAGACGTGAGATCGTATTATTTAAATTTCAAACGTTGAAACAATAAACATTTCTATTTTTACTACATTTATTAGCCCCCCCTCCCCTCCAAAGGAATGAATAAACAGGCAATCTAAAGAAAAACACTAGCAGTTTGATAATGGCCACATGAGCAGAGTTGAACGTGTATTATATTTCAGTGGAAAATAGGATGATAGTTTATTTCAGGATAACAGCCGAGTCCTTGGGTCTGTTAGAAACCGCATACTTTCCTACTACTCGTACTAACTCTGACGTCATTTGAAGTATGTAGTGTGTTTCAACTGTGTAGTATGTGATTTAGAGTATGTGAGAAGTTCCTGGATGGTTTACTAGATTCTCCAGAAATGCAGAGTATGCATCAAGAGCTGACTACTCACACTCACATTACCCAAGATGCAACGCTACTACTCACACTCACATTACCCAAGATGCAACGCTACTTCTGAAAAAAACCCAAAATATAAATGTCACAGATCATCACCTCGCTGGTTTCAAGTTAGCTACAGCGAGGGTATGTTCACTTCCTGTTTTCAAAATAAAAGCACCAATTCTATCGTTATGGTTTTCTTAATAACAAAAGGTAACGGGTGTTTTATTTTGTGAAAATAACCGGAAGTGCGTTACTCGCTGCGGCTAACTCCCAATTCGGAGGAACAAAACTTCAAACAGGTGTTATTTGGACAAATTAGCGTCACATTGTGGATCATGGTTTGAAGTTAGCTACAGCGAGGGATATGTTCGCTTCCTGTTTTCAAAATAAAAGCACCAATTCTATCGTTATGGT
Source organism: Scomber colias (assembly GCA_021039105.1). NCBI lineage: Eukaryota > Metazoa > Chordata > Actinopteri > Scombriformes > Scombridae > Scomber > Scomber colias. Next base: position 38,796 of record JAJDFG010000838.1, read on the forward strand.
TTTCTTAATAATAAAAGGCAAAAGGAAAATGACCGGAAGTGCGTTACTCGCTACGGCTAGCTCCGAATTCACAGGAACAAATCTTTAAACGTTATTTGGACAAATTAGCGTCACATTGTGGATCTAAAGGGATACTTTACTTTCTTCCTAAAAAGGTTAGAAATGTGGATAAAGTGGTTTATTTACAGAGTTAGAGCTAAAATGAAATCAACTTCAGCCTGATGATTTCAGCTCGGGTAGGAACCAAATGCATTGTGGGTTATCGTGTAGTTTACTACAGTGTAAACGGTCTGCTTACTATCTGGTCGTTTAGTGTGTAGTATAGAAGTATGTAGTATAGAAGTATGTAGTATAGAAGTATGTAGTATCGAAGTAAGTAGTATGCGGTTTCAAACACAGCCCTCGTGTCTGTCTGTGCTTGTGTCTGGGTAACAGTGGCAGTGTCTGACTATTGTATGCATGTTTCTGACTGTGCCTGTGTGCACGTATTTTCCTGCCTGCAGGGACTTCTTACACACACACACACATATACACACCTACTTACAATAGGTTTGATCCTTTCTGGGTCACTGGGTCTTTTCAGTAGACGTACTAAGTTTCTATGAACAAAAAGGCCAAATTGTGCTTATTTTGGTCTGCGTGTTTATATGTTTGTTTTCTTTTCTGCAAATACACACTGTCTCCCTGTCTCAGCACCCCTAACCACTTTTACTTTTTTTGCGCACACACACACAGACAGACGCACAGACACACACACAGACACATTTCAGTGGCAAAATGCTGAAAAAACACGGGAGAGAAAAAAAAAAAAACCTTGGGGGGAATTCCTGGAAGTGAGCTAAGAGATTCTGTCAGACACTCAGACACACATAAGAGTGCACACATGGGCACGTTCACAATGGTAAATGGATGAGTGAAAGCTGCTATCAGCTCTAAGTTCACTCCTGCACATAGAAACACATCTAATCAGCAGCAGTCAATCAAACAACAGAACTGAGCTCCACACATAAATACAGGGACACACACACACATACACACACATAAAAAGATAACTTCTTTGGCACAGTGTCTTATACTGAAAGACTGCATGCAGAGGATTAAAGAGCTAGTATGAGAATGTGCAGCATCTAACCAGCACTCTGTCTCAATGGAAGCATATCATAGAGTCTCGGTCTGTGTGCTATACAAGATCATCAAGATATTATCAGAGCATAAAGATGACTTGATAACTGTGTCAGGAGGATTTTCAATGAATGGCTACCACAGTCCAGATGAATGACAAAAGTTATCTCATCTCACTCCTGTGAATGATTGAAACTCTGAAATTCTGACTCTATCTATCTATCTATCTATCTATCTATCTATCTATCTATCTATCTATCTATCTATCATAATCATATATATAAAGTTTCACTCTTTAATTGACAGAACTGATCATGTCCTGACAACATAATCACATAATTCCCAAATGTTGTAGTAATTGACCAGATGACAGCTCAGGGTTGTGTGCAACAGTGAGACATTTTCCAAATTAACAATACTAATAATAATAATAATAATGATAATTAAAAAAACTTAAGTATCTGTGCATGAAAAACTTAATAAGATATTTGTTAAAGTGCTATTGGAAGTTTGAAAAGAGGATCGTTCCAGTGGTGGGCCTTTTTTCTTTATTTAATAAATAATAAAGTCAAGTTAAGTATTTTAATCAGAATCTGGAAATGTGCAGAAAATAAGGTGTCTAAAACATATTGTGAAATTGTTGAAATGCAATTGTTTCCAGAGTGTATTTTTAATGCGTGAAAAGCAGATAAAGCAGAACTAAATGTTTATGAATAGAGTAAGAACTAAGACCAAATAAAGTACAGTTTTTAATCTTATACAGAATCTTAGTAACATAGTCCTAAAAACAGCTCCAGATGAGATTCTCTGCAAAGATAGTTTTTTAAAGTATCGGTTGAAAAAGGTAATAATAACTCCCACTTCTGAAGTATTGTGAAAGCATGATGTAATTTTAACTTTTCACTGAATCATTCCTCCCTCAAACCTTCTTTCTTCCTCACATTCAGTGAAACTTAAAAAAAAAAAAAAAAATCCTGCTCCTATTTTGAACCTTGACCAAATGCAGTTAGTGCAGCTGTTGTCTTTTAACAGTATCAACTTTTATTTTTGTCCTCAAGCTGCTTTTGTCTCCTGCTTGCTTGCCTTGTGTCATACAGTAGTACTGTACAGCCACACACACACACACACACACACAGCTGTCACTCTGTGTGGTGGTGGTATGATAGTCTACGTCATTTATATACACACATGTGATCGGACAAGACTCAGCAACTGGTCTGCATCTGACAGATTACTATTTATCAGGCAAATATCTCTTAAATCTCTCAGCTTAAAGTAATAAACCAGTGTGAGAAATGTGAGGTGTTGTGATGGTGATTAGACTCCACATGCATGCATATACTTTATCCACTAAATACTGAATACTTCTCATGAGCCAAGTGCATGACAGAGATAACTAGATAACTGAATCCAGAGGTCATGGAAATGTAGGTTATACTTAATGTGTAACACACTCATAGTCAGCCCTCTGTGTTATTCTTTTTTTTTTTTTTTATAAACACACACACACACAGCTACACAGCTACACACACACACACACACACACACACACACACACACACACACACACAGAGGAGTGTGAGATGAAACAGGCCTCGGGGGCAGTCATCCAGGTTAGAACCTAATACAGTGGTATTTTAATGTTTCACTGCCAAAAGCAACCCTGCAGGTGTGCCTCTGTATGCCTCTGTGTGTCAATGTGTGTCAGTGTGTGTGTGTGTGTGTGTGTGTGTGTGTGTGTGTGTGTGTGTGTAATCACAGGTACTGTAGCACTGTGACTTTAGCCTCAGGGCCAAGTGAAAAGTAAGCATGGCACCTGCAGTAAGTTAGATAGGTAAGAAGCTCTGAGAATCTGGAATCTGAAAACTTTAGCTTCAATGAGACTCACACACACACACACACACACACACACACACTACATGAGGCTGTCACACGCTCCACTATCTGATTTTTTTTAACACCCAGCTGGCTGAAACATACTTGCTGTGTTTCATGGTACGTTTTCAATATCAGAAAAAGAGGAATAAGGCACCTTGTCATTTTACATTATATCTGACTTTGTATGTATTCATGAGTTACTTTGCACTCTCTATACATCAACAACTTTTACCTTCCTTGTCTCTGTAATCTTGCATCATCACAAATTATTACAGCTGTATAAATTACAATAAAAAGGGTTAAAAAAAAGCCACAGCCTCATCCAAACTCCCAGCAGTGTAACATGTACTGTCACTACTAAGCGTTACAGTGAATGGAAACAAGAGGAATGAAAGAATAACTCACCGTCTCTTCTGATGTTGCCCCTCAAGACTTTGGCAGTAGAGACCTGAGCCCTCGCGACTCCGGTTATAACCAAAACTACAACCATCCACATAAGGAGAACTAAAGGTCCGTTCATGGTGACAATAAACTCCAAACACCGTCTCTTATAATGAAATACTCTCTCCACACCTTGCAGTGACTTTTAAAAAAAAAGTTTTTTCTTTTTACCCCGTGACACAGAAAATCAAAAAGAGCTTTCTATTCTACAACTTCTAGCTTTCATTCTGTCTCTCTCTTTCTGACCGCAAATGAGAGTCACTTGTTGACTCCTTTCCAAAGCTTGGCGCACGCGATGTCCCGTCCTGTGCCAAAGTGCCCAAATATCCAAACAGCGCCCATAAACACCGAGAGCAAAAAAAAAAAAAACTCCAAGACAACTAAGTGCAAGAGGATAATATATAGCTCCGTTCACGGTCAGAAGTGAGATTAGGCGCCGACCTTCTTATCGCTGTGAGGCAGAGGAATTATGCGCAGAAATATGAGAAATACCCCGAATACTTTACAGTCTATCTGACGAGTCTCAGTCCGCGCGTCAAACTTCAACAACTGAGCAGTGTGTGTGTGTGTGTGTGTGTGTGTGTGTGTGTGTGTGTGTGTGTGTGATGGGGCGGAAGGTCAGACAGGGAGAAATAAGTTTTCCCACTTCAATAGAAAAAAATAATTTAAAATGACATCTATATCTTTTTTCAAATAATATTGAAACGGGGGGGGGGGGGGGGGGCGGGGACTGTTTTTCTATCATTTAACTACTTTATGTTTGAGTTGGCACACTGCCTTCCTCAAACTGCAACGAGGAAATGTGCCAAAGAGGGAACTTTTTTTTTTTTTTTTTTTTATAGGAAACTCTCCAAGCACAGGATGGGACACCACAACCAGACACATGAGAGGAAACATACTAAGGAGCTAAGAGAGAGGGGAAAGTCTCTTGAGTTAGTTCTTGAGTGGTGGGCATTACACACACACAGCTCAGGAAACAGCTGAAATGAAGTCAGATAGAGGGGAGGCCCTAACGTAGCATTTATTAGTGCATGTGTAGGAGTCATTGCTCGCTGGAGAGTATAGTTTGCCCTGCAGTAGGCATACATGTAATGTGGGTATTATATAAATGATTTCAGAGTTTTATGGACTCGTTCTTTGAGTCTGTTCCGCCACACAATCTCCTTCAGATCGCTCTGTGTGAGATAAGATTGCCTAACTCCTTCAGCAGAACACAGATGACATGATTACACTTGTTGAGGAGTCTAATAAGCACATCCTTTTAATGGTCTGCCAGGAATAATTCAATATACAGCTTAGTGTGTAAGCCAAAGGCAAACTATATCTACTGTGGTCTCTACGGACACACGTACAAAAGTAAAAGCAAAAATATCATTAAAAACATGCTCATGCTTACAAGGGGCAAATACAAGGCATTATGTTTAAAGTCAGTTTCATAAGTAAATGTTAGTGTGACTTATCCACCAATGTTAAATGTTGTTATTACAATAAGTTTATAAGTATGTTTCTGACCAAGCTGATTCCCCTTAAGGCACACTCATAAGCTACTCTTACTCATCACCCCGTTTTAGTTTGCTTTGTCACTTTATCATTCACTGTCAGCATCTCTCCCCCACTTTCATCCTCTCAGCCCATGTTTATGCATGCCATCACATCCAATTTTAAGAATTATTTAGACTTTATGCTGTGAACTTGCCAACTTAGGGTTTCTGCTGACTCAGCACACGCCTTCCTATTACCCAGCAATTGGCTAATGAGTAATGCAGCACCTTTAAAACTTAGAACCACTTAGGGAATGATATAGGTTATTAATAGAGAGAGAAAATTAATTAAAATTAAAAGCTATTAGGCTACCCTGCAGAGCTTCAAAGGGATATGCACCCAGGGACTGAATTTGTAAGTACACATAAAGATTGCTGGCAGGCACAGATGTATCATGCACCATGCATGCTTATGCACACACATGCACAAGCACACAAAGATACATCATTATTGTGTTTTACCACACTGAAACTGCAACCTGCCTGAGTTGTTATAGGGAGACCTCAGCATAGACCAACCATTCGCTGATCATAGTGAAGATCAAATACTGTACTAATGCCAACTGTAATGATGTTCAGTAATGCTTAAATATCCAGTCAGAGAATGGGTGTTCAGTAAATTAGCATAAACAGCTGCCATTTACTTAGAGCATGGGTGTCAAACTCATTTTCATTCAAGGGCCACATAATGCCCAATTTAATGTCATGTGGGCCGGATCATTAAAAAGATGGAAGGAAGGAAGGAAGGAAAATAAGACAGGAAGGAAGGAAAGAAGGATGGAAGGAAGGAAGGAAAATAAAACAGGAAGGTAGGAAGGAAGGAAGGAGGGAAGAAAGGAAGAAAGGAAGGAAGGAAGGAAGGAAGGAAGGAAGGAAGGAAGGAAAATAAGACAGGAAGGAAGAAAAAGAAGACAGGAAGGAAGGAAGGAAGGAAGGAAGGAAGGAAAGAAGGAAGGAAGGAAGGAAAGAAGGAAGGAAAATAAGACAGGAAGGAAGGAAGGAAGGAAGGAAGGAAGGAAGGAAGGAAGGAAAAGAAGACAGAAAGGAAGTAAGGGAAGAATAAGGAAAGTGGGCCAGATTAGACACCTCGGCGGGCCAGATCTGGCCCACGGGCCGCATGTTTGACATCCCTGACTTAGAGAGTGCTGTAGTGTCAGTAGCAGATATACTCAATCTTTCTCTTACTGTACTGTTCACTCCCTCTTCCCCTGTGTGTGTGTGTGTGTGTGTGTGTGTGTGTGTGTGTGTATGTGTGTGTGTGTGTGTGTCTACAGCATGTGTCTGCTTGAATGATTTGGCATTTGTCTTGTCTTGCCTGAAGCAGCATCACAGAACATGGACATATTGTAGAGTTACCTTAATGTCATATGTGTGTTTGTGTGTATGGGGGCGGCACGCTTCCCTTGATGCACATAAATCAACCACTAACATTAAAATGTGACGGTTTGATCTCCATCATCACTGATAAACCAGTCGTAATTGCTGAAGTTCACTGACGTCTGGAGCAAAGGAGACACTTGAGAAGCCTGAATATTACAAACATGATTTTATATGAAGTGATCAATATTACTGTCTCAATAAAAACAGCATCATCAGTCGTTTCAGTTCTCTAGTGGTCCTGTAGGAATTTCATCTCTTACCTATCGGAGCAAAGGAGGAAGTCAGGTGACATTATTAATCAGCAGAAGGAGGAGATGAGGACTTTCGTATTAGACTTTAATACAAGAGACTGCTTTTCCTTTTTTCTGTTGCCTACCTACAGTTATTGATTATCACACTCATTCCCCCTAACTTTGTGATTTTTATTGTAACCAATAACATTGAAGGTGCCCAAACCTCAAATACCCTCACTCAAATAGAGAACTTTAACATTTGTGTCGTCCTCCCGGGTCAAATTGACCCCGTCTGTTTTGACTGTTCCTTCTTTCCCCCCTTCCTTTCTTCCGTCTGTCCTTTCTCCCTCCTTGTCTCTTTCTTTCCTTCCTCTCCCTTTCCTCCCTTAATTCTTTCCTTCCCTCCTTCCTCCCTTCCTTATTTCCTTCCTTCCTCTTTTCCTTTCTCCCTCCCTCCTACCTTCCTTCCTTCCTTCTTTCCTCCATCCTTCCTTTCCTCCCTCCCTTCCTTCTTTCCTTCCTTCCTCTTTTCCTTTCTCCTTCCCTCCTACCTTCCTTCCTTCTTTCCTCCATCCTTCCTTCCTTCCTCCTTCCCTTCCTCCTGCCCTTCCTTCTTCCTCCCTTCCATCCTTCCTTCCTTCTTCTCCTTCTTCCTCCCTTCCTTCCTTGACTCGAGGACAACAGGAGGGTTAAATCAGTTATTTGAACTCTAACCATGCTCTTTCCTAACCTTTAGCAAGTTGTTTTTATACCTAAACTTAACTAAATCTCAACCACAGAGCAGCCACATAAAATATATTCTATCATTTCAACAGTGATTTGTAACAGTGTCAGATTACCAGGGAGGAAATGAGGAATGAATGAGGAACTAACTGCTAGTAAACCATTAGTTAACCAGCAATTCATGAGTAACTTCTGATCAAATTTTCTAGAGCAGTTAATGATTAGTTAATGATTTAATGAGTTAATGACTGCAGTTAGCCTTTCTAGCAGCCCTTCTTTTAGTTTAGTTTAGTTTTATTAGGATCCCCATTAGCTGCAGCCTTGATGAAGCTCTTCCTGGGGTCCGACTGTAGCATTAAATAACTCTTTTTGAAGGACCAGAGTGAGATGCAAAACTTCTGTCCGTCCCAACGCTGGTGTCTGAGCTGCACAGTCGGGGCCTAAAGGTTAGAGAAGTGAGTTTGTGCCCGGAGTGTTGCTGATTTAATCCCCCAGACTTGCAGGATAAATCTGGGTTGAGAAAGTGAAGAAGCAGCTCTTGCCCCTCCCTCATTACCATAACTGAGGTCCTCTTGAGCAAGGGCCTAAACCCCAGCTGGTCCAGAGGAGCTGGCAGGTCAGACTGTGGTTGTACTGGGCAGTTTTCAGGTGTGAATGTGTAACTGTGTGAATGTTCAGGTTGTTCCTGAAAAATAGAGCATTGCTCTCAGCAAATTTCCCCTGAATAAATAAAGATTGGTATTAATGCGCCACTGTTGCTTGGCAACCATTTGCTGTCTTTGGGAACTTTTGTAAAAACTGGTAAATGAGACGCACCTTTGATGTGACTTTTTTCATGTATAAGTGTGGTGCATCTTATATATCTTATACATATATATTATATAACATGCAGAGAGAGGTTGGGTCTGGATTTGGTTATAGGTCTGGAAAAGGCCGTCTACAATAAGAGCAATAACTATAACTATAAAGATAATGATGTGAGGATCCATACTACTACTACTACTACTAATATTATTATTACAATAACAGTTATTATTATTATAATTGTTGTTATTATTGTATGAGATCAACACGTTTTTCAGTGCTGCAGGTACCCTAGATTATAGCTCGATTATATGTTTGCATGTTGTTGTGCAAACATTCATTCTGATTCTGTTTTACTGTAATTTAAAATTTTACTTATTACTTTCCTCACCATATGCACATTGGCCAATGGGTCCAGACTTTCAGCAGCCAGTATTATTCATTTGCAATCAGAACCAGATTGAGTTTAGGTTGGATAAATCATAAAATGTCCAGTAGGATTTACAGACCTATCCACGGCCAAAATGAGGCTGAGAGCAAGTGTTCATTTTTAAGTTTTATTATGTCTTTTTGACATTTGAGGCATGGGTCACACTCTAATATTATTCAGGCTTGAATTTCTGGAGTGTGCATGGTGAAAGACATCAGCAGGAAAGAAGTCAAGCCAGCTCCACTGAGGGAAACCAAAGAGGATACGCAGGCAGCATCAAGCATCCAGCAGCATCCAGCAGCATGGAAGAACCAGAGTCACACCCAGAGGCATGTATCATTGACAGAGACTACTGTTGGTAAGTTTCCTTTTGCCATAGTGCATTTAATTCATCTTCAAGATTTCTAATTTGTCTCTAAACACCATACTCTATGAGAAATAATGAGTTTCTTGGCAATGCAGACACAACCTGAGTAATGTCAATATTATATGATGTTTTGTTAGTTTGACCATGTCTGGGAAATGTCTTCAGATTACTGATTCTGGAAGTGAGAATCATGTTAGCTGCATTTTTAAAAACCCTGCTTAACCCTCCTGTTGTCCTCGAGTCAAGGGAGGAAGAGAGGAAGAAGGAAGGAAGGAAGGAAGGAAGGAAGGAAGGAAGGAAGGAAGGATGGAAGGGAGGAAGGAAGGAGGGAAGGAATGATGGAAGGGAGGACGAAAGAAGGAAAGGAGGAAGGAAGGAAAGACAGAAAGATGAAAGGATGGAAGGAAGGAAGGAATGATGGATGGGAGGAAGGAAAGATGGAAGGGAGGAAGAAGGACGGGAAGGAAGGAAGGAATGATGAAGGGAGGACAAAAGAAGGAAAGGAGGAAGCAAGGAAAGACGGAAAGACGGAAGGACGGAAGGAAGGAAGGATGGAAGGGAGGAAGGAATAAGGAAGGAAGGAAGGGAGGAAGGAAGGAAAGATGGGAGGTCGGAAGGATGGAAGGGAGGAAGGAATGATGGAAGGAAGGAAGAAAAGGACGACACAAGGGTTAATGAGTTTTAGTAAGAATTCAGACGAGATTCTTAAATGAATAAATACCTTCTTCTTCTTCTTCTTCTTCTTCTTCTTCTTCTTCTTCTTCTGTTTCTCTGTCATCAGACTTGACAGATGATAACATTTGGGAGCTGCAGGATGTGGACCCAGGTGCTGCAGTGCTGACAAGTCTGGAGAATAGTGACACAGAAACTGCATCATCTGACACTGATACAGATGAACAACCAGACTTACCTGAGACCTTGACTGCTTTATTTAACATAACACTCTGGGAGCTGTCGCCACGGGAAACGCAGGTGAAAAGTGAGAAAACACTTCACAGAATAAAAACTAAACTACTACCTCATCAATGTGAGAAGCTGGAATATGTAACACGGCAACAGTAGTCAAGGTTAAAGGACTTGACAAGATCAGCAGCAAAACATACCTAATAGATTTAAAGCAGTACAGCAAAACATAATTAAATGTCTCATCTGTGCTCTGGGGGTGAATACATGGGGGGGAACCGACAAGACAAGTCTGCATTCATGGCTCAAAGCCATAAAGATTTCAGGGTCAGCCCCCGTGGCTTAGTAGTGTGGCCTTCCAAGTCAAACCTTGGATCTTGGCCAGATGGGATAGCAAGACCTGCTGTGGCAAAGGGGGCGGTAGAGATAAAGTACCGAGGTAGCCTTCAGGGAAATACAGAATACAAGCAGTTCTGTCTGGACTAGTCATTCATATTGAAGCATTCAGAGTCCCATACTATCAAATTCAACTCTGCGTGTGACGTTATCTACATTGACTTTGCGTTGTGGACGAGGGAGGAGTTCATTGTGCAACGTATTCTAATAAATCAAGAGTTTCTGCAGGAGGGTTTGCCAAAAAGTACAAGACCTCTCTATCTTGAGTGTGCTGCCTGAAGTACTGACAATGAGGTATAACTAACTCTGCCTTGGAGACAGAAAGAGCCTGCAAATACTGTGAAAGTCCAGATTTTTGGCAAAATGATCAATTGAGTCCAATGCAACTAGCGATTTCACTGCAGCTGTGTACAAAATGTTCAAAAAAAATGATGATCAAAAGGAAGCCAGCAACATGGTTATGTAGGGAATAGCAAAGTTTTGACAGTTCACAAAGCAAAGTTGTGTGTGAAATGGTGTGATAAATAATTAAAGGAATTCACTCATTTGGGAACTTTGACTCTGGGAACAACACTCTTACCGAGGTGTGAGAGCACCACACACAACAGTCACAACATCATCTAGTATGTTAAACTGTTGCAAAATCTTGTTCTTCCACTGACCCTTAACTGCAGTCTTAACTTGAAATCCCTTATCTGCTCAAATCTTGTGGCATGAAAGCGTGTGAAAAGTGTTAATTTTGTGAAGCTCTTAGTTAATGCATGAGAGTTGGCAGCTCTGGTTTTAAGTTTAATAGTGTAACACTAACTCTGGTAGCTTAGACATTAGACATTTATGGGATTTCCCATTGTATTCATATGTTGTTAGCTTCATACTAAGCTAACATACTGGTATTCTGTTAGCCAGTTTACCTGGAAACCTATTTGTAAATAGTAGAGCTGTAGTTTTACATAGTTTTGTTTGTGAAATTTGAATATATAATGTTTTGACATATAACCTGGTAATGGGTTGGTGGAGAGAAGTTTCAGAGAAGAAGTTTCAGATGTGGTTTATAGCGGGTATTTCCAGCTGTGTAATTTTTTCTGGGACTCCACTAGAGATTCACACTTTGAAAAACTCCTTATTTAACTTATACTTGCCCTTTATGCAGCCCCCTCAGTTCAACCCCTATCTCTCTGAGCACCCCTCCCAATGAGCCCACTCTGTTTTGATTGATGGGCTTTCTAGGAGTCAAGTGGCAACAGTATCAGAGTTGTGCTCAGTTACTTCCAATGAAAACCCAATAGTTCCTGTTTTAGCCATGTCATATTAAAGGCTTTAAAATGACTAAACAAAGAGAATTTTACTGTGAAACATTTGCAGGAAATGAGTTAATCACTGAATTAGTATTTGGAGCTCTTTGTTCAGCAGATTAGTTTGAAGTAATACAGGGAGGATATAGGATATTACCAACAGAAGCTGCAGATGACCAACATACTTCCAACAAGTAAACTACTTATTTCACTTTGCCCAGCTGTGTGATGGAAAACCACTCAGTGTGCCAGCTCAACTTGAATCATGGCTTGGTATGACTGAAACATTTTTGCTCATATGGATTATTTCTACATACATTTATCTCATTATTTAGACACTTACATCATGTTTTATATGCACATCCGACATTGTAACATTATGATTAAAAATAAGGAAAAGTATAATGGGACCATTTTAAGTGCAGTTAAACCACATACATCTATACACATATATATAAATACAGACTAGCAGAAGCGAGACAATGGAGGAAAAGAAAGAGGAGGAAACACTCTGCCTCTCTCACATGATACATGACTGCACCCGCTGATAGTAGATATGTCCATTTAGTCCATTTAGTTCATTTATGTCCATGTATTAATCTTTATGTCGTTCTCCTGGGTCAAATTGACCCCGTCTGTTTTGACTGTTCCTTCCTTCCTTCCTACCTCCCTCCCTTCCTTTTTTCTTCTGTCCTTCTATCCTTCCTTGCTCTTTCTCTCTCCCTCCTTCCTTCCTTCCTTCCTTTCCTCCCTCCCTCCTTCTCTCTTTCTTTCCTTCCCTCCTTCCTTCCTTCCTCCCTACCTCCATCCCTTCCTTTTTTCTTCTGTCATTCCTTCCTCTTTCTCTCTCCCTCCTTCCTTCTTTCCTTTCCTTCCTTCCTTTCCTCCCTCCATCCTCCCTTCCTCCTTTCCATCCTTCATCCCATCCTCCCTTCTTTCCTTCCTTCCTCCCTCCCTTCCTTCTTCCACCTTTCCTTCCTTCCTTGACTAGAGGACAGCAGAAGGGTTAAAGAAAGAATTATTAAATGGATTAACAAACCTATTAGAATTTAATTATATATTAAATCTTAAACATAACAGTCATTTCTCAATTAACTAATCAACTCATTTTTTAGCTCCTCTATAAAATGTGATTAAGAGATACCCAAGAATTACCTGTTTAATGGTTTACTAACATTTACTCCCCATTTCTTCCCTGGTAGCTATACTCGTAACCTTATTGCAAAGTGTTACCACAATGGATTACATTTGGATGACTTATTGGAACTGGATCATTTCCTCTTAGAAGTCACTTGTGAGTACGACTCAAAGCAAATGCACTTGATTTTTTTCCCCTCTCCTGCTCACTTGCTAATTACTCTCCCTTCTATGCAAGGCTGTCAGGATTATCCCTTAATTTGTTATTTGTTCTTAATACGACTGACCGATTGTTTGTTTCTCTATTGAAGAGCAGATTGCTGCAGAGAAAACATGAACATGCTTAATTACCCAGTCATCATTATACTATAAATGGATCAATTCATGCAAATGAGGAGTGGGTCAATTCATAATAAAAACACAATAAATATATTCTCTCACTTAGCCTGTTTCACACAACATGCAATGAAGGTGACGACTGCAGTTAATGAAATATTATCTGTTTTGCTCATCCCATTTATCAGTGACATTTAAAAGATTTAACAGTAAAACATCATTTTAAAAAAACAGTAAAAAGGATAAAAAGTCATGGTGAAAATGCCCATCTACCAAACAAGAAAGAATAATAATGCTAATGGCAGTAGCTGGCTGTAGGTGAAGGAAGCCTCCTCCTACAAATTAAATGTTATTTAGTACTTGGGGGGAAATTAATGAATGAATGAAAAGAAAACAGCACTCCTTGGTGATGAGCCAGAGTCTGAAGTCTGCAGCTAAACAGGCCTAAACAAGATCTTCAAATTATTGCCCTTGATGATGTCAAAATGAATGAGCATTGATTATTTAGTTAGTTGTGCTTTTGTTTTTGGAGCAAGGAAGACTGCTTAATGTACTGTAGCATACTGTCCAGTTTATATTTTAGAGGTATTTCTCACTATAAATCAATGAAATATAGTGATAAATGAGGAATCACTACTTTGTTGTATGGTGAACACACCATACAACAAAGTAGTTTTAGCAACTCATCACTTTAACTTAAATTTTTTTTTAAAAATCACAAAAAATGCCAGAAAAACTACCTTAATGTCCTCGGTGGCTATACGAGCTGCCTTTTAGATAGATATGGATACCACTTGAAATAAGTAAGATAATTGTTTTTTGTGGGTGAATTGACCCTTTAATATAACATTCTCATATTAAGTGTGCATGGAGACGCTGTTAGTACTTGAACACCCTGATAACCCATGATGTCTTTAATGCACAAAGTCATGCTTTGCTGAAAGTGTTACTAAAGTAGTCAGACAAACAAGGCTAATTTGAGAGACATAGGTGTTATCCACTTTACACAGACACAGACACAGACACAGACACACACACACACACACACAAACGTTATAATAGAGTTTCTGGTTTTGGTCCAACCAGGCTGGTTTCCCAGAATTGGTGTTGTCCTGATAATATATCCACGAGTGTGTGTGTGTGTGTGAGTGTGTGTGTGTGTGTGTGTGTGTGTGGTCTGATTAAAGCCATTATAGTGTTCTCATCAGAGCGTAAGAGCCGCAGACTAAACACTGAGCTAAACTCCACTCAAAAGAAGGGATGAGCCGTCGTTGTAATTTAAGATTTTTACTGATGACTCCTTCACATTGACATGGAGTGAAAACTGTAATAAAATAAATAAAATACATGAACAAATCTTGAATCATCCTTTTACATAATACTGTATATATACAAAAGCCATGAACTAACTCTCCTCTTGTAAATAGTTAACCTTCAAAAAATATTTTTAATCTTAACTTATTATCCACTTTTTAATCAAATAGTCCTTAATATATTAACTTAAACATGTACATAATCAAATGAAACAACTTACGACATTGATTTCAGTCCTTTTCTCTGGATGTGGCTGGATGGATGAGGTTAACTGCCATATGGCTTCTTTTCAGTTCCTGATCTGTCTAACAGGACATTATGTCGCTATCTAACTAAAGAAATTCCCTTCAAAATAAAAGTCTTAACATAATAAAAGTCATTTTAACTGTTCATACAAATTAAATGCATGTCTTGTAGACATCACACTCCCCACCTGACCTCTAAGAGGTCACTAACTTCCCACACAAAGAATTCAAAACAGGAACATTACTTGTCTTCTGGAAGAAGTAGAACCACTTCTGTAATTGGTCTACAGAATGTCTTTACAGCACCCTGATCAGTTGTCTTAACCTCAACTTTCCTGACATGTCCATCCTTACCAGGGAACGTGGTAATAACCCTAGCCATCGGCCAATAATTTCGTGCAGCCTGTTTGTCTCTTAGTAAGACTACATCTCCAACTTGCAGGTCTCTGCGAAGTGATGTCCATTTCTGTCTGCGTTGCAAGCAAGGTAGGTACTCGCGTCGCCAGCGTGTCCAAAACTGGTTTGCGAGAGCTTGGACTTGCCTCCATTGTTTTGTGTACAGATCCTTCTCTGAGAAGTCACCTGGAGGTGGTGGGACTCCAGACTTTTGAGTGAGAAGCATCGATGGGGAGAGGATCAGGGGATTGTCCGGGTCTGTGGAAACAGGTACAAGTGGCCGCGCATTCATGATGGCAGTGACTTCCGCCATTAAAGTAGAGAGGACTTCGTGAGTAAGGCGAGTGTTCAGTTGAAGCATGATGGAATCTAAGATTCGTCTCGCAGTGCCGATCATTCTTTCCCAACAGCCTCCCATATGAGAAGCGTGAGGTGGGTTGAACTCCCAGACACATCCTTGTTCACTTAGGTATCTTTGAAAACTTGGGTCCTGCTGGCTGCTATCCATCCTGAGTTCTTTACTTGCACCAATGAAGTTAGTGCCACAGTCTGACCACAACTTCTTGGCTGGGCCTCTAATGGCGAAGAAACGCCTGAGCGCATTTATGCAACTCGATGCATCCATCGATTCGATCAACTCGACATGAACCGCTCTTGAGCTCATGCAGGAGAACATGATAGCCCATCTCTTGTTTTCTGTCTGTCCTCCACGGGTTCGCCTGGCTGCAACTAACCAAGGACCAAAGACATCTAGACCCACATATGTAAATGGAGGGCATACCTGGAGGCGTTCGGGAGGTAGGTCTCCCATATGTTGTTCCTCAAACTTCCGTCTGAGCTTCCTGCACGTCACACAGTCATGAAGCACTGAGTTTATGAGTCTCTTGCCACCCAAGATCCACAGCCCCGCTGCCCTTACAGCTCCTTCAGTTATGTGGCGACCCTGATGCTTTGTTTGTTCATGATGATGACGTATCAGCAGGAGGGATACATGGCTGTCCTTGGGCAGAATAATGGGATGTCTTTCACCGGTTTCCAAGTTAGAGTGTTCCAGCCGGCCTCCAACGTGGATCAAGTCATTCTTGATGGTCGGACTGAGCTGTTGGAGAGAGCTGTCTCTTGGGATTGTTTTTTGTGCCTGGAGAGCTGCAAGTTCCTTAGCAAAGGCTGACCTTTGTGAAGCTTGTAGGACAATGTGCATCGCCTGATCTAATTCCTCTGGGGTGCGCGAAACTTTACACCTGTGCCACCCAGAACACTCACGGTTTTTGTTCGTCTTTTTGAAGGATCTGGCGATGTGAATAAGAAAGGCGACACTTCTGAGGAGTGAGCGGAGGCTGGAAAAGCGTTGGAAGCGGTCCGGGGTGAGTATTTCCTCATTCAGGTAAGTTTTGTAGGTTTTTACCTCTGGTCGGATGTCATTGTCGTTTTCAGGTTCTACTAGGTCAAATCTTTCAGTTGTTTGTGCTCTTCCTGCGGGTGGTGATCTCAGGAAGGACGGTCCGGAGAACCAGGTGGTCTGTGCAAGGCGAGATGCAGGTAAACCCCTTGACGCGTGGTCAGCAGGGTTTTCCCCAGAATGAACGTAATGCCATTGCTCTGGCTTTGAAGAGTGGCGTATAAGCTGCACCCTGTTGTGAACATAGACGTAAAAACGCCTGGTTGAGTTATGAATATAACCAAGGACTACCTTACTGTCGCTATAGAAATGTATGGCGTCAAGCTTGATGTCCAACTCATCCTGTATGAGATCTGCCATCTCCACGGCTAACACAGCTGCGCACAATTCCAAGCGTGGAATGGTAGGGTCCGATTGGGGTGCTAGCCTCGCTTTGCCCATGACAAATCCAACCTCAATTTGCCCATCCTCTTGAAAGGTCTTCAAGTACGCAACAGCTCCGATTGCTCTTGTTGAGGCATCTGAAAACACACATAGCTCAGTGTGCTCAGCCTTGAGAAGGGACATGTTTGAGAAAGTACGTGGCACATGAAGCTGCTTGAGCTCTTGGAGTGATTCTCTCCAAGTGTCCCACTTGTCACGTTTTTCTTCTGGGAGAGGAGCGTCCCAGTCCGAGAGCTCGGAGGACAGCTCTCTTAGGAGAGACCTTCCCTGGATGGTTACTGGTGCCAACAGACCAAGGGGGTCAAAGACACTATTTACTGTTGAAAGAACCCCACGCCGAGTGAATGGCTTGGTTTCTGTTGACACAAGGAAAGTGAAAGTATCGGTGGATATCTCCCAGAGAAGGCCCAAGCTGCGTTGTGTGACTGGTAACTCTCCGGCGAGATCCAGGTCCTTGACAGTTGTCGCACAGTCCTCAGGAGGAAACGCCTTCAAGACAGTCTGGCTGTTTGAGGCGAATTTGTGGAGACGTAGGTTTGATTCCCCCAAAGAGGCCTGCGTTCTCTTCATTAAGTCGATCGCTTCATGGTCAGTCGATGCGGAGATCAAACCATCGTCGACGTAAAAGTGCCTTTGGACAAAGTCAACTGTGTCGGTTCCGTACCGCTGAGCACCTTCCTTGATGGCTCTTCTCAACCCATAAATTGCCACAGCCGGCGAAGGGCTGTTACCAAAAACATGTACTCTCATCCGGTACTCTATGACTTTCTTTGTGACATTGTTGTCCTGGTACCAGAGGAAACGAAGAAAGTTGCGATGTTCCTCACTTACTTCGAAGCAGTGGAACATCTGTTGGATGTCTGCCATCACTGCTACCTTCTCTTTCCGGAAGCGGAGTAAAACTCCGATCAGAGCGTTGTTCAAATCTGGGCCAGTTAACAATACATCATTAAGGGAAACACCACAGTATTTAGCGCTGGAGTCGAATACCACCCGGATCTGATTGGGCTTGCGAGGATGGTACACTCCAAAGGTAGGAAGATACCAGCATTCCTCATTGTCCTTCAGCTGTGGTGCCACCTCAGCATGCCTGTTTTGGAAGATCTTGGCCATGAATGCCAAATACTGTTCTTGCATCTCTGGCTTTCTTCTCAGCGTTTTCTCAAGAGATGAGAACCTGCTGGCAGCCTGCTCGCGGTTGTTGGGAAGACGCTGGCGTGCCTCTTTGAAAGGGAGTGGGGCGACCCAGGTTTTCTTGTCATTCCTGTACATGCTGGCATCCATTTTAGTCAAGAAGATTGTATCCTCGATTGATGGAGCAAGTTTGTTATCGCGTTCTGTTGTGTTAAACACTGTTTTTCCTAGTGTCTCTGTAGCTGTGGTTGCTTGGTTGAAGCCATCTTGCATTCCCTTGACATGCATGTAGCTGGTGCAGGGTTGGAAAAGCGTATGACGTCCGCTATCCAACACATTAGTCTTGAAGCTGCTCACTGTTGGCTTATGAGCACCTCCCAGGCACACCTCCCCCACAATCACCCAGCCAAGGTCTAAGCGTTGAGCGAATGGGGCATTGTGCGGGCCATTCACTTGCTGTCTGACTTTGTGCACCCTCAAAACGTCTCTCCCCAGAAGCAGTAGAATTTCTGCGTTTGGATCTAGTTCCGGGAGGTGCTTGGCGATGTGCTGGAGATGGGGTTGGTGTAGCACAGCACTTGGGGTTGGAATCTCTGAACGATTATTTGGGATTTCACTACACTCGATGAGCGTTGGAAGAGGAAGAACCATCCGGCCGTCCAGAGATTCAACTTGGAAACCTTCAGCCCGTCTCCCTGACGTTTCAACTAAACCAGAGCATGTTCTTAGCCGATATGGGGATGATTTTCCTTCCAGACCGAAGAGACTGAAGAACTCTGGTTTGGCCAGTGAGCGATTGCTCTGGTCATCCATTATCACATAGGCGTTCACAGCCTTGTGCCTAGCGTCCTTTGGATAAATCTTTGTGAGGCAAATCTTTGCACAGGAGCGATTCCGTTGGCCTTCGCCACAAACTTCTGTGCAGCTTGAATTGATGACAGCCTGGTTAACATCTGCTTCTCCCTCCCCACCATCCTCTTGTGGCGGTGAAAGAGCCTGTGGAGTTTGAGGTGGAGGTCCAGGATGCATTGCTGTCACATGGTACGTGCGATCACATTCGGAGCACTTAACTGAAGACTTGCAGTCCCTGGCGAGGTGTGAGGTTGAAGCGCAGCATTTGAAACATATACCTCTC
This sequence comes from Scomber colias, assembly GCA_021039105.1. NCBI lineage: Eukaryota > Metazoa > Chordata > Actinopteri > Scombriformes > Scombridae > Scomber > Scomber colias. Next base: position 57,846 of record JAJDFG010000838.1, read on the forward strand.
TCCTTGAGGAAGACCTTCCGCTCCTCGATTGGTTTGTTCCTGAACGCCCTACAATTCTGAAGAGAATGTGGTTTGTTATGCATTGGGCAGGTCTTAGACAGGTCGTCACTCATAGGTTTGTTGGTTTTGATTGAAGAAACGTTGGTTTTGTTAACTGAGAAAGTTCCGTCATTACTGTATTTCCTTGAAGCAGGTCTCTCTGGTTTGATAAGATTTGCAGCACTTCCTTGATGCATGAAGCTGGGGTCGTTCCTCTTTTTAGCTTCATGACACACAAACCTGCAGAAGTAATCAAAGGGAGGGAACCGACCATTGTTCTCTTCTTTGTACTTCGATCCGGAGGTCAACCACTTCTCTTGGAGTGAGAAAGGTAATTTTTCTGATATTGGTGCAATGCCTCTTGAAGTGTCCAGGTATGACAGCCCTGTTAGATAGCCATCTTCTTTTGCACCTAGAATCTCAGTCAGCAAGTCGCCAAGCTCACGTAACTTGACGTGGTCTCTGTTAGTCAGCCTAGGGAAGCTATCCAATCGCTGAAAGAGTGACCTTTCCATAATCTCTGGAGCTGCGTAACAGTCGAGGAGACGTTCCCATGCTTTGCGTAGGGCCTCGGAAGGATTGTTAACATACACTGACCGTATGCGCCTCACATATTCCCTTGACTCCTTCCCTAGCCACTTCGTCATGAGGTCGAGTTGCTGGGCTGCACTCAGATTGATGCCACTGATTGTATTATTAAATGACATATACCATGCACGGTAATTTTCGGGCTTGTCATCAAATTGATACAACCCTGAGGTCGTGAGGTCACGTCTGACCAAGTATTGAGCCAATGGTTCTGCTGCAGGAGTTGGCATAACCGGAGGAGGTTGTTTGGGAATATAGGGTGATGAGTGCATGCTCATTGGTTCAGGGGTGTGGGGTTGAAAGAGTTTGTTAGTGTGATGAGGTAAGTATGTTTCTCTGTTTCCATCTGTGTTGTAGGTTGGCCATTGGCGTGCTGACTTGACTTGGTTTTTGGCTGGTAGAGAGGGTTTGTCGTCTTTTTCCACTTTTAATTCAGTTTTAACGTTACCAAATGGTGGGTGTGAGATGTCCACTGCAGGTGGTTGCTGCATTAATAAGCTCTTATACGGCTCCTCGCAAGGTGGTTGCGCAGCAGGTGAGAGAGGGGAAGAGACAGAGCACTCTGGCTCCCTATAGGATGGGCCAGGAACCGATAAGTAAGAGTCTGCACTTTCATTCAGGGTGTTTTGAGAATGGACGTAGTCACGGGTGCGTTGCATTCTATTTTCAGCCTCTATTACTTCAGCTTCCTCTACCACCTCCGTAGCTTCTGCCATTTCCAAAATCTGTGCTTCCACTGCTGTAGCTTCTGCTTCACATTGTAGCTGTAACACTTCTAGTTCTCCATCTATCCTTATTTTTTCAACCTCAGTAGCACGTGCCTCCAAATCCTTATTAGCTGACTCCATCTTCAACTTTAATTTCTCCGCTGCATATGCTGCTCTTATTTTAGCTGCTTCAGCCTTAGCTCTCGCACGTCCTGCTGTGCTGGCTGAAGAGTGTGTTGATCTTATACCTGTGACTGAGGTTTTTGCACTTCTAGAAGCCATTTCGAAGTTTTGTTGATACTGATCTTCTTTTGTCTTTTCACTATAGTGTTCTCATCAGAGCGTAAGAGCCGCAGACTAAACACTGAGCTAAACTCCACTCAAAAGAAGGGATGAGCCGTCGTTGTAATTTAAGATTTTTACTGATGACTCCTTCACATTGACATGGAGTGAAAACTGTAATAAAATAAATAAAATACATGAACAAATCTTGAATCATCCTTTTACATAATACTGTATATATACAAAAGCCATGAACTAACTCTCCTCTTGTAAATAGTTAACCTTCAAAAAATATTTTTAATCTTAACTTATTATCCACTTTTTAATCAAATAGTCCTTAATATATTAACTTAAACATGTACATAATCAAATGAAACAACTTACGACATTGATTTCAGTCCTTTTCTCTGGATGTGGCTGGATGGATGAGGTTAACTGCCATATGGCTTCTTTTCAGTTCCTGATCTGTCTAACAGGACATTATGTCGCTATCTAACTAAAGAAATTCCCTTCAAAATAAAAGTCTTAACATAATAAAAGTCATTTTAACTGTTCATACAAATTAAATGCATGTCTTGTAGACATCACAGCCATATTTATTAGATGAAGAATAGACCTCCTCATCATGTTGTGTTTTGGGGGCCAGCATCTGATCCATTATGATATTGAAACTCTGGCACAAAATGATGGAAAGGAAGGGTGAAAAAAGGGAAAAGGACAGAGAAGGAAAGAAAAGGGAAAGAGGAAGAGATTGACAGAGAATTGGGGTTACATTTGGGAATGAAATACAGGTACTGGAATCAAAATGAGGGCAAATTGTTCTTTTTGGGAGAGAAGGGAAGACAGAGAAAGGAAGAAAGGCGAGATTAAATGTTAGTGAGGAGTAACAGATGGTGTATTGAGCAAATCAGTTGTTATTTAATTCTATTTATGCCATGCATATATTCATTTTTCTGTCTCAGAGTGCGCCTCTGTAATATAATTATGAAGACAACAATTGTGTGTTTATTTACAATGTGGACATGCATTAGAGGTGGGACAAAAAAATGAACACTGCAACAATATATTACCACTCAAAATTGATTCAGCTACTTTGATTTACCACGACCACAATGCCACTACCCTCCGCCTTTTTATGGATGCGCTAAACAGACAATAAACAGCCATGAAAAGCTGCTGCCAGACTGAAATACAGAGTCCACCGGTCCTTTGTAAAAGTTTCCATGCAACACCTTTAGCTGCTGAAGGAGAGGCTCAGCACAGAGAAGCTTTCTGGTGTATCTGTGTCTGTGGGGGAGTATTAGTATGTGGCCATGGACCCTCTGTTTAACCCTGAATATTGCTTAAAAATCAGAATATAGAATAGTTAGCTTTAAGTTATGTGCAGTGTTTGCTGGCACAGAAAAGGAATAAATCTTTATGCTATTTGCACAACATCTATTCGCTCTTATATACTGTATTTATACCTGGTGGCATTTCTTTTCCATGAAACTTATGTACTATTAATCTACAACATTATACCTTATATATCATTACCTGTCACCATTGCCTGTCCATGGCTGTGTGGGTTTACTTGAGCAGGTAACCTTGCATAAGTTCTTCAACGTTGATTCTGTTTAGCTGTGAAATGAGTCATGAGCACAGTGTGGGTGTAAAAAAAGTTCTTTATATGTGATTGAAAACTGGTAATTGAAAGTATTTTCAAATGCAATTATGTGGCTAAAAATGTGAAAGACAGAAATCAAACCCTGCTTTTATAAAAAGGTAGAAATGCCTGGCTCAAAATGCCAAGGTCTCTACAGTTATCCGATATCAGATGTGGTCAGCCTAGACATCACAAGTCAAAGGTGAAAAAGACCAAAGACCATTGTTCTCTTTTTTCTTCTCTTTTCTTCTTTTGTCATCCCTGTCTCATCCCCTGCTTACCTCTTCATCCTCCCATTCTTTGGCTTAATGTCAGATGAAGGGGGATTAGTTCTGGTAGAAGGAGACGTGACCAGTGTTTTAGTTGGATATGTGTGTGTGTGTGTGTGTGTGTCTGTGTGTGTGTAATGGCATGTGTGTACTATGGCATGCATCTACTGACCCAGAGACTAGGAGCCATGACAAAGCAATCAATAACAAGTTAAAATGAGTTTTAAAATCAGCAGTCCGTATGAAGTCAGACAAAAGCAGTGTATACGCATGTGTCCATCATGATCTGAAACTAAGTTTTTGGAACATATACCCCTTTTCCACCAAGTTGGAGCCAGTGCTAGAGGTCTGTTGGTGCTAATCCAAGCGCCTCTTATGAACCTGTTGCTTTTCCACCGGCAAGGAGCCACGTGATTACGTCACTGTATAACGTAGCTAGCGTGCCCCTTTGAAGCACTTCCATGATTCACCAGTGAGAAGCAGCAACATGGCGCAAGGCATCTAGCCTGCTGGAAACAAAGAAGAAGAAGAAGAAAACTGCTCTGGCAAAAAAAAAAAAAAAGATAAAAATAGTACTTTTAATCAACAAAACTTTAACCCTCTGTAAATGCCACGCTAGTCAGCTAATGAACGTTAACCCCGCTAGCCGGCTGATAAACGTTAACCCTGCTAGCTGGCTAATAAACATTAGCCCCGCCCCCAGTCCGCTGACGTAATTGGTTCTTGCTTTAGACCAACAAAGAGTTGGTGCTTGCTCTGGCTCCGTTCTGAGGCTCGGAGCTGGAGCTTTGGCGGTGGAAAAGCAAAGAACCGGTGCTTAGTCAGGCTCTGGCTCCAAACCAGCACCAGCTCCAGCTCGGTGGAAAAGGGGTAGTAGTGTGCGTACAGATTGACGGAAGAAGAGGATAATGTTTCAGGTTTTGACGATTTTGCTGTTTATTTTTTTATTTTGTTTTTTGGCTAATTTTCTGCTCTCACTACATGGTACTATTGTAAAACACTGTGTGACACATATTCAATAAGACCGCAACAGGTATTCTCTTTGAAGGGCCAACTTTTAAAAGCCACACACAGTCATAAGTTGTTTTTTTACTGAACTTGCTTACTTTTGTTCACCTGACTATTACGTTTTCTGTGTGCTTTAGATACTTGGGTCATTGATAGCTAGTTAATAGATAAGAGCCGGTGTTGGAAAAGTCAAAAGTGACACAGATTGAGACTGTATAGGGGACTAGCTCTAAATTATACCATCATTTATTCAATTCAATTTAAATAATATATAACATATTGTTAAGCTATGTTGTCTTATTCTATTGTTTTATTTCCTATACGTCTTCAGTGTGTCAGTTCAGGTCAAAGTGACAGATTCCTCCAGGTTCCCACAGTAGCCTGTCTTTCTTGGCTACCCTCTGGGAATCCACTAATGAGCTCAACATCTGTGTGTGTGTGTGTGTGTGTGAGTGGTTGTGTGTGTGCATGAACACGTATGTATGTGTCTACCCACATATGTGTAATATGAGTGATCAGGCAAGCAGAGCTTCTAAGGTTGGCTTAATGTGCTGTGCTTGCATAGTGTGAGCAATATTACTGCAACATTACTCTGTGTCAGTGTGTGTGTTGTGAGGGGCGGGGGTGTTGGGGTGGCGGGGCATTTGAGCGTTTATGCTTAGGTAAGTGTGTGTATGATACTGCATTAATGTGTGTGCGCTTCTGTAACTCCTGGCTGAGTTATGGCATCCTGTGGTCAGAAGGAAGTGACCCTGTGTGTTTGTAAATAAAAATGCATGAGGAAGTTTAGGCTATTCTTGCACTTTTAATACACAGACCTAGAGGAAAGGACTTGATTTAAACAGAATATAGCTGGAAAGCAAGCCGCTCCTGCATGGCGACGCTGGAGTGCTTTATTTTGAAAAGGAGACAGCAAAGACTTCACTGTTATGGCTACCAGCTACCTCTGTTCTAAACCAACAACCTGTTCTTTAAGCTACAGGCTAGTGCTTTCCACCTACTCTAATCTCATTATCACAGAGCAACATTTCAGTCAGATACACAAACATCAAGGAATTGACAGAGGGATTTAAAAGCAAATGGTTATAGAGTTAGATTTGGCAGAAAAAAAGCTCTGCTGTTTGAGAGAGCGCTCAATGAATCCGAGCAGCGATAAGGAGTCTAAGAAAGATAAACATAACAAACATATAGCACATTAATCTCAACCAATCAATCTCAATCTAACATCAGAAATACCACATAGGGAGGAGGCAAGGGTGGTGGAGGGAGCTGCAGCAGTAAACTGCGTTGGCAAGAGTGTAATCAGAACTGTGATAGTGACAGGTTAAATAAAATGTCAGTAATGCACGCCTACATGTGATGGGAAGTTACCAGCCACAGTTGTGGATGAGTCAGTGATTGTGAAACATACAGAGGCCAATAAGCTAACACAAGCGCAACTTCAGTGCTTTGCCTGAACTAACACTGTGGGCTCCAGTTTTAGTTAGGGGGTGGTTAGATTAATATAGAAAGTAGAGCTGTCAATCAATTAGAATATTTTATAGCGATTAATAGCATGATTGTCTTGAGTTTTTATTTGTTCTACATGTACTTTAAATTTATTGTTCAAGTTTTTAATACTCTTAATACTCTCAACCTGGGAGATGACACTTATGCTTGTTTTACGCAAATGTATTTTCACTATTATTTAAAACAATCCAAAAGAATGAAATATTGTACTGAATGCTCAAAAACTATGCCTAAAGCATAATATGACAAACCACTTGCTGGCCAAGCACACAGCTGACACAGAGAGGCCTCCTCCCGCTCGCTGAAGGCAGATCACACTAGATAGTTTACAACAGAGACGCATGAACAACTCTACAAGCAACAAACTTTCTACAGCGAAAGCGAAACTGATTGTCACAGCATGCAGGCTGGTTAACATTGTGGAGGACGAGGGTCTGCCTTTGGCGAGCAGGAGGAGGGCTCTCTATATCAGCTGCATGCTTTGCCATCCACAATAAATAAAAATAACTTTGGTCTTGTCAATAGAACCATCTGACAGGGCTTTGAAGTTGGATTTACCATTCATAAGACCCTTTTCTTTATCCATTCTGCTTAAATATTACTGCAGCATCACCTCCTTATTTCTCAAACTACCGGCCGTGCCAAGGGTCAAGCAGAACATGCATGCATTAATCATGTGAAAAAAACACAGGCACTAACGGGACCACCGGTGTATCTGGTAAATGACCCCACTAATAATGCCTGGATTGTAATCAAATTTCTACAGTAGTACAAATAGGCTCTTTACTCATAAATCCATGCATTAGAAAGTTTGTAAGTTCACCAGCAGTTTATTAAAATAAACACGTACCTGATGGCTTTTACTCTGCTGCTACGGCTAAAGCTGTAAACATCTCGCGCGATCACTGAAATGCCGTGTGGTCGCGCGAGATCCCGCACCGAGCACAACTAGAGAGATCTGTGCGGAATAAAACATTGCCGAAAGCTCGCGCGACCACACAGTATTTCTGTGGTCGCGCGAGATTTCGGCAATGTTTTATAATTCAAAGAACCCAGATAACAGTAAAAGTGTTTTTTAACTCATATGGCAGCAGCAAATAGCCATGCTTGTTCATAAGTGTGCCTTTCTTCTATCCTCTGCTGTCAACCTCAGCAGCACAGCTGTCATGTTTACACTGGCAACAATGCTCAGCACTCACTGTCTGAAAGCACTTTTAAAATGTTACTCCACCTAAAAATCTATAACCTCAATCCTCACGGAGAACAGAGAGTCAAACATGTTTGATTTCCTGTCATTTACAATGGATTCTAAATGTGGCATGTTTTCCAATGTAAGAAAAAGGAAGAAAAATAAAAACACCCATAGACTCTGCTCAATCACATTTTTTTAAAACGTATTTTAGTCTTTTGATATCATGATCGTCAAGGTAATCTCTTGTTATAGAAACTTCAAGATATTCAGATCATATCATTCAAAACATTTTTAGGAATTTGCATGTGGAGGTCAGTCACAACAGCCTTGAGGCATTACCTAAGGGCATCAGAATTTATTAAGATGCCAGTCCTATGGTAGAATTGTACTATTTTTTTTTTTTTTTTTGCCTTTTTGTGCCTGCAGCTATGTCTGAATCCTGTTTTGCATTGTGTGTATGTGTGTGCATACTGTATGTGCTTTTTTGTTTGTCTGATTTGTCTGCAGAAGATTATCAGTAGGTAGGTGTATCAAGCTGGCTGGATACACAAGGCAAAGGGAGGATTATTGTGACGAGCTTATCTGTTGTCTGATTCTTTACACTCCACTGACACACTTCTCTTGCCTATAACTCTCAAAGTACACACATCACACACACATATAGTATATACAGAAAACCAGCAAGCAAACTGTGCACAGACCTGTACATGCCATCCATACTGTCTGATGTGTGTGTATATATATGTGTGTGTTTGTGTGTGTATATATATGTGTGTGTTTGTGTGTGTGTATATTACTAAGTGTATCTAAACTTTTCTTTTTCCGTCAAATCTTTTGTGAATCTTAATCAGTTTTTGCCAGGAATTGAGTTAACAACATGAATCGCTTTCCCTTGTAAAATTAATTTGGGTTTATTACATGAAATACATTCAACCCTCCTGTTGTCCTCGAGTCAAAGAAGGAAGGAAGGGAGGAAGAATGAAGAAAGGGAGGAAGTAGGAAGGGAAAGAAAGAGGGAGGGAGAGAGGGAGGGAGGAAGGAAGGAAAGGAGGGAGGAAGGAAGGAGGGAGGGAGGGAGAAAGGAAAAGAGGAAGGGAGGAGGGAAGGAAAGAAGGACAGAGGAAAGAAGGAATGTAGGGGTGAGGAAAGAAAGAGAAGAAGGGAGGGAGAAAGGAAGGACAGAAGGAAGAAAGAGAGAGGAAGGAAAGAAAGAGAGAAGGAGGGAGGGAGGACGGACAGACGGAAGGAAGGCAGGGAGGAAGGGAGGAAGGGAGGAAAAAAGGAGTAGTCAAAACAGACGGGGTCAATTTGACCCGGGAGGACGACACAAAGTAATTTTAAATGTATTCAATAATATGTGTCAGTTTGACATAATTTTAAAGGCAACCACTGACCGTATTTTTCACAATGTGCATAAAAGCAAGACACACTACTCGTTTCTAAATCAGACAGAAGTGTACACACACACACACACACACACACACACACACACAGGCTATATAAACATGAATATAGACATCAACATCGGTGACATCACAAGCCTTGTAGTCATTAACGAGCATTATATTATGTACTAAATATACCTACTCGATAGCATATACACCCTAAAACACAGCAGTACAGCCGTGCACACACACACACACACACACACACACACACACACACACACACACACAAACAAACAAACAAAAAATACAAAACGCTCCCCGACAGAGCTGATAAGTCATAATTGCCTTAGCTCCTTATTGTCAAGCACACAGCAGAGTCATAAAACGTGAAATTAAATCCTTTACAGTCATTAGAAGAATATGAAACACTTTATTTAGTGCCTAGGCCTTAAATACGAGTATAAACCGACACAGTTTGCCCATTAGGGTCTAGATACAATTTATGTTGCATTTAATACTAATGATTACACTCATTCTTTTTAAAATGAGTCTTGGTTTTATAAACTCAAATCTATTGTACTATGAAGAATTTATCATTGCCACTTGTTATATGATTTGCCTCCTGCATACTGTAGGTGCATAGTGCTCTTATCATATTTTAAGATCCAAATTGAGAGTTACTGTTTCTGACATTTGCGACTGAAAAAAGACATAAAATGAAAATGGAAATGAAACATGATTGTCTTCATGCCATTGTTCTTTACCCTGTGTCTAATAAACTCCATTGTGGTTGCTTTTTATTAAAAACTTTTGCAGCATGTTGGAACACTCACTGTCGACATTTCAGTAACTTGCAGCCATACCACAGAGGGGCAAAAACCAATCAATCATTTGAGATCACTATCTAAAGGCCAAGCCACGATACTCATGAATGAATAAATGCAGCCATCTGCTCTTTGTCTGAGTGAAGCTGGTTTTATATTCATAGCATACAAGACTTAGATTGTGCTTGTGTTTGCAATTATGATTTACATTATCAGTGAAACCCATAAAACAGTGGGCACACATGGTAGCTTTGTCCATTAAATAGGCTATTAACGAGTGATGCAGTGGTTTTAATAACACATGCATCCACCCACGGCCATTTTTGCCTATTTGCATTATGAACAACTGCAATGGGACCCCTAACCTAACCATCAGGGGCCTCAATGGGGTGGTATTCCCCGATCCCCCACCTTTACAAGGTTTTTGTGCTCACTCACCAATTCATGCACAAACCAATAGAGAGTTACCATACAGACACTTTAACATGTGGACAGGAGGAGATGGGTGGGGGTCATAAACTGTAAAAAAAAAAAACAATGGACAGAACAACTGTAATGCCACTGATTCACATTTTGAATCCTTAAGTTTGCATTTTGACCATGGCCTTCTTGGACTTTTGGAGCCAGAGCTGACCCTAACGCTAGCAGCATGGTGCATTTATAGTCTATATAATCAATATTGAGATGATGAAGACTCCAAGTTTGAAAAAGACATGATTTCATATCCTATAGTCACATATCCTAATGCTAGCTGCTAGCTTAGTTAGCATAGTGCATTTACAGTCTGTATAGTCAATATTGAGGAAATGAGGAAGACTCCATGTTTGAAAAAAGATGATTTCATATAATATATCCTATAGTCACATAGTCTTGAATTTAATATCAATCTTATTAAGGGAAACTTTTGTTTCCCTTAAGTTTTTGAGTTGAGAAATATTAACGGTAAAATGACATATTACAGGTAGAAAAAATATATTCTAACTAAAAGACATTAGTTATTAAAAGCAGACTCCAGGGGCAGACCTAGAATACGCTGGAGGGACTATATATCCCTTCTGGCCTGGGAACGCCTCGGGATCCCCCTGGAGGAGCTGACAAACTTTGCTGGAGCGAATGGATGTCTGGGTCACATTGCTTAGCCTGATGCCATCGCGACCCGGCTCTTGATAAGTGGCAGATAATGGATGGATGGATGGATGGATTAAAAGCTATGCTAAGTGAAATCTGAAAATGTGTGTCCATGTATACAAATCTATAAACTACTGAGAGTCTGGTTTGGGTGATTTCCTCTGTCCTGAAAAACACAGGTAAGATTTGACTTATCATTATCATTACAATGTTATTCTGTTAACCATATTCAATATTTGGATTGCACATGTTCGGGTGCCTTGACCTGCTGTGCCTCCTTCCTCCGCTTCACACATCTGCTGCAGTGCCCACCACGTTCACTGCAGCTCCATCCCTAGAAACCACATCAAATTCTCCCATGACACCAGAATCTTGCCCTACAGAAATGATTTGGTTGACAGTGGCCTCATCCCACCTTTCCCTTGCCAAGATCCTTCTCACACCCACACCTTTGGCACCACAGGAACGGGTGAATGACGGGTGCCCCTGCAGGGGTTGTCAGAGGGTTGAATAGGGTCATCCTGCAAAACTTGGATACTGCAGAAAAGAAAAAAAACGGGAGGGGGTGAACAAAAAAGAGAAAAGAAGAACAAGAAAGAGAGGAGAAAAAGGGCCAGGATAGAGTAAAAAAGAGAAGAGAAAGAGAGAGAAATGTTCTTTTTTGAAAACAGCGGTCACTGTGCAGTGTTCAGGAACATTACACCATCAAGGCTGAGTCAGTGGTGGATGACTGGACTGAGCGATGGGTTCACAGCAACAAGCAAAAACCCAAACAAAAAACACAGGATAACATCAGTACCTTCATTTTCTCATTTGTAGCTATGGACTATATGACAGTGGAACACATATTAAAGTAATAAATAATCCTAGCACTCACACTATAGCTAAATAATCCACTTACACTGCTTAATATCACATAATTCAAATGCAACTATAGAAAGTTGTTACTGAATTTGAAATTGTGAAGCTCAACAAAGTTTTATATTGGTTAGGCAAGTCAAGACATATCATTTTAACCCAATTTAGTATTATTATGTAGCAATTTTGATCATTTTAGCCACTCGTTGTGAACAAAAAGAGGAGAGAAAGAGTGAAAGAACCCAGATAAAGGAGAACAGCTCATTCATTTTGGGTGAGAGGGACAATGCTGGCTCAGTCTGTTTGCATCTTGAGTCTGAACAAAAAGTCACTAAAGGCTGGGTTTGAGTTCTGTACAATGTTTTTTATGACCTCCTTCATGTCATCAATCAGGTAAGTTACAAGTCCCTTGCTTCAGCTGTTTAAACAACATGCCTAGTTTGCTTATTCACTATAATGGGATCGGTTCTTTAGAGCATTAGCACTATTGCTCATTATGATGTTGCTAGGAGTAACAAGTGTAATAATTAATATCTGCTAATATTAACATTAATACTGTAGTGATATTGTCAAAATTCACTTCAGTCTGTTTTTTAAACAATGTTTGTTTAAAAGTTTACATTTGAATTATTTTTAATTCTGATTATATTCATGTCATTTTCTTTTTTACATTAATATGCAACACTTGTTGATATGTTAATATTCTTGAACATATTCTGGTTAAAAGTTATTTATTGGTTTCATATTGCTTAAAATACTTATGCAATTTAAACTGAAAGGCTATGTGTTATCCTCTTTTACTAATATTTGTGCAATTCATTTTCTAAAAAAAAGCCTTTTTACATAGTTAATGACTGTTTTTATATTGTTTTTTTATATTGTGCCGTGGTGAAAGGGGGGGGGGGGGCACCCACTGAAAGATGTTACTTAAGGTCCCAAAACTTCTTGAAATGCCCCCCCCCCCCCCCCCCCCCCACACACACACACACACACACACACACACACACACACACATCAAAGCACAACTATAAATGTCAGCTAGAGAATCAGAGTGTAGCCATGTAGCTCAGTTACAAGATGAGAAATTGATAGTGAAAATTATAGACTCATGTTTGGCGCAGGCATAATCTGGGCATCCAGCCAGTTTATTGTGATGAACCCCAAAATTGCTCAGTAAAGTACTCCTACAGCATGGCCATCATTACTCATCATCTTTAGGGATCAGGTGGAGGTGGGCGAAGTGTTGAGTGCTGGCAAGAGTGCAGGCAGCACTCACAGGTGCAAATAATTGGGTTAATTAAAAGACTGAACGGTTTGAGTGTGGGCAGGGAAAGGGAATAGTAGTTTTAGATCTGAACCAGCTAGCCCTCTTTCATAAAAGGACAAGGAGAGAAAATATATTAACCCTTGTGTCGTCCTAATGGGTCAAATTGACCCCATCTGTTTTGACTGTTCCTTCCTTTCTTCCTCCTCCCTTCATTCTCTCCTTCATGCCTCCCTCCTTTCCTTCCTTTCTTCCTCCCTCCCTCCTTCTCTCTTTCTTTGATCACCCCTACCTTCTTCCCTTCCCTTCTTCCCTTCCTCTTTTCCTTTCTCTCTCCCTCCTTCCTTCTTTCCTTCCTCCCTCCTACCTTCCTTCCCTCTCTCTTTCTTTGATCCCCCCTACCTTCCTCCCTTCCTTCCTCCCTCCCTCCTTCCTTCCTTCCTTCTTCTTCCTTCCTCCCTTCCATCCTTCCTTCCTCCTTCCTTAACTCGAGGACAACAGGAAGGTTAAGAGATATAAAATTACATAAATGAAGAATCAGAGAGGAACACATGATGTAATCTTCTTACAGTAAATCATTTTTGTCAAATCATTTTAAATTGGATTGGCCTGCAACACTTTGTTATGATTTCTAACCAGTGAATTAAATAAGTGGACATGTGAGTGAATAACGTTTGAGAAAGTTGGATGCTTCAGTGAAAAACATTGTTGTGGGGGGGGGGGGGGGGGGAGGGGGGGGGGGGTATTTAGTTGGTTGCAATCTGCTACATGCCACTAAATCTTATTAACTGGTCTTTTAAAATGAATTGCACCTGTCTTTAGTTGACTTAATTGAACACCTACTGGTTTAACATTTTCAGAACTCACCAGATGACTTTAAACTAATTATTACAACTTCACTTAGATTTCACTATTAAGTCAAGCAAGAATATCTTCATTTCTAAATTGAAAAAGCTGATTGTTTTTACAGTGTAGGAGATTATTGAAAAAACACAGATGTTTCTCCTGATGGTTTATTTCATAAAAAGATGATGCCACCACATATTACTATTGCATTGTTCTTTTCCAAATGTGAGTTTTAATTTCATATTTCCCTGCTTGTATGTAGCCATTTGCAGTGATTTATGAGACGCACCCGGAGGCTATAGCCTAAAATGATGAAAATACAATGCAACCTTTGCTAAAAAAAAAAATAGGTGCTCCCCCTCTGTCCAGGATATAGCTCTGTTGAAATAGCTTATCTTCTTCCCTTTAATTAGATGCTCTGAAGTTATATCTACCTCAGTCATAGGACCCATTGTTTTGATTATGTGTGTTTTAAAAGGTTTAAAAGGATCTTGAGGTTAAATTCTAGTTAAACCCCCTTAAACAGACAACGTGCACCAGGAGATACAGACTCTTTAACCTTCCTGTTGTCCTCCCCGGGTCCTTCCTCTGTCCTTCCCTCCTTCCTTCCTCAGATCTAAATTCAGCTGTTAGGGTAAATGTTCCATCCTTCTGTCCTTCTCTTCCTTCCTTCCTTCATCTGTCCTTCCTTTCTTCCTTCCTTCATCTGTTCTTCCTTCCTACCTTC
>JAJDFG010000839.1:0-2500 GCA_021039105.1 Scomber colias
ACATAGATACATAGATAGACATTTTGTTTGTGTGTGTCTGTATGTGTGGTGAAGTCCTTCCAGGTGACTTTCAAAGTAAAGATTTGAGAATTAATAATCATTTAGTCTCATAAAATTTAAGATAGATAGATAGATAGATAGATAGATACATCAATAGATAGATAGATAGATAAATAGAAAGATAGATAGATAGATAGATAGATAGATAGATAGATAGATAGATAGATAGATAGATAGATAGATAGATACATAGATAGATAGATAAATAGAAGATAGATATGATAGATAGGATAGATAGATAGATAGATAGATAGATAGATAGATAGATAGATAGATAGATAGATAGATAGATAGATAGATGAGATAGATAGATAATATTGCTAGATAGATAGGACATATAGATAGATAGATAGATAGATAGATAGATAGATAGATAGATAGATAGATAGATAGATAGATAGATAGATAGATAGATAGATAGATAGATAGACAGATAGACAGATAGATAGATAGACATTTTTGCTTGTGTGTGTCTGTTTGGTGTGTGAAGGTCTGCCAGGTGACTTTCAAAGTAAAGATTTGAGAAATTAATACTCATTTAGTCTCATAAAATTAAGATAGATAGATAGATAGATAGATAGATAGATAGATAGATAGATAGATAGATAGATAGATAGATAGATAGATAGATAGATAGATAGATAGATAGATACATCAATAGATAGATAGATAGATAAATAGAAAGATAGATAGATAGATAGATAGATAGATAGATAGATAGATAGATAGATAGATAGATAGATCGATAGATAGATAGATAGATAGATACATAGATAGATAGATAAATAGAAAGATAGAATAGATAGATAGATAGATAGATAGATAGATAGATAGATACATAGATAGATACATAGAAATACATAGATAGATAGATAGATAGATAGAAAGATAGATAGATAGATAGATAGATAGATAGATAGATAGATAGATAGATAGAGTAGATAGATGATACATTCATACATAAATAGATAGATAGATAGATAGATAGATAGATAGATAGATAGATAGATAGATAGATAGATAGATAGATAGATAGATAGATAGATAGATAGATAGATAATTAGATAATTAGATAAATAGATAAATACATACATAGATACATAGATACATAGATAAACATTTTTGTTTGTTTGTGTCTGTGTGTGTGGGAAGGTCTTCCAGGTGACTTTCAAAGTAAAGATTTGAGAATTAATAATCATTTAGACTAATGACATTAATATAGATATATAGATAAGATAGATAGATAGATAGATATATAGATAGATAGATATATAGATAGATAGATAGATAGATAGATAGATAGATAGATAGATAGATAGATAGATAGATAGATAGATAGATAGATAGATAGATAGATAGATAGATAGATAGATAGATAGATAGATAGATAGACATTTTTGCTTGTGTGTGTCTGTTTGTGTGTGAAGGTCTGCCAGGTGACTTTCAAAGTAAAGATTTGAGAATTAATAATCATTTTAATCTTATAAAATTAATATAGATTAGATAGATTGATAGATAGATACATAGATACATAAATAGATAGATAAATAGATATATATATATAGATAGATAGTAGATAGATAGATAGATAGATAGATAGATAGATAGATAGATAGATAGATAGATAGATAGATAGATAGATAGATAGATAGATAGATAGATAGATAGATAGATAGATAGATAGATAGATAGACAGGTGACTTTCAAAGTAAAGATTTGAGAATTAATAATCATTTAGTCTTATAAAATTAAGATAGATAGATACATAGATACATAGATAGACATTTTTGTTTGTGTGTAGCTGTATGTGTGTGAAGGTCTTCCAGGTGACTTTCAAAGTAAAGATTTGAGAATTAATAATCATTTAGTCTTATAAAATTAAGATAGATAGATACATAGATACATAGATAGACATTTTTGTTTGTGTGTAGCTGTATGTGTGTGAAGGTCTTCCAGGTGACTTTCAAAGTAAAGATTTGAGAATTAATAATCATTTAGTCTATTGAAATTAATATAGATATCTTGATAAGATAGATAGATAATATTGATAGATAGATAGATAGATAGATAGATAGATAGATAGATAGATAGATAGATAGATAGATAGATAGATAGATAGATAGATAGATAGATAGATAGATAGATAGATACATTCATACATAGATAGATAGATAGATAGATAGATAGATAGATAGATAGATACATTCATACATAAATAGATAGATAGATAGATAGATAGATAGATAGATAGATAGATAGATAGATAGATAGATAGATAGATAGATAGATAGATAGATAGATAGATAGATAGATAGATAGATAGATAGATAGATAGATAGATAGATAGATAGATAATTAGATAAATAGATAAATACATACATAGATACATAGATAGATAGATAGATAGATAGATAGACATTTATGTGTGTGTGTGTCAATG
>JAJDFG010000839.1:12500-22500 GCA_021039105.1 Scomber colias
GCTCGCCTTTGCTGAGTTTTGGCACAAAGGGGGCGGGCATTGAATAGACGGCCCCGCAACACCCCCCTCCTTTCTGATTGGTCACTACTGTCTCCAGGTCAGAGCCAATCCGACGCAGAGTAGGGTGGGTCATCATTGCGGGTCAAGATGTCAGAGAAAGAAGAGGTAAGTTGAGGAACAGAGACAGATATACAATGCTTGCCGATAACAGTAGTGGCTACGTTTAAAGTTACGCTACGAAAAATTGCTGACCCAATACATAACATTCTCATAACCTTCCGTTATAGTGGTCTGATCACAGTGGAGAAGACCTGGCATTTTCATGGGGCTATCATGGCTGAGCAAGTATGTCTTACACAGTTAGACTATCTTTCATATTTCATTTTGATATCTCTGTCTCTATCTCTGTCTCTCTTGTGGGTCCAAACAGCAGCTCAGAGTATCCAGCCTTTTTGGACTCCTTGGAGGAGGTGCTGGAAAACACTCCCCCTGGGGATTCTCTCGTTCTGCTGGGGGACTTCAACGCCCATGTTGGTAGCGACAGTGAGACCTGGAAGGGTGTGATTGGGAGGAACGGCCCCCCCGATCTGAACCCGAGCGGTGTTCTGTTATTGGACTTCTGTGCTCGTCACAGATTGTCCATATCGTTATGGTGTTCGTACACCATGTTCAAGCATAAGGGTGTCCATATGTGCACTTGGCACCAGGACACCCTAGGCCGCAGTTCGATGATTGACTTTGTAGTCGTGTCGTCGGACTTGCGGCTGCATGTCTTGGACACTCGGGTGAAGAGAGGGGCGGAGCTGTCAACTGATCACCACCTGGTGGTGAGTTGGCTCCGATGGTGGGGGAGGATGCTGGTCAGACCTGGCAGGCCCAAACGCATTGTGTGACGTTCGTCTGGCAGAGTCTCCTGTCAGAGAGAGTTTCAACTCCCACCTCCGGGAGAGCTTCAACCACGTACCGGGGGAGGCGGGGGACATCGAGTCCGAGTGGGCCATGTTCCGTGCCTCCATTGTTAAGGCGGCTGACCGGAGCTGTGGCCGCAAGGTGGTCGGTGCCTGTCAGGGCGGCAATCCCCGAACCCGCTGGTGGACACCGGCGATGAGGGATGCCGTCAAGCTGAAGAAGGAGTCCTATAGGGCCTTTTTGGCCTGTAGGACTCCGGAGGCAGCAGACAGGTACTGGCAGACCAAGCGGAGTGCAGCTAGGGCGGTCGCTGAGGCAAAAACCCGGACATGGGAGGAGTGGTGAAAAAGCTCCTCGGTGGGAGGGCCCCGGGAGTGGATGAGATCTGCCCCGAGTTCCTCAAGGCCCTGGATATTGTGGGGCTGTCATGGTTGACACGACTCTGCAGCATCGCATGGAAATCGGGGGCAGTGCCTCTGGATTGGCAGCCTGGGGTGGTGGTCCCTCTTTTCAAGAAGGGAGACTGGAGGGTGTGTTCCAATTACAGGGGAATCACACTCCTCAGCATCCCTGGTAAGGTCTATGCGGGGGTGCTGGAGAGGAGGGTCCGTCGGATAGTCGAACCTCGGATTCAGGAGGAGCAGTGTGGTCCGCATTGCGACTTGTTTCCAGTGAGGGTTGGACTCCGCCAGGGCTGCCCTTTGTCACCGATCCTGTTCATAATTTTTATGGACAGGATTTCTAGGCGCAGCCAGGCTGTGGAGGGGGTCCGGTTTGGTGACCTCAGGATTGGGTCACTGCTTTTTGCAGATGATGTGGTCCTGTTGGCTTCATCAGACCGTGACCTCCAGCTCTCACTGGATCGGTTCGCAGCCGAGTGTGAAGCGGCCGGGATGAGAATCAGCACCTCCAAATCCGAGGCCATGGTCCTCAACCGGAAAAGGGTGGAGTGCACTCTTCGGGTCGGGGATGAGATTCTGCCTCAAGTGGAGGAGTTCAAGTACCTCAGGGTCTTGTTGACGAGTGAGGGAAGGATGGAGCGGGAGATCGACAGGCGGATCGGTGCAGCGTCTGCAGAAATGTGGACTCTGCACAGATCCGTCAAGGTGAAGAGAGAGCTGAGCCGAAAGGCGAAGCTCTCGATTTACCAGTCGATTTTCGTTCCTACCCTCACCTATGGTCATGGTCATTTGGGTAGTGACCGAAAGAACAAGATCGCGCGTACAAGCGGCCGAAATGAGCTTCCTCCGTAGGGTGGCTGGACTCTCCCTTAGAGATAGGGTGAGAAGCTCAGTTATCCGGAGGGAGCTCGGAGTAGACCCACTGCTCCTCCACGTCGAGAGGAGCCAGATGAGGTGGCTCGGGCATCTAATCAGGATGCCTCCCGGACGCCTCCTTGGTGAGGTGTTCAGGGCACGATCCACTGGTAGGAGACCCCGAGGAAGACCCAGGACACGCTGGAGAGACTATGTCTCCAGGCTGGCCTGGGAACGCCTCGGGATCCCCCGGGAAGAGCTGGACCAAGTGGCTGGGGAGAGGGAAGTCTGGGCTTCCCTGCTTAGGCTGCTGCCCCCGCGACCCGACCCCGGATAAACGGAAGAGGATGGATAGATGGATGGATGGATTGTTTCAGTGGATCAAAATACTTTCTGTCTGTGTCTGTATAAAAACTCAACAATACATCTTTTAATGCGTTACTCAACTTCTCACATGTTAAAAGACAGTCATTAAACTGAAATATACAATATTAATAACACACATTAACAGCTCATCTTGCTGCGGACAGTTTAAAAGTTCATACACACATAAAAATCAGGAGTGAGCTGAAAACAGTGGAACTCAGAAGTATAGAAACAAGCTGCAGTTGCTCCAATCAGCCACTGAGTGTCGCTGTCCGGCCACTCTGTTGGAGGCATTCAGGGACGCTGCTGAAGCGCCGGAGACCAGAGGTTCTTATTTCGTTTATTCATTTATAATATAAAGTAGAATATATAGACAAGGACAAATACCAAAATAGAAATAACAGTAAAATAACCAACAAAATATGAATCATTCAATCATCAAATCAAAGCCAAAACACATTCAAATAAACAAGTCAAAAAGACACACTGTACCAAATCATTTAAACCCTTGGATATTATTAAAAGTTTTGAAGTAAAACCAGATCCTTAAACTTTAGTGCTTTTACTTTAGTGCCATAATTCTTATGGCTCCACTTTTTTTTTTACAGGGTGAAGATGTTGGATCTGTGTTTGTTTTCTATGTGTTCCTCCACACTTCTACATAGTAGGTCACATATGGGACAATGAAGCAACAGTACTATAGTGATGGTTGATTTGGAAGATCTTTGACTCAATTAATATGAAAAGATTATGAGAAATTAGAAATGAAAAGCATCCGTCTACTGAAACAGCACACAGAACTCTTACATCTATCTATCTATTTATCTATCACCTCCATCATTTTAGAATCAATTAAAATCACAGCATTTTCTTTAAGCAATGCAAAATCACACGGAGCTCCATTACTACAGTAAAAGCATGTCAACGATGTTCTCAGGTCAAAGGTCCTCTTTACTTTGAAAGGCACCTGGCAGACCTTCACACACACACACAGACACACACAAACATAAATGTCTCTCTATCTATCTATCTATCTATCTATCGATCTATGTATCTTTTTATCTATCTATCTATCTATCTATCTATCTATCTATCTATCTTAATTTGATTAAACTAAATGATTATTAATTCTCAAATCTTTACCTTGAAAGTCACCTGGCAGACACAAAAAAATGTGTCTATCAAACTATCTTTCTATCTATCTATCTATCTGTCTATCTATCTATATATGTATCTATCTATCTGTCTAGCTATCTATCTATCTGATCTATCTATCTTATCTATATATCTAATTATTTTCATCAGACTAAATGATTGTAATCCATTCTCCTAGCAGAAGGTTGATTTCTAAACACAATTAGTTCAATGTGATGAATTCTGGAATATCTGAGTGTTTTAGTGTATGTCCAAAGAGAATATGAGTGATTCAGTGACTAGTTGTATGAACTTGCTGTCAAATCTTTACTTTGAATGGCACTTGGCCAGACCATTAACAGCTGAATATATATGCTGAGAACAGACGAATTAAGCCATAATTAGTTAGTTGTAATCCATTCTCTTTGCAAAACCCATAGAAAGGTTGATTTCTAAACACAATTAGTTCAATGTGATGAATTCTGATATATCTGAGTGTTTTTTAGTGGATGTCCAATGAAAATAGTGATTCAGTGATTAGTTGCATGAACTTGCTGAGAACAGACGATTTAAGCCATAAAAAGTTAGTTGTAATCCATTTTCGTAGCAGAACCCATAGAAAGGGTGATTTCTAAACACACTTAGTTCAAATGTGATGAACTCTGATATATCTGAATCACTTATTCTCTTTGGAGATACACTAAAACACTCAGATATATCAGAATTAATCACATTGGACTAATTGTGTTTAGAAATCAACCTTTCTATGGGTTCTGCTAAGTGAATGGATTACAACTAACTTTTTATGGCTTTATGTGTCTATTCTCAGCAAGTTCATGCAACTAATCACTGAATCACTTATTCTCTTTGGAGATACACTAAAACATTCAGATATATCAGAATTCATCACATTGAACTAATTGTGTTTAGAAATCAACCTTCCTATGGGTTCTGCTGAGAAAATGGATTACAACTAAATTTTTATGGCTCAATTCGTCTGATCTCAGCAAGTTCATGCAACTAATCACTGAATCACTCTTATTCTCGTTGGACATACACTAAAACACTCAGATATATCAGAATTAATCACACTGGACTAAGTGTGTTCAGAAATCAACCTTTCTATGTCTTCTGCTAAGAGAATGGATTACAACTAACTTTTTATGGCTTTATTCGTCTGTTCTCAGCAAGTTCATGCAACTAATCAATGAATCACTTATTCCCGTTGGAAATACACTAAAACACTCAGATATATCAGAATTCATCACATTGAACTAATTGTGTTTAGAAATCAACCTTTCTATGGGTTCAGCTAAGAGAATGGATTACAACTAACTTTTTATGGCTTTATTCGTCTGATCTCAGCAAGTTCATGCAACTAATCACTGAATCATTTATTCTCTTTGGACATCCACTAAAAAACACTCAGATATATCAGAATTCATCACATTGAACTAATTGTGTTTAGAAATCAACCTTTCTATGGGTTCTGTTTAAGAGAATGGATTACAACTAACTTTTATGGCTTTATACGTCTTTTCTCAGCAAGTTCATGCAACTAATCACTGAATCATTTATTCTCTTTGGACATCCACTAAAACACTCAGATATATCAGAATTCATAACAGTGAACTAATTGTGTTTATAAATCAACCTTTCTATGGGTTCTGTCACGAGAATGGAATACAACTAACTTTTTATGGCTTTATTCGTCTTTTCTCATCATGTTCATGCAACTAATCACTGAATCACTTATTCTCCTTAGAGATGCACTAAAACACTCAGATATATCAGAATTCATCACATTGGACTACTTGTGTTTAGAAATCAACCTTTCTATGGGTTCTGTTACGAGAATGGATTACAACTAACTTTTTATGGCTTTATTCGTCTGTTCTCAGCATGTTCATGCAACTAATCATTGAATCACTTATTCTATTTGGACATCCACTAAAACACTCAGATATATCAGAATTAATCACATTGGACTAATTGTGTTTAGAAATCAACCTTTCTATGTCTTCTGCTAAGAGAATGGATTACAACTAACTTTTTATGGCTTTATTCGTCTGATTTCAGCAAGTTCATGCAACTAATCACTGAATCATTTATTCTCGTTGGACATACACTAAAACATGCAGACAGTTCAGAATTCATCACATTGGACTACTTCTGTTTAGAAATCAACCTTTCTATGGGTTCTGTTACGAGAATGGATTACAACTAACTTTTTATGGCTTTATTCGTCTTTTCTCATCATGTTCATGCAACTAATCACTGAATCACTTATTCTCCTTAGAGATGCACTAAAACATTCAGATATATCAGAATTCATCACATTGAACTAATTGTGTTTAGAAATCAACTTTCCTATGGGTTCTGCTGAGAAAATGGATTACAACTAAATTTTTATGGCTTTATTCGTCTGATCTCAGCAAGTTCATGCAACTAATCACTGAATCACTCTTATTCTCGTTGAACATACACTAAAACACTCAGATATATCGGAATTAATCACACTGGACTAAGTGTGTTCAGAAATCAACCTTTCTATGGATTCTGCTACGAAAATGGATTACAACTAACTTTTTATGGCTTTATTCGTCTGTTCTCAGCAAGTTCATGCAACTAATCACTGAATCACTTATTCTCTTTGGAGATACACAAAAAAACTCAGATATATCAGAATTCATCACATTGAACTATGTGTGTTCAGAAATCAACCTTTCTATGGGTTCTGCTACGAAAATGGATTACAACTAACTTTTTATGGCTTTATTCGTCTGTTCTCAGCAAGTTCATGCAACTAATCACTGAATCACTTATTCCCGTTGGAAATACACTAAAACACTCAGATATATCAGAATTCATCACATTGAACTAATTGTGTTCAGAAATCAACCTTTCTATGTCTTCTGCTAAGAGAA
The DNA here is from genome assembly GCA_021039105.1 of Scomber colias. Taxonomy (NCBI): domain Eukaryota; kingdom Metazoa; phylum Chordata; class Actinopteri; order Scombriformes; family Scombridae; genus Scomber; species Scomber colias. The sequence continues at coordinate 19,093 of JAJDFG010000839.1, forward strand.
TGGATTACAACTAACTTTTTATGGCTTTATTCGTCTGTTCTCAGCAAGTTCATGCAACTAATCAATGAATCACTTATTCCCGTTGGAAATACACTAAAACACTCAGATATATCAGAATTCATCACATTGAACTAATTGTGTTTAGAAATCAACCTTTCTATGGGTTCTGCTAAGTGAATGGATTACAACTAACTTTTTATGGCTTTATTCGTCTGATCTCAGCAAGTTCATGCAACTAATCACTGAATCATTTATTCTCCTTGGACATACACTAAAACACTCAGATATATCAGAATTCATCACTTGAACTAATTGTGTTTAGAAATCAACCTTTCTATGTCTTCTGCTAAGAGAATGGATTACAACTAACTTTTTATGGCTTTATTCGTCTTTTCTCAGCAAGTTCATGCAACTAATCACTGAATCACTCTTATTCTCTTTGGACATACACTAAAACACTCAGATATATCAGAATTCATCACATTGAACTAAGTGTGTTCAGAAATCAACCTTTCTATGTCTTCTACTAAGAGAATGGATTACAACTAACTTTTTATGGCTTTATTCGTCTGTTCTCACCAAGTTCATGCAACTAATCACTGAATCATTTATTCTCGTTGGACATACACTAAAACATGCAGACAGTTCAGAATTCATCACATTGAACTAATTGTGTTTATAAATCAACCTTTCTATGGGTTCTGTTACGAGAATGGATTACAACTAACTTTTTATGGCTTTATTCGTCTTTTCTCATCATGTTCATGCAACTAATCACTGAATCACTTATTCTCCTTAGAGATGCACTAAAACACTCAGATATATCAGAATTCATCACATTGGACTACTTCTGTTAAGAAATCAACCTTTCTATGGGTTCTGTTACGAGAATGGATTACAACTAACTTTTTATGGCTTTATTCGTCTTTTTCTCATCATGTTCATGCAACTAATCACTGAATCACTTATTCTCCTTAGAGATGCACTAAAACATTCAGATATATCAGAATTCATCACATTGAACTAATTGTGTTTAGAAATCAACTTTCCTATGGGTTCTGCTGAGAAAATGGATTACAACTAAATTTTTATGGCTTTATTCGTCTGATCTCAGCAAGTTCATGCAACTAATCACTGAATCACTCTTATTCTCGTTGAACATACACTAAAACACTCAGATATATCGGAATTAATCACACTGGACTAAGTGTGTTCAGAAATCAACCTTTCTATGGGTTCTGCTACGAAAATGGATTACAACTAACTTTTTATGGCTTTATTCGTCTGTTCTCAGCAAGTTCATGCAACTAATCACTGAATCACTTATTCTCTTTGGAGATACACTAAAACACTCAGATATATCAGAATTAATCACATTGAACTAAGTGTGTTCAGAAATCAACCTTTCTATGGGTTCTGCTACGAGAATGGATTACAACTAAGTTTTTATGGCTTTATTCGTCTGTTCTCAGCAAGTTCATGCAACTAATCACTGAATCACTTATTCCCGTTGGAAATACACTAAAACACTCAGATATATCAGAATTCATCACATTGAACTAATTGTGTTCAGAAATCAACCTTTCTATGTCTTCTGCTAAGAGAATGGATTACAACTAACTTTTTATGGCTTTATTCGTCTGTTCTCAGCAAGTTCATGCAACTAATCAATGAATCACTTATTCCCGTTGGAAATACACTAAAACACTCAGATATATCAGAATTCATCACATTGAACTAATTGTGTTTAGAAATCAACCTTTCTATGGGTTCTGCTAAGTGAATGGATTACAACTAACTTTTTATGGCTTTATTCGTCTGATCTCAGCAAGTTCATGCAACTAATCACTGAATCATTTATTCTCCTTGGACATACACTAAAACACTCAGATATATCAGAATTCATCACTTGAACTAATTGTGTTTAGAAATCAACCTTTCTATGTCTTCTGCTAAGAGAATGGATTACAACTAACTTTTTATGGCTTTATTCGTCTTTTCTCAGCAAGTTCATGCAACTAATCACTGAATCACTCTTATTCTCTTTGGACATACACTAAAACACTCAGATATATCAGAATTCATCACATTGAACTAAGTGTGTTCAGAAATCAACCTTTCTATGTCTTCTACTAAGAGAATGGATTACAACTAACTTTTTATGGCTTTATTCGTCTGTTCTCACCAAGTTCATGCAACTAATCACTGAATCATTTATTCTCGTTGGACATACACTAAAACATGCAGACAGTTCAGAATTCATCACATTGAACTAATTGTGTTTATAAATCAACCTTTCTATGGGTTCTGTTACGAGAATGGATTACAACTAACTTTTTATGGCTTTATTCGTCTTTTCTCATCATGTTCATGCAACTAATCACTGAATCACTTATTCTCCTTAGAGATGCACTAAAACACTCAGATATATCAGAATTCAATCACATTGGACTACTTCTGTTAAGAAATCAACCTTTCTATGGGTTCTGTTACGAGAATGGATTACAACTAACTTTTTATGGCTTTATTCGTCTTTTCTCATCATGTTCATGCAACTAATCACTGAATCACTTATTCTCCTTAGAGATGCACTAAAACATTCAGATATATCAGAATTCATCACATTGAACTAATTGTGTTTAGAAATCAACTTTCCTATGGGTTCTGCTGAGAAAATGGATTACAACTAAATTTTTATGGCTTTATTCGTCTGATCTCAGCAAGTTCATGCAACTAATCACTGAATCACTCTTATTCTCGTTGAACATACACTAAAAACACTCAGATATATCGGAATTAATCACACTGGACTAAGTGTGTTCAGAAATCAACCTTTCTATGGATTCTGCTACGAAAATGGATTACAACTAACTTTTTATGGCTTTATTCGTCTGTTCTCAGCAAGTTCATGCAACCAATCACTGAATCACTTATTCTCTTTGGAGATACACAAAAAAACTCAGATATATCAGAATTCATCACATTGAACTATGTGTGTTCAGAAATCAACCTTTCTATGGGTTCTGCTACGAAAATGGATTACAACTAACTTTTTATGGCTTTATTCGTCTGTTCTCAGCAAGTTCATGCAACTAATCACTGAATCACTTATTCTCTTTGGAGATACACTAAAACACTCAGATATATCAGAATTAATCACATTGAACTAAGTGTGTTCAGAAATCAACCTTTCTATGGGTTCTGCTACGAAAATGGATTACAACTAACTTTTTTAATGGCTTTATTCGTCTGATCTCAGCAAGTTCAATGCAACTAATCACTGAATCACTCTTATTCTCTTTGGACATACACTAAAACATTCAGATATATCAGAATTCATCACATTGAACTAATTGTGTTCAGAAATCAACCTTTCTATGTCTTCTGCTAAGAGAATGGATTACAACT
>JAJDFG010000839.1:42500-72100 GCA_021039105.1 Scomber colias
CACGCGATGCTGCAGAGTCGTGTCAACCATGACAGCCCCACAACATCCAGGGCCTTGAGGAACTCGGGGCAGATCTCATCCACTCCCGGGGCCCTCCCACCGAGGAGCTTTTTCACCACCTCGGCGACCTCCACCCCAGAGATAGGAGAGCCCACACCCGAGTCCCCCTGCTTTCTTACCGGAAGGCGTGTCGGTGGGGTTGAGGAGGTCTTCGAAGTATTCCTTCCACCGATCCACAACGTACCGAGTCGAGGTCAGCAGCGCACCGTCCCCACCGTACACAGTGTTTACGGCGCACTGCTCCGTCCAGAATCTCTTCGAAGCCGTCCGGAAGTCTTTTTCCATGGCCTCACCGAACTCCTCCCATGTCCGGGTTTTTGCCTCAGCGACCGCCCTAGCTACACCCCGCTTGGTCTGCCGGTACCTGTCTGCTGCCTCCGGAGTCCTACAGGCCAAAAAGGCCCTATAGGACTCCTTCTTCAGCTTGACGGCATCCCTCACCGCCGGTGTCCACCAGCGGGTTCGGGGATTGCCGCCCCGACAGGCACCGACCACCTTGCGACCACAGCTCCGGTCAGCCGCCTTAACAATGGAGGCACTCGATGTCCCAGGCCTCCCCCGGTACGTGGTCGAAGCTCTCCCGGAGGTGGGAGTTGAAGCTCTCTCTGACAGGAGACTCTGCCAGACGTTCCCAGCAGACCCTCACAATGCGTTTGGGCCTGCCAGGTCTGACCGGCATCCTACCCCACCATCGGAGCCAGCTCACCACCAGGTGGTGATCAGTTGACAGCTCCGCCCCTCTCTTCACCCGAGTGTCCAAGACATGCGGCCGCAAGTCCGACGACACGACTACAAAGTCAATCATCGAACTGCGGCCTAGGGTGTCCTGGTGCCAAGTGCACATATGGACACCCTTATGCTTGAACATGGTGTTTGTTATGGACAATCTGTGATGAGCACAGAAGTTCAATAACAGAACACCGCTCGGGTTCAGATCGGGGGGGCCGTTCCTCCCAATCACACCCTTCCAGGTCTCACTGTCGCTACCAACATGGGCGTTGAAGTCCCCCAGCAGAACGAGAGAATCCCCAGGGGGAGTGTTTTCCAGCACCCCCTCCAAGGAGTCCAAAAAGGCTGGATACTCTGAGCTGCTGTTTGGACCATAGGCACAAACAACAGTCAGGATCCGTCCCCCCTACCCTCTCGTCTACCGGGGTAAACTCCAACATACATGCACCAAGCCGGGGGGCAATAAGTATTGCCACCCCTGCCCAGCGCCTCTCACCAGTGGCAACTCCAGAGTGGACGAGAGTCCAACCCCTCTCGAGGAGACTGGTTCCAGAGCCCTTGCTGTGCGTCGAGGTGAGGCCAACTATATCTAGCCGGAACTTCTCAATCTCACGCACCAGCTCAGGCTCCTTCCCCACCAGAGAGGTGACGTTCCACGTCCCTAGAGCTAGCTTCTGCAGCCGAGGATCGGACCGCCAAGGTCCCCGCCTTCAGCTGCCGCCCAGCTCACACTGCACCCGACCCCTTTGGCCCCTCTCACTGGTGGTGTGTCTGTGGGAGCGGCGTCCCACGTCCCTTATTCGGGCTGTGCCCGGCCGGGCCCCATGGGCGAAGGCCCGGCCACCAAGCGCCTGCCTCCAAGCCCCACCCCCAGGCCTGGCTCCGGGGGGGAGCCCCGGTGACCCGCGTCCGGGCAAGGAACACGAAAAACCAATTATGTTAGCCATCATGGGGGTTTTCTGAGCTACCTTTTGTCTGGCCCCTCCCCCCGGACCTGTTTGCCATGGGAGACCCTACCAGGGGCATAAAGCCCCCGACAACTGAGCTCCTGGGGTCATTGGGACACGCAAACCCCTCCACCACGGTAAGGTAGTAGCTCAGGGAGGGGCCACAGAAACAATAAAGACAGGAAACATGTTTTTAGGAAGTATTATTGTAGTTTTTGTTGCTGTTTTTATTAGTTTATTAAAGATATTTGCTTGTGTTAAGTGAGACACTCTATATGCTCTGTAAAGCAACGCTACCGCCACTGAGCTTCACTGTTTCCCCAGTTTGTAATTTGTAACCTCATAAGTTTTTGTAAATAAGTGAGAAAAAAGTCAGAAAATGAGGAACGCTTCACGAATTTGCGTGTCATCCTTGCACCTTCATCGTGTACGTCTTCTCTAACCCAATTCCTCAGTCTTTTGACCAATATCTATCTGCTGTCCGTGATCATGTCGAGCTCAGCCAATCAAGTTGCTGTATCTGCAAACCCGAAACTGAGATTTAGAGTACAGACAAACTTTCATGTTATGTTGTAATACTTAAGATTTCAGTCCTGGTTAATTTGGCAAGTGCAATTTAATAATACAGCAAGCACTTATCAGGCAGCTAAAACAGGCAACTGGGTATCTGTTTGCAGAACAACCAACAAAACTGACTGCATTTTAAGGAAACCACCCCTGTACCTTTCCCTGAGATAACACCACCCATAAAGGAAACCACCTGTCTGCAGCACTGTCACAGCATAAGGTGGGGGAGCGTACGGATGCAACATGTGCAGCCAGGTTTTCCATTCGGTGTACAGGGAATGCACCCCACCACCTTTTGACTCTCCAGGCTGTACCAACGCCCACTTATCTATCTATCTATCTATCTATCTATCTATCTATCTATCTGTCACAGTACTGTAGTGATGGTTGATCTGGAAGACCTTTGACTCAATTAATATGAAGAAATGACTAGAAATTAGAAATGAAGAGCATCCGTCTACTGAAACCCTTACATCTGTATATTATTATGTTCTCAGGTCAAAGGTTTGAGTGATAGCACCCAGGTTAATTTTATAAGACTAAATGATTACTAATTCTCAAATCTGTCTGTCTATCTATCTATCTACGTATCTCTTCTATCTATCTATCTATCTATCTATCTATCTATCTATCTATCTATCTATATTAATTTCATTAGACGAAATGATATCTATCTATCTATCTATCTATCTATCTATCTATCTATCTATGGTATCTATATATCTATATTAATTTCATTAGACGAAATGATATCTATCTATCTATCTATCTATCTATCTATCTATCTATCTATCTATCTATCTACCTATCTATCTATCTATCTATCTATCTATCTATCTATCTATCTATCTATCTATCTATCTATCTCATCTATATATCTATATTAATTTCATTAGACTAAATGATTATCAATTCTCAAATCTTTATGGTGAAAGGCACCTGGTAAACCTTCACACACACACAGACACACACAAACAAAAATGTGTGTCTATCTATCTATCTATCTATCTATCTATCTATCTATCTATCTATCTATCTCATCTAGCTCATGTATCTCATCTACATATCTATATTTATTTCATTAGACTAAATGATTATTAATTCTCAAATCTTTACTTTGAAATGCACATGGCAGACCTTCACACACACACAGACACAGTCAAAAATGTGTCTATCAAACTATCTATCTGTCTATCTATCTATCTATCTATCTATCTATCTATCTATCTATCTATCTATCTATCTATTTATCTATCTATCTATCTATCTATCTATTTATCTTAATTTTGATGAGACTAAATGATTATCAATTCTCAAATTTTTACTTTGAATGGCACCTGGCCAGACCATTAACACACACACAAACACACACAAACAGAAATGTGTATCTATCTATCTATCTATCTATCTATCTATCTATCTATCTGTCTGTCTATCTATCTATCTATCTATCTATCTATCTATCTATCTATCTATCTATCTTATCCATATATCTATATTAATTTCATTAGACAAAAATTATTATTAATTCTCAAAACTTTACTTTGAATGGCACCTGGCAAACCTTCACATACACACAGACGCACACAAACAAAAATGTGTATCTATCTATCTATCTATCTATCTATCTATCTTATTTATATATGTATATTAATTTAATAAGACTAAATGATTATTAGTGCCACGGGGTTCAAGCTCCGAGGCACTCCACTCCAGAAGCTGGAGAGGAGTGCCTGGGGGCAAAGCCCCGAGGCAACTATTAATCTTCTCCATACTTAATATTATTATTCTTCTAACATCTTCTTCCGCCGTTTTTCGGCGCGTAACTCCTCCCGCAGCTTTGAGAATACCCCGACAATATATACATCAAAACGTGCGGCTCGATCGGGGGATGGGTGCTATGACTTTTGGTGTTGAAATTCCAAAGTTTCCCAAAGTTATTCCCAAAAAACCGGGAGATTTCTCCATTGAAAATGAATGGGAATTTTTTGAAAACCCCCAAAAATTTCACCTTTTTTCAGAGTCACATAGCTCGCTCATACATGCACGTAGAAACGTCATTAAAACTTTAAAACGGAGGAAAACTTGTCCTCTCTGGAAAAACACCAACAGTTGTTACATAACATGTAAACTTTTCAAACTATGAGCAGTCAAACGAGGAGTGGAAATCACTTTTTCTTCAAAGTTAGAGTGGAAGCGGCAGCTAGCTTGAGTGTGAGAAGCAGTAAAAAATAACCTTAATTTTTATTTTTAACTCGAGCTCACGGCCAAACCGTAAAAAGGAGACAAATAATTTTTGCTCAAAATGTAGACATAGGTGTTGGGATTCATAAAATGTGAAGTTGACAGGCAGGGTCTGCACAAAATTCAAACGGGGGGGCCGAGACCGGCGGCAATACCTGTCTCGCTGCCCATTAAACCTAATATAATCGTCTTCTTTTTTCAAAAGAATCTCACTCTGTGTTCACACTGAGCTTACTCGCTCATTTTAAGGAATATCTGAATAAAATAAACACTGTCAGAATCTGCCGGCTTCTGTGTCTCTCACGGTGTTTTCAGTTTTTGGACAGGAGTTACGGTTTTCTCACAGTTTACAATTGTTCGGGACCTTGTCAGAAGCCAAATTCCTCAGAATTTTGATACTTTTTTCAAGGCAGATCCTGAAATCGCCGTAGCAACCGCAGGGCCTTAGCTGACCTTGGCAACCTGTTGCTGGGCAGAATCTGACCTGCTTTTTTGTGATTGGCTAATTCTTCCTGTCTGCTTTGCCAGTTAACCGAGCTAACAGAATGGCTGGTAGCTCGGCCGCGCTAGCGGCCGAAAGCTCTCAGCAATAGTATAGCTGATGACTTTGATTGACAGGTGACACTTGGTAGGGGGCGGGGTTTCACCGAACTCAGCAGGCATGCCCACAGAGGCTGATTTTTACACAACTTTGAAGCCTAATTTCACATATTTGGCGATTTTTTAATCATTCACATTTGGCAACAACACACCTTTCTGTGGTATGTCAAACTCAGAACACACATTTATTTATTTATACTTACTTTACACCGACCTTAAGACTAATTATTATCTTAAGACTTAAGACTTATTACCGCCCACCACATTAACATATGGAAACAGACATAAAAAATGTAGAAATTTTGAAATACAGATGTAAAATAAATAAATAAATCAATAAATAAATGTAGAACTAAATAAATAAATAAATGTGACTGTGCCAGGTCATTTGAATGGAGTGATTAATTCATTAATGTTTACTGTGGACAAAATATTGTATAGTTTTGTGTTGTAGGTCAAAACTACGAGAAAAGTTGTTAATATTTGAGTGATATATTTATAGTATATTTATAAGTTTACAGGTAATATGTCTGATTTAATTTATGTGTCATTACTATCTTGGGGGGAGGGGGGGGGGGGTCTCATCAGCTGCCTATCTGTCTTCATCACCTGGAGACCTACAGCATCACCTCACCCTGTCTTCATCACCTGGAGACCTACATCATCACCTCACCCTGTCTTCATCACCTGGAGACCTACATCATCACCTCACCCTGTCTTCATCACCTGGAGACCTACATCATCACCTCACCCTGTCTTCATCACCTGGAGACCTACAGCATCACCTGGAGACCTACATCATCACTTCACCCTGTCTTCATCACCTGGAGACCTACAGCATCACCTCACCCTGTCTTCATCACCTGGAGACCTACAGCGTCACCTCACCCTGTCTTCATCACCTGGAGACCTACATCATCACCTCACCCTGTCTTCATCACCTGGAGACCTACAGCATCACCTGGAGACCTACATCATCACCTCACCCTGTCTTCATCACCTGGAGACCTACATCATCACCTCACCCTGTCTTCATCACCTGGAGACCGACAGCATCACCTGGAGACCTACATCATCACCTCACCCTGTCTTCATCACCTGGAGACCTACAGCATCACCTCACCCTGTCTTCATCACCTGGAGACCTACAGCATCACCTCACCCTGTCTTCATCACCTGGAGACCTACAGCATCACCTCACCCTGTCTTCATCACCTGGAGACCTACAGCATCACCTCACCCTGTCTTCATCACCTGGAGACCTACATCATCACCTCACCCTGTCTTCATCACCTGGAGACCTACAGCATCACCTCACCCTGTCTTCATCACCTGGAGACCTACAGCATCACCTCACCCTGTCTTCATCACCTGGAGACCTACAGCATCACCTCAGCCTGTCTTCATCACCTGGAGACCTACAGCATCACCTCACCCTGTCTTCATCACCTGGAGACCTACAGCATCACCTCAGCCTGTCTTCATCACCTGGAGACCTACAGCATCACCTCACCCTGTCTTCATCACCTGGAGACCTACAGCATCACCTCACCCTGTCTTCATCACCTGGAGACCTACAGCATCACCTCACCCTGTCTTCATCACCTGGAGACCTACAGCATCACCTCACCCTGTCTTCATCACCTGGAGACCTACAGCATCACCTGGAGAATCTACAGCATCACCTCACCCTGTCCAGGGTCAGTCAGCCTGGTGTTTCTGCCAGAGATGCAGATTCCCTCCAACATGAAGCACTTAGAGACAGAAGAGTAGTGATACCAAGCTGCTGTGTGTGGAGATCTGTCACTCACACTGTATTAAAAATGTATGGAAAATAACACGTGTGTGTTTGTAATAGAGTAAAATGACTATCTATGTATTATTATCAGTATGAAACAGAACAATCACAATATCAGTAGAAATAATAAAAATGTACACAAACATATTTATAAATGACATAGTTAGTTAGTCTTATATAGTTAGCAGTGTTGGGCACATTACTTTTAAAAAGTAATTAGTTATAGTTACAGTTACTTCTCCCAAAAAGTAACTGAGTTAGTAACTGAATTACTCCATTATAAAAGTAACTAGTTACCAGGGAAAGTAACTATTGCGTTACTTTAAAAAATAATAATTTTTAAAAAAAGTATAAATATGTCTGTGTTTTTGGCCACAAGTTTTGTAGTGGTGTGTGCCATTGAGAGATGCTTCATTAGGTTAGAGTTGCTTGTAACGGACGTGGACAAATACTTCGCTCTGATACATAATCTACATTTCACATGTATGTTCCTGCCTTTTACCTCAAGGAGATTAAAGTAGTGTCTGTACTTCCAGTTTAAAAACGCAACCTTTTCCTCCAAACTCGCCATTGCTGCAGCTTCTGCTAGTTTGTGTGTGTGAGGCTGCTGTGTGCATGTGTCGTGCATGTGTAAACACTGCCTCTGATTGGCTTACCATGAAATCTTACTCTGCCTTAACCAATCATCATCACGGTTGTCCCGCCCCTCCCTTCTCCCGTTCCCCTCTCCAAAAAAAAAAAAAAGGCTTTGCAGCTTTTGTGGCTGAGAGCAAAGTTGGATGAGAACAGGTTCGCTGAGTAGATTAGCTTCAGTTTGTAACGTGCCTCATATAATTAAGTAACGTAACGGCGTTGTAACGATGGAAATAGTAATTAGTTACATTACCCGTTACTGAAAAAAGTAACGCCGTTTATTTAAACGGCGTTATTCCCATCACTGATAGTTAGATACTCAGTTGTTAGTTGAAGCTTGTTACTCTAAGTGTGTGACACAGAGGAGAGGAGGCATGACTGAAGGGAAATACATTTATTGAGGGGAATAGAAATGAGATATTGAACTGAGAGCTGGGGCAGGGGAACTGCTGTGAGGAGCAGGGTCCAGGTCTGAGGAGCAGGCTCCAGGTCTGAGGAGCAGGGTCTGGGATACCTTTAAAAAGAATAAATGCAGAGCCATTATTAGTCTTATGCCATTGTTACTGGATAACTGAGAAGACTGATGTGATGCTACAGTAATGTGTAATGTTAAACATTCATATACAGTCACAATGTAACTGTGGAGAAAATAATAATAATAATAATAATAATAATAATAAATTAATTAATAATAATAATAATTTATAATAATAATAATAATAAAACATAATAATAATTATTATAACTAATAATAATAATAAAATAATAATAATAATAATAAATAATAATAATAATAACAATAATAATAATAATAATACATAATAATAATAATTATAAATAATAATAATAATAATGCATAATAATAATTATTATAAATAATAATAATAAATAATAATAATAATAAATAATAATAAATAATAATAATAATAATAATTATTATAAATAATAATAGAAAAAATGTGCTGATTTTATTTTAGTTTAGGAAATGAGCAGACCTTGATCTGAATGAAACAAACATCATATTATAGATACTGATAACATGCTGCTCTATAAACTAGCAGTAGTTAGTTGTTATGTCTTCATGGCTGTAAACAAACATATAACATATCCTGACTAACTAGACAGTGAGCTGAATGTCAGCAAGTAACGTTATAACACTTTATGTGAAGCAGCGCTGATGTTACTCACCTGTCCGGCAGAGCAGCGTCTGCTGCCTTCACTCTCCGCTCCTCCGCTGGGTATCCTCTGTCCCTCCCATAGACTGTATATAAGAAATGGACGTAACGTCCCTCCCGGGTCTCCTCTGTCCCTCCGCCGTAATAAAATCACGCTGATGTGTGTGTGTGTGTGTGTGTGTGTGTGTGTGTGTGTGTGTCTGTATGCGTGCGTGCGTGCGCGCGCAGCATCGCTGTTTTGGAACTTGAATTTGAAGGATGCTTATCAACTGTAGGAGGACTCTGATTGGCTACGTCATTCTCCTTAAAAGCGGATTGGCGGCGGCAAAACTTTCCCTTTGATCTTTCTCTTGAGGTAAGAAGCCGGCTTCTTCATTAAGCTCCTAACTTTTATGCTTAAAAAGTCTTAAAAGTGTCCTTATGTTCCATATTAAGTCTTAAATATGTAAGTCCATTACCGCTTCCTTCGTTGCTTTGTTGGTTGTGTTAAATGAGTGAGCGGAGGCTCTCCTTTGATCCTTCGGTAAGAAGCTCTGCTAGCTTCACATTAGCTGCTTACAGAAGGACTATTCTTAAAAAGTCTTAAAAGCGTCCATATGTTGTGTATTAGAGCTTACATTACATTTAGTTAGGTATTAAATATATAAGTCCATTTACCGCTTGCTTCATTGCTTTTGTTGGTTGTGTTAAATGAGTGAGCAGCGGCAGCAGCGGCTCCTCTTCATCCTTCTCTCCGGGTCTTCTTCATTAAGCTCCGCTGGCTTTACATTAGCTGCTCACTGAATTCATTTCATAGCTATTTATTTCAATCAGTGAAAACATTAAAAACAGTATTAACGTGTATCAGTGGCGAGCGGTGACATTTTACTGTGGTCATGCTGAAGTGTCAATACCATGCGCCGTGAGGGAGGGAGGTATTTATTTATTAATAAAAAATATAATATGGTTTTTAACTACTATATATATATCTATATATATACTATATATAACAACAGTGTGTTGGAGTTTACAGTGTATGTCGGCTAAATGAAAGCAGAAATATTCAGCTCTGACATGACGCTTGACAGCAGCGGATCCATGGTAACCATGGTAACCATACAAACAAAGAAAAACAAGTTACACCCCCGAGAAATTTAGAGGCGTATCATTGGACAATAACTGCAATAACGTCATACATGTCGGACCCCGAGCATAGCTGCCCGCTGGGTTTGCCGGTACCGGTAACTCAGACAAAGTTACCGATAAACAAAAAATGTGTAAGAGGTGAGAGTGCCAACAATTTCTGTTTAATTTGCTGAAAAAATAAGATGTTGTACACAGAACATGAGGTCCTCCCTCGGTGGGGATCGTCTAAATACACATAATCTCCCCTTGAGGTTAAGATAAACTGCTTCATCTACAGCAGCGGTTTTCAAAGTGTGAGGCGCGCCTCCCCAGGGGGGCGCGAGCGCACTTCAGGGGAGGCGCGAAAGAAAAAAAAATGGTATCATCTGTTTAACGGTTAACTACAGCAACTACAGCAAAATGGATCGATTTTTAGTACCTCAGGTCAAAATGAGAGTGAGTACAGAGGCAGGCAGAAAACGGAGGAAGTATGACCCTGATTATTTAAATTTTGGTTTTTCGTTCATTGGTCCTGATGATGCTCCGCTGCCACAGTGTGTTGTTTGTAAAGAGGTGCTAGCTAATGACAGTATGCGACCTTGTAAACTCCGGCGCCATATAGAAACTAAACACCACAGTTTAACAACGAAGTCGCGGGAGTTTTTTGATAGGAAGCTTAATGAATTGCGGTCACAGAAGAAAGTCATCCAGACATTTGCTACTGTAAATACCAAGGCAACCGAGGCATCATATCGCGTAGCATTACGTATTGCGAAGGCGGGGAAACCCCACAACATTGGCGAGACACTGCTCCTACCAGCTGCCAAAGATATGTGTTCGGTAATGATGGGTGAAGCTGCTGCTGCCAAGCTGGATGTCATACCGATGTCTGACAACACCATCCAGCGCCGCATCTCCGACATGGCAGCTGATGTAAAGGAGCAGGTACTGGACGCTATCCGTGAGAGCCCTTTCTTCTCCATTCAGCTGGACGAGTCCACCGATGTGGCTAACTGTGCACAGCTAATGGTCTATGTGCGCTTTATTAAAGAGCTCAGTGTCCAGGAGGAGTTTCTGTTTTGCCATCCTCTGCCGGCGCACACTACAGCAGCAGAAATTTTTAAGGCTTTGAATGACTTCATTCAGGAAAATCATGTTGACTGGAGCCGCTGTTGTGGAATATGTACTGATGGTGCAAGGGCAATGACAGGCCGCCACAGCGGTCTAGTAAAACAGGTGCAAGCGGTTGCGCCCGCCGCTGTTTGGTCACACTGCATCATCCATCGCCAGGCCTTGGCAACCAAGAGGATGCCCAAAGAGCTGCGCACGGTCCTGGATGAAGCAATAAAAATTGTAAATCTAATCAAATCACGCGCCCTGAATGCCCGTCTCTTCTCTATTCTCTGCAATGAGATGGGGTGGCTGTCGCGGGGCAAGGTCCTCACCCGCTTGTGTGATCTGCGCGAGGAAGTCCTCCTCTTCCTCGCCGAAATCGGCTCCCCACTGGTGAAACATGTGGAGGACGCAAAGTGGGTTGCAATGCTGGCATATCTGTCTGATATCTTCGACCGGATTAACACACTGAACACTTCTCTGCAAGGCAAAGATTGCCATGTCTTTTTGGCACACGATCAAGTCTCTGCATTCAGGAAAAAGTTGGACCTCTGGTGCGCTCGTGTTGAACGGGGCTCGGTGGAAATGTTCCCAACCTTGGATGATGTTGTGGAGAAGACAGGACTGCAACTGGAATTTGTACAACAGGTGGTAATTGCACATTTGAAGGGGTTGCGTGAGCAGTTTGGAGACTATTTTGGAGAGGAGACCTTGGCAAATCAGTGGGTGAGAAATCCGTTCTCTTTCCCAGTGACACCCCGTGATGGTCTGACCCTGGAAGAGGAGGAGGCCCTTGTCGAGCTGAACTCTAATATGGACCTGAAACAAAAGATCAGTGAAGGTTCACTTGCACACTTCTGGCTGTCTGTGGAGACTGAGTTCCCCCACCTCACCAAAAAGGCTGTGAAAGTCTTCATCCCCTTCACCTCCACCTACCTGTGTGAGTGTGGATTTTCCGCATTGACAATGATTAAAAGCAAGTACCGGTCACGGCTGCGGGTAGAGGATGATCTGCGTTTATTCCTTTCTACAGCGCATCCCCGCATCGACCGCCTGTGCGCATCAAAGACACAGACTCATTGTTCCCATTAAAATGTGTTGTGTTCAGTGTTTCAGCCCACTGTAAGCGTTAATGTGGGATCATGTCGGATGAGTGAACATGTGTTTAAAAAATCAGTTGAAAAGTAAATGGGGTTTTTTTAACAAAAAGAAAGAAAAAAAAAGTTAAAAACAGGATGTAAAAATGTGTTTTAAAAATGTTAAAAACAAAGATATAAAACTGTTTTTTTTAAAATGTTAAAAACAAAGATATAAAACTGTTTTTTTAAAATGTTAAAAACAAAGATATAAAACTGGTTTAAATGTTAAATAGGATGTAAAAATGTTTTTTAAAATGTTAAAAACAAAGATGTAAAAATGTGTTTTAAAATGTTAAAAAAAGGATGTAAAAATGTGTAAAAAAAAAAGTTAAAAACAGGATTGAAAATGTGTAAAAAAAATTAAAAACAAAGATATAAAACTGTTTTTTTTAAATGTTAAAAACAAAGATATAAAACTGTGTTTTAAAAAGTTAAAAACAAAGATGTAAAACTGGTTTAAAATGTTAAATAGGATGTAAAAATGTGTTTTAAAATGTTAAATATGATGTAAAAATGTGTTTTAAAATGTTAAATATGATGTAAAAATGTGTTTTAAAATGTTAAATATGATGTAAAAATGTTTTTTAAAATGTTAAATATGATGTAAAAATGTTTTTTAAAATGTTAAAAACAAAGATATAAAACTGGTTTAAAATGTTAAATAGGATGTAAAAATGTGTTTTAAAATGTTAAATAGGATGTAAAAATGTGTTTTAAAATGTTAAATAGGATGTAAAAATGTGTTTTAAAATGTTAAACAGGATGTAAAAATGTGTTTTAAAATGTTAAAAACAAAGATGTAAAAATGTTTTTTAAAATGTTAAAAACAAAGATATAAAAATGTGTTTTAAAATGTTAAACAGGATGTAAAAATGTGTTTTAAAATGTTAAAAACAAAGATGTAAAAATGTTTTTTAAAATGTTAAAAACAAAGATGTAAAAATGTTTTTTAAAATGTTAAAAACAAAGATATAAAAATGTGTTTTAAAATGTTAAAAACAAAGATGTAAACATGTTTTTTAAAATGTTAAAAACAAAGATGTAAAAATGTTTTTTAAAATGTTAAAAACAAAGATATAAAACTGTTTTTTAAAATGTTAAAAACAAAGATATAAAACTGTTTTTTAAAATGTTAAAAACAAAGATGTAAAAATGTTTTTTAAAATGTTAAAAACAAAGATGTAAAAATGTGTTTTAAAATGTTAAAAACATACATAAAGATGTGTATGACATTTATTACAGACTGTTGTCTGACATTTATTGTTGATCAATAATATTAATAAAAGTAATAATAAGGGGGGGGGGGGGGGGGGCGCAGCTGCTTTTAAGTTCTCTTAGGGGAGGCCCACTATCCCACACTTTGAAAACCCCTGATCTACAGTAAACAGCCTCTAGCAGTAACTGTACTACTCAGTGTCACAGTGCGCATGCGCCAAACAAGCTGTCAGCTTTCCAGCTGACCAAAACACTAGAACTAAGATATTGTATTATTGAACACATTATTCTGTTAATATTATAACTTTATTCTGTTAATATTATAACTTTATTCTGTTAATATGATAACATTATTCTGTTAATATTATAACTTTATTCTGTTAATATTATAACTTTATTCTGTTAATATTATGCCAGATTAATATTTTCAGTTATTTTTATTGAAGGCCATGCACTGCATTTATAGCTTATTATGACCGCTCGCCCATGACGTGTATACTCACTATGCGAAAACTGTTATTTAACGGGGAGTTAACTATAATTCAAATTTGATGTGTGTGTCTGTGTGTGTGTGTGTGTGTGTGTGTGTGTGTGTGTATCGGTTTATTGACTGTCAATGATATGCCTGAAATAGCCATGTTTACAGCCACTAATGTTAACTTTAGCACCGACAAAAACATAATAGTGGTAATTTAAATAGCGGTTCATGGGATTTATTAATGTATGAAATATAATATCCTACTGCGCTTACACTGCTGCTATTACGGTAATAAGTCTTATCTGCTGGGAGGACATGAGTGCTGTCATGCTTTGTTAAATTAGCTTCATTAAATACATTTGCTTGGGAGACGCTTTCCTATGCAGACTTTGTTCTTAGTCTTATTCAATTCTAAATATTATACACCCAAGTATGTTAAAACATATTTAAAATACTCCACTGTGTAATGAAGCAATAAAGCCCATTTCAATATATTATACAATAATATATGTTCAAAAAATAATATTGTTGCTATTTGTTATTGCTAGCTGAGTGCTAATACTTGTGGTGAGGAATAGATCAATTGAATGATTGACTGCCACCCTGCTACCTATGGACACAGGCATTACATGTTATAGGTGTGTAATATTGCTGCTAATATTTTTGGTAGCTATCTAACTCATTTACATTTGTCTTTTAATTCCAGTTTGATCAAAGTTTTGAGCGGTTTTGCTGCTTCCTGAGCTTGACTTGCCTTGGATTGCCTCGCCTCACCTGACCTCACCTCACTGCACCTCACCTGACTTCACCTCACCTCACTTCACTTCACATCACCTTACTTCACCTCACCTCACCTCACCTTACCTTACTTCACCACACCTCACCTCACCTCACTTCACCTCACCTCACCTCACCTCACCTCATCTCATCTCATCTCACGTCACTTCACCTCACTTCACCTCACCTGACCTGACCTCACTTCACCTCACCTCATCTCATCTCATCTCACGTCACTTCACCTCACTTCACCTCACCTGACCTCACCTGACCTCACCTCACTTCACCTCACCTCATCTCATCTCATCTCACGTCGCTTCACCTCCCTTCACCTCCCTTCACCTCACCTGACCTCACCTGACCTCACCTCACTTCACCTCCAAAGATTGATTGTTGATATTTTACTGATTCATTTCTATTTTAGATTTCATATATTGAGGATAAATTGTTTAGGTTAGGTTTTAGTTTAGGCTTAACGCCCTTTTGTTTGGAGGGATTTTTTTTGTGTGTAGTGTTTTTCAGGATGCCGCGGAAGGGAAGGCGATCCCAGGCCCAGAAGCAGCGCTGGAGCACGGTCCAGGACCCTGACCGCCCCCCCTGCACCCTCTCTCCAGTCAACAACGTATGTATGGCCAGAAATGAAACACACACTCATTAAAATGACTCATAGTCTCTTCACTGAGACACGTTTACACCATCCGTACCATGTTAAGTTAAATCTGGTTATCATTTGTCATCAGGTGGTTGGAGCCACCCTGCCAGCCAGACCGTTCTGGGGAGAGGATGAAGTGCGTGCCGAGTTTTATGCACGTGAGTATTCAGCTGTTTTATTAGTTTTTATGTATTTGTGTTTACTATACACTTCTGCTAAGAGCTTGTTAATTGGTTTTCTTTCTTGCACTTTTTCAATGCTAATAAAGGGTTAGTCATTATTACTCATTAATCTTATGTTCCATCCTTTTCTAAACAGGCGTGGCACCGGGAGGCGCCACAAAGTGTTAAAGTGGCCAGTTTCCCTCTTCACTGGGCGCAGCCACAAGCTGACCATCCCGCCTGAGTCTCCTGGCAAGAAGGTATTATTGTTGTCCATTGTTGGAAGAGAATAATTGATCGTATGCTGTCTTCATGGTTTTTTTAAACTGTATTTATTTTTGCAGTTTGTTCTGATTGTCGGGGACTCCCATCTACGCGCTATTGTAGATGGCATTGTCCCGATGCCAAAGTCCGACACCCTGTGCTTTGGCTTCATGTCGACTCCGGGAGCCAGTGCGTCTCAGATTCGTACTGAGGTTCTACACGCCGTAGTTCCTCGTACTCCTGAGGCCGTCTGTGTGCTGGCTCCCAGCAACAACTTGACTGCCAGCAGGACCGTCGATGAGGCTGCCATCGACTTCGCCAACCTCCTGCAGTCCGTTGGCAACCGCTGGCCTAAGGTAAGCTTTTCTTTCATATCTTATTATTGTTGATTTGACGTTTTAATGATATTGACTGTGTGGGATTTTTAGTAAAAGAGTAGTCTTTTTATTAATGATCAGGTTTTGTTTTCTTCAGGTTTTTGTCGTCGACTTCCCTCCCCGCCTGACTTGTGACCTCGACTACCAGGATCACATGCGTCAGGCATATAGCCGTGTGGCTGCTCGTATGGGTATGTGGAAAAGATTTAAGTTTCATACTAATTGAGAAAATATCTTGCATAAAAAGCAATTCATATAAAGTCACAAGACAGTATATCATGATGACTCATGCTTTTTTCCCTCTTTTTCAAGGCGTGAGGTACTTCTTTAGAGCTACGGAGGACTTCCCCACGAGCAATTTGGCGTTGTGGAGCAAGGATGGTGTAAGTACAATATCTGTGTGTGAAACTAAAGTCTGATTTGTAGTTCTTTGTTGTTGCCATTAAGACTTCAGTACATGGCAGACGCTAACTGAAAGTAAAACTTTTTTGTCTTCTTCTTTTCTTATTTTTGCAGGTCCACCTGAGTAATAGTGAGGGGATGGCTATCCTCGCTCGGTTGCTCTCCTCTGCTGCTACGGAGCAACTGAGGACACCACCAGCCCCGCGGGTCTCTCCCAGGCCATCACCTCCAGTTAGGAAGGTCCTTCCTAAACTGGTTGTGAGGGAGAGCTCCCCTGCTCCACCTGCACCTGACCCCTCTCAGTGGAGAACCGTTGGTCAGGGCGGCAAGGTAATTGATGCATATTAT
Organism: Scomber colias; assembly: GCA_021039105.1. Taxonomy (NCBI): domain Eukaryota; kingdom Metazoa; phylum Chordata; class Actinopteri; order Scombriformes; family Scombridae; genus Scomber; species Scomber colias. Next base: position 59,284 of record JAJDFG010000839.1, read on the forward strand.
AATGTGTGATGTGATTATAAAATGTTGAATGTGATGTTTGTGAAACGTTTTATGTAGGTTACAATGGTTTAATACGATGTGATGCTTTTTGTCATTGCAGACGAGCCAGCCTGGGGAACCACCCATGTCCAGTGGTTCACCTGAGCCCAGGATGGCTCAACCGCAGGTTTGTCATTCCTTTCTGGATTTTCTATTATTACTCTAGGATGTATTATTCTTTGGGTTGTGTTTCTGACAGGCATGATTGTAATCAGAACACTTTGTGTTTTGTGTTTTTACAGGAGGAGGAGTGCTTCTTCCCACTGAACCCCATCTGGTTCAGCAGCACCGCCCTACGTGCTATGGAAGAGGTCTCTCCTTCTCACCTGTCTTGCCTGGCGGACTTCAAGCCCTCTCCTAAGCCCAAGAAGGTCAGTTTCAAACTTGTATCTCTTGATGGACGCTTTTATCTAGAGTCTTATCTTTATTACTGGCTGTTAATTTTATGTATATAATGTAAATATATTTAAAAAGTTATATAAACTATAATAATAGTCTTTAAGTGAACTCTGCTATCCATAAATATAATTGTAATGTATATTGTTGTGTAACTATAACGATGTGACTTAAAGTATTTGTTTTTATGTTTTATTTGAAGTCAAAGGTTGCGTCCCGGTCCCGAGCCAAGAGCCGACCTCCTCGTCGCGCCGTTCTCCAGTGAACAAGGTATGTTACTACTTATGACAACTGACACATGCTGGGGATTTGTAGCTCACTTATTTTAGAGAGTTTAATATCAGGGTTCCCACAGGTCCTTAAAATCCTGGAAAGACTTTGAAAAAATCCAGGCCTTGGAAAATGTTTGAAAATAGGCAATAAGAGACAAAGGTCATTAAAAGTGCTTGAATGTATACTTTGCCCAACAAGTTGTGTGATTATTGTTTATCCTGATTAACGCTGCTTGCATTGGATCACCATATGGTCCTTGAATTTGATGTTAACCAAAGAGTGTGAACCCTGTGATATGTATGTTATATATTCTCAGACGGTTGGAACACCCCCAGCCAGATTGTCCTGGAGTTCGGACGAGGGCGCACCTTTAGGCCCAGTCTCCTCTGCTGTGACGGTATGCCCCCCCCCCCCCCCCCCCCTCTTCTATCCGGTCATAATTTGTTAATAGTGCTAATGTTTGCCAAAGGGTGCAGTAATATTTATAATAATTATTTAGATGCTTTAACAGCAGCAGTACCACTATGGTTCCTCTCATATAACTTTATATCAAGAGTGCATTTTGTAATTTTAATGATTCAAGTTTAATTGATATTTTATGTGATGATGCAGATTACACTTAAAACACTTAAAATACATTTTCATTGGTAACAATGAAAGGCTTCCCCTTTGGTTGATACAATGTGATGCTTTTTGTCATTACAGGCTCACCAGCCTTGGGAACCTCGGGAGTCCACAGGTTCACCTCAGCCCAGGATGGCTCACCAGCAGGTTTGTTGTTATAATAATATTTAAATATAATATTCCTTTAGGATGTATTTATCATTCTTTGGTTTGTGTGTCTGACAGGACAGATTGTAATCAGAAGTCAACCCGTGTTTTGTTTTTCAGGAGGAGTGCTTCCCCCCGCTGAACACCGTCCGGTTCAGCAGTGTGGACTACAAGCTTGCTCCTGAGCCTGATTCAGATTTTATCTGTATAACACTGAACATTTGCAGCTCTCTCATTTACAAAATACACAGCTAAATTGTTTAATTCACTATGTTTCCTCTCATCTATCATCAGCTGGTTGGATCACCTCTGACCAGAGTGTTCTGCTCAGATGAGACAGAAACCCCCTGCTGTTCCCCGCCTGCAAAAGTAAGGTTTAGTCCCTTTCAGTAACATGCATCATCTCACTAAACGTCTTCCTCCTACTAAAATGTTGCTGCTTTATGTATTCAGATGGCCAGGGGTCTGATGTCTTCACCAGATGGACAGGTCTGGACCATCAAGGATGCAGGCTGCCATTCTGCTTTACCTGATGAGGTATATTAAGTCTCCACAATCGACTCACACTGAATATTTACAGTACATTCAACTGCATCAAAACCAAACATTACTTCATAGTAAATGTTTGCCATAATAACTAGCTCTTTCTCTGCAGATCATATTTATCTACAATCACGCATCACTACTTTTTATGTCCGTGTGGTTCTCCTCAATTCAAAAGCATAAAAAGAGAATGGCCAGTTTTAGAATGAGTGCAAAATGTAAATACAATGTAGCTTGATTTATACGTGGGATTTTGTTAACAAAAGTAATTTGACATAATCTCACAAACTATTCTGACATTAATAATGGTGATGGAACAAAGTGTAATGATGGTGGTGAGTTTTTTCAAAATCTTGAAATATCAGTGCTATGAAGACTCAGCATGTGAAAATCTCTTCATAAAGGTGGCTGTCCATAGGAAACTGATTGTCAAAACACGGATAGTTAAAGATATTGCTTAGCCTTGTGCGCTAACATGTTAGAAGGTAACGCATGTTTAACAGAATAAAACAATTAAAATAATGATGATAATAAAAATTGTTAAGATTCATGATGATAGTAATAATGATGTAACGGTCAGTTCTAAAAGCAATTTGTATAACAATTAAAATGATGAAAAATTACAATATTCCTTCATAAAATAATTTCAGGATTCCGTCATGGGACCAGGTCAGCACATTCAATCCGTGAGGGCGTCTCATTCCCAGGGAGATAACAGACTCTTTTCTCGTAACAGTCAGTGCACTTGCATGGCTCTCACCTTTCTGGCCTACCACAATGAGGGGTTGCATTTCGACACAATTTCCCTCGACAGAGTGCTAGAACAGGGAAATGCACTCTACGTAGGCGTTAAACGGCAGCTTTTGTTGGATGGAACATTCCAGAGCGACCACTTGACCATAGAGGAGATGCCCAAACAGGTCTTGACAGAGAGACATGTTTACAGTGTAAACATGAACGAGTCAGATCTGATGGTCGGTCGCCTGAGAGTGGAAGAAGACAGTGGTCTACTGTCCCTTGCCACACACCTGGAATGCCTGTCACAAGATGTCCGCCATGCTATCCTCTTGGTAACTCCGGAGTGCTTTGCGGTTTTCCGAACGAGAACTGGATGCTATGGATTGTTTGATTCCCACTCAAGATCTGAGACAGGTTTGCCACAGCCTGGAGGAACTACAATTATGAAGACCTTCAGTGACCTGACTGACTTGGCCCAGCACTTGAATGGGCTTTTCGTAGAACGTGGTCCACATGGAAGCTTTGAATTGATGCCCGTTTCCTTTCAAAGTGAGCATGGTTCAAGTGAGACCCCTGGGCAGTCAGTGGACGCCAACATCCCTAGGAGAACAACTGATGGCAAACAACCAGAGGATTTGGACTTCAATCAAGCAGTCAACATCAAGCATCGTACTCCAAAAGCAACGCAGGATGTTGCCAAACTGAGGAAGGAAAAGCGAAGGAGAGCGATGCGTAAAGGAAGTGGAAACAATGGCACGAGGACAAATAAAAGCCAACATGAGAAAAAGAAATATGCCAGCAATTTGGAATTTCGGCAGAAAAAAATGCAGGCGATGAAGACGAAATATGCCCAAGACCATCAACACCGAAAACAAAAGAAGGAATACTTCGCCAGAAGATACAACACCGATGCTGCTTTTCAGAGCAGGAAGAAAATGAACATGAGGGAGAGGTACAGCACTGATCTTGCTTTTCGAAGCAGGAGGAAAATGTACCTGAGGGAGAGGTACAACACGGATGCTGCTTTTCAGAGCAGGAAGAAGATGTACCTGAGGGAGAGGTATAGCACCGATGCTGCTTTTCAGGTCAGACAGAAAATGTACCTGAGGGAGAGGTACAGCACCGATCCTGCTTTTCAGGTCAGACACAAAATGTACCTGAGGGAGAGGTACAGCACCGATCCTGCTTTTCAGGTCAGACACAAAATGTACCTGAGAACGAAGTACCACCACAACCCAGAATTCAGGCTGCATCATATACAACGCTGCAGTCAGAATAAAAAGGATAGACTGGCCAGAAATGTCGTTCTTCGTATTCGCCACAAGTTGCAATGTGCAATGAGAATACGGAGGAAATATCAAGACATTGAGAGCCACCACCCGGAAACTCCACAGCCTGCAGTCAATCCTGGAATGCAAGCTGCTATAGCTTCATTTCGGCATAGGATTCGACGTGGACCCACCCATGCTTGCACAGCGTGCCACAGAGCTCTCTTCCCGGATCAGGTGAAGAATTGCAACAGATCGAAATATGTTAAAAACCTTGGCGTGGTGGCTGCTTGCTTGACAGGTAAATATATCCATGTCTGCGACGGTGAATGCTTAGCCCCTTGCACCGTACCACAAGACAGGATGCAGGAGTGGATCTGCCACACCTGCGACAGCCACCTGATGAGAGGACAGACGCCGCCCATTGCAGTCGCTAATAACCTGGAGCTAGCATCCATTCCTCCGGAGCTAGACAGGTTAAATGTCCTGGAAAGGCAGCTGATCGCGAAAATCTTGCCATTCGCGAAAATCGTCGCACTGCCGAAAGGACAGCAACGGGCAGTACATGGCGCTGTTGTGTGTGTACCATCAGAGATGGAAGCCACAGTTAACTCTCTGCCAAGGCCTAGCACTGAAGCTCAGCTGTTGCAAGTGAAGCTGAAGAGGAACATCAAATTCAAGGGACATCAGCACTTCTACACAGTTGACATGAAGAATGTGCTAGCAGGACTCAGGAAGTAAATTGAAAGCAACGCATCCAGAATACAGCGACATAACCATAGACGAGGACGCTACATTTGAAAGTCTACATGGTGATCAGTCAGAAGAGGACAACACAGATGCTGCACAGCCTGAGGAGCCGGAGGAAATGACAAACATGGCTAATGCAAGAGATCAAGAAAAGGAGGACCTTAGGCCTGGCCTGACATTGGACTCTTGCATGCAGCCTCCTGACATAGCACAGGAAGTGCTATCATATGGAGATGGGATATTCAGCGTCGCTCCTGCACAAGGAAACAAACCGGTCAGCTTCTTCGCCGTGCCAAAACTAGAAGCAATGGCCTTTCCTGTGCAGTTCCCAACTGGACACAACACGTTGGATGAGGCCAGGGAAATCAAATTGTCCCCAACTAAGTATTTCAACGCGAGGCTACTATGTGTGGATACCCGGTTTGCGAAGGACCAAACCTACCTGTTCTTCTCGCAATTTGTAACCGAGACACACATAGCTACAAACAGCATGTCGATCCAGACACGGAAGGGAAAGAAGAGGACCAAGGATGGAAGGAAAATTTCGAATCAGATGCTCCAGGACAAAGAAGAGTTGGAGAAACTCATCCAAAATAAGGAAGCAACGCGTTTTATGCAACCCCTTAGAGGCACTCCGGCCTACTGGGAAAAAACGCTAAGAGACCTTCACGCCATGGTCAGACAGATAGGAAAGCCAACCTTTTTTATCACCTTTTCCGCTGCTGAAATGAGATGGCCTGAGGTAATTGAGGTCATAAAAGCGCAGCAAGGTGAGGAAGTGGACTTTTCAAACCTCGACTGGAACGAAAAATGCGAGATTCTCCGGAGCAACCCAGTCACTGTCATGCGCATTTTCGAGAAGAGAGTGGATGCGCTCATGACAGATCTGATCCTGTCACCTGCCCAGCCCATTGGGCCGGTGGAGGATTACTTTTATCGGGTGGAGTTTCAAGCAAGAGGAAGTCCACATATTCATATGCAGGTTTGGATCAAGGATGCACCAGTAATTGATGATGTAGAGGACGCGGTTCAGATGGAAAAACTCGTCAACTTCATCGACCGCTACATAAGCTGCCAGATGCCGGATAAGGAAGCAGACCCCGAGCTCCACAAGACTGTGTCTGAAGTTCAGATTCACAGCCGGAACCATTCAAAAACGTGCAGGAAAGGAAATGTAGCCTGCAGATTTGGTTTCCCGAAGCTCCCCATGGAGAAAACTAGGATCACCTCCCCTCCCTGCGACCCCTCTGATGATGAAGACGACGACAAAGAAAAAGATGGCCAGAAAAAGAAATGTGGCAAGGATTCCAAAAGGAAGTCCAAGAAGAAATTTGTTGGAGAGCTTCAAAAATGGGCCAAGGACAAATTAAAACCGTTGAGAGATTTTCTCACGGACCCGAAAGAAACATTCAAGGATTTGTCAGAGTTGCTGGCGAAATGCAACCTGACCCACCAGGACTATCAAGACTGCGTCGATGCCCTCACTTACGGAATGGTCGTCATGATGAAGCGTGACCCTAAGGACAGCTGGGTAAATGGATACAACGCTGATCTGCTGCAAGCTTGGAATGCCAACATGGACATACAGTATGTACTTGATGACTACAGTTGCATCATGTACATGATGTCCTATGTGTCTAAGCCGGAGCATGAGATGACGCAGTTCCTCAACACCATACGCGACGTGAAGGCATCGAATATTAACGAACGCGACGAAATGAAGAAGATCATGCAGGCATACGCGAAGCACAGGGAGGTCAGTGCTCAGGAATCTGTGGCGCGAGTATGCAGCCTCCCACTTAAAAAGTGCACGCGTTCCGTCATTTTCATACAGACTGATGAGGATGGTATGAAAATGAGCCTGCCAATGAGCAAACTGATGACCATGCAGCCAGATGAAGTGGATGTGTGGATGCCAGGATTTCCGGAGAAGTATGCACACAGACCTGCAACACATGAATTTCAATTCATGTGTCTGGCTGATTTTGTGTCACAGTACAGGGTTCTCTATGGACATCAAATTGAAGGACCAAACACCATTCCCCTCCAGAACGACAAGGGATTCATTCAGAAGAGGACGACGGGGAAACAGGCCATCATCCGGTTTACTCGCTTCTCGGAGAAGAAACAACCGGAAAAGTTTTACAGACGGCTGTTGAAACTTTATTACCCTCACAGAGACGATTGTGAGCTAAGAAGTGGAGATAACAAATACGAGGACTTTTACAAATGCGGCCTTAACGGATCGGTAAAACGGATCGTGGATTTGTACAGAAAAGTCTACGAGGGACAGGGAAAACAACTGGACAAAGCGTTGAAAAAACTTCAAGAGGAAGGACCGATCATCAACGCGTGGAACACGTTTGCGCCAGAGGTGGAAGTGGATCGTGTGGAGTGCATGGCAGAGCTCCAAGACGTAAACCCCCATGATGCCGGAGAACAAGACCAGGTGCCGGATTTTGAAATCCAGGGTAACTTCGGTGGAGCTATACCAGCCATCGAGGTACCGAAATTGAGCCCTGACTTTGTGAGGGGTATGTACCGAAGCCTCAATGAAACGCAAGCATCGATTTTCTATACCGTGCGTGAATGGTGTTTGCGACGTGTCTGGGGTCACAATCCTGAACCCTTTCACTATTTTATCTCTGGAGGAGCTGGCTGTGGCAAATCCCACGTCATCAAGTCCGTGCATGAGGAGGCAACCAAGATTCTCCGCCAACTTCCCAGGTTTCGCAACGAAGCGGACATGTCCCAGCCTGCGGTGCTTCTTACGGCATTTACTGGTACTGCAGCTTTCAACATTTCTGGAAAAACGCTGCACTCCATTTTGAAACTGCCAAGAAGTCTCAAACTACCGTATCAAGGACTTGGGAATGCACTGGACGACGTGAGAGCATCACTGTCCAACGCAGAGATATTAATTATCGACGAGATATCGATGGTTTCTAAGCAGCTGTTTGCCTATGTCCATTGGAGATTCCAACAGATCAAAGGCAACAGGAAACCATTTGGAGGGATGTCTGTCCTCGCAGTTGGCGACTTTTACCAGTAGCCAGCTTGTCTCCGCTGCAACAACGGAAAAGCAGACCCTGATTGATCACATTTATATATCACGGCCGGAATCTTGCATTCAATCAGGTGTCCAGCGATGTCCAGCCCATCGAAAGCGTTATATAGTAACGGTGCTTGGACATTAGGTACGGATAGGACCAGATTTTTGGTAAGTATTCTCAGTTTGCTTTATTTTTATGGTAATTATTGTTTTTTCTATTTCATAGTTACTTGTTTTTAACCCTTAGATGCACAAGCTATGCATACATTGTTATTTCATGCATGGTTGAGTGCTTCTTTGCTATATTTTTGGAAATAAACTTATTTCATAATTTAATATTCAAAATATTCATTAAATATCTTGTCTTTGAAAACCATAAATCATTATTTTTCTTTCTCCTTTCTTAAGTAACAAACTAAAATAGTTTTTGTAATATTACATCAAGTTTACACACATGGGTCGAAAATGACCCGTGTATGCAAGTGTGATATTTTTCTTTAAAAATGACATACTATAATAATGATTTTGCCAAAAAACATTGATGATTTGGACCAAAGAATAACGCAGTTAATATTCGAAATGTTTATTTGTCTTGATAAAGACTGTAACTAGTACAGTGGGCCCAATTTTTAAAAAAAAACTGGTCCAAGTCGAGGGCGGGAAATATTCAATATTTATTATGAACTTTTTTCAGATTATTAGCTATTGCAATAATAGTAATTCATTTGAATAGGCCTAAACTAGGGTTGCAAAGGGGTGGAAAATTTCCGGTAAATTTCCATGGGAAGTTAAGCTAAGGAAATTTTGGAAATAAAAGGTTCCTATCAAATTCACACTTGCACAGGTCACTTTTGACCCATGTGTGTAAACTTGATGTAGTTCCAACATGTAGACAGAGAAAATGAAAAAAATGATTTATGGTGATCAAAAACAAGATACGTAATGAATAGTTTAAAATATTACATTATTATATGAATATATTTTAAATGATATAGCAAAGAAACACACACATGCATGAAATAACATAGGAAATGAATATTGGTCAAAATTCTATTCTGAAAATAAGAATTTGTGATGATCAAAAACAAGTTAGTTGAGGAATTCCTGGAATTCTTAATTGTGAAATGAATTTATTGCAAAGACATTTACAATTGAAACTCTATCGGGTCACTTTTGACCCAACTTGTGCATCAAAGGGTTAATCTAATTACCGGTAGTGAATTTTAATATTTACCCTGTATAAGCCCAGTTCTTACTGTTAGATGTAAATGTAATGTAAATGTAACGTGTCATGTAAAACACAGTTGCCATTGTGTATGAAATGTGTTATATAAATAAAGTTGCTTTGCCTTACCTTGCCTTGCCTTCATCTTTTGCTGTTTGTTAAATTATTGTGCAAAATAAAAACATTTAAAAACTTCATGTATGTGTATTCATTAGGTAGGTATGTTCATTCTTTCAGCAGATAGGACCAGCCCGGGTGAGTTTTGGTAAGTATTCTAAGTATTTACATCCGTTTCGTATCACGACCAACCTAGCGGCCAGCATACTCATTTCATTCCAAAGCTTTTTCACTTCCTCCATGACTTTAATGGAGGAAGTGAAAACGTGCTGGAAGTGTTATTTCACATAGATTCAAGCGCGTTCTCCATATTTTGCAACCCCAATGTGGTATGGCCCCCATCAGAGTCTGGTCCATTTGCACTGTACTGTTCTCTGTTCTCCTCTCTCTCTCTCTCTCTCTCTCTTTCTCCCAGTCCACCCCTCCACCCCCTCCCCATTTATGTTGTCTGTGTGTGTGTGTGTGTGTGTGTGAGTGAGAGAGACACACTGTGTTGTGTACTAAAACAGGGTATGTGTGAAGCGTACAGTGCTGTAGTGTAGTGCTTAGAGTTAGTGCACATTGCTACTGCCTTGTGCTCTGTATGCTACTCTATGCTTACATCTACTGCCGCTGGCTAGCCTTTCTAATGGAGGGTGAAAAGAGGAGCTGATTATGTTAGCTTCCTCCTGCCAGTATAGAGCCTCTCCACTACCAAGACTCCTGCAGTGCCTCCTCGCGGCCACACACGGTAACTGGGTACCTCACAGTCCCAGGCTAAACTGCAGGGGATCTCGGAGCAGCAGTGGGCCCCAGAGACGCAGCACACAGGCCCACCACTGTGTGGACAAGCCCTGGTGCTCGTCAACCACTGTCCCAGCTATGGGTAAATAGCACCATCCACTCCCTGGTCACGGACCCCGCCCCCCCCCACACACACACAAACCCTGCCCCCGCCACCCCCACCCCACCCACCCACCCTCCGATGACGCCCTACGCGAACAGCCATATGGACCATACGTAGATCCACCCTTATGGTAAATGTATGTAATGTTGTCTGTTGTAGTGAGAGCACCACTAACAACATTGAAGAGAGATACAGAGACAAGTGATAATAATATGTGATAGTAATCTGATTAGATTGTTTTGTATTTATTTCTTTGAGTGTGTTAGATTATAATCTTACTGGAGCAGGCAGTCTATTTTTTAAGGACTAAAAGTTTGTGGATTTCACAGCATGTTTTTTTATGATGACTTGACAATATAAATATTTTTTTCCACCGTGATGTTGTATGCTTAGATATCATTTGAATTCCTTTGTAATTTCATTATTCATAATATTTATGCATTATTTTTTATACACTTAATGAATTATTGATTTTGATGTAAGCAAAATGCAGAGCTGTAAAATGTACTTGAATCTGTGTTCTTTGTTTTTTCCAATATTTGATCTTTAATAAAATGATATTGATAATGTACTGGTCTCAACTGGTGCTCCATATGATCAATGCATTATTTATACAGTGCAGTTAGATGTTGTAGTAAGAAAAGTATTCACTGTCCTGGCATGGTGTGATGCACTTAATGTGCTATACATCTTCAAGGTAAGACTGAACTTTGTAAATGTTGTGCATACACATAGTGTGTCATATTTGAGCCATTTCTGTACTATGTACTTAATACATTAAAAGTTAGTGTTAGTGCAATTCTTGAAACCAGAATATGATCAGGGTGGAAATAACTCATGTACTCATCCCTACCGGGATGAGTACATGAGTTATTTACACTCAACTTCCAAGCAGATTTCCAGTCATAAAAAAGTATAATAAAATCGACTCTCTTAATGACAAGATTTACTTTGAAAGGCACCTGCCAGACCTTCACACACACACAGACACACACAAACAAAAATGTGTGTCTATCAAACTATCTCTCGATGTATCTATCTATCTATCTAACTATCTATCTATCTATCTATCTATCTATCTATCTATCTATCCATTTATCTATCTATCTTTCTTAATTTCATTAGACTCAATGATTATTAATTCTCAAAACTTTACTTTGAAAGGCACCTGGCAGACCTCCACACACACACAGACACACAAACAAAAATGTGTATCTATCTATCTATCTATCTGTCTATCTATCTATCTATCTACCTATTTATCTATCTATCTATCTTATCTATATATCTATATTAATTTCATTAGACTAAATGATTATTAATTCTCAAATCTTTACTTTGAAAGGCCCCTGGCAGACCTTCACACAAACACAGACACACTCAACCAAAAATGTCTCTCTATTTATCTATCTATCTATCTATCTATCTAGCTCATCTAGCTCATGTATCTCATCTACATATCTATATTTATTTCATTAGACTAAATGATTATTAATTCTCAAATCTTTACTTTGAAAGGCACCTGGCACACCTTCACACACACACACTCAAAAATGTGTCTATCAAACTATCTATCTATCTATCTATCACATCTATCTATCTATCACATCTATATATCTATATTAATTTCATTAGACTAAATGATTATTAATTCTCAAATCTTTACTTTGAAAGGCACCTGGCAGACATCCACACACACACAAACATAAATGTGTATCTATCTATCTATCTATCTATCTATCTATCTATCTATCTATCTATCTATCTATCTATCTACCTATTTATCTATCTATCTATCTATCTATCTATCTATCTATCTATCTATCTATCTATCTATCTATCTATCTACCTATTTATCTATCTATCTATCTATCTATCTATCTATCTATCTATCTATCTATCTATCTATCTATCTATCACATCTATACATCTATATTAATTTCATTAGACTAAATGATTATTAATTCTCAAATCTTTACTTTGAAAGGCACCTGGCAGACCTCCACACACACACACACACACACAAACATAAATGTCTATCTATCTATCTATCTATCTATCTATCTATCTATCTATCTATCTCATCTAGCTCATGTATCTCATCTACATATCTATATTTATTTCATTAGACTAAATGATTATTAATTCTCAAATCTTTACTTTGAAAGGCACCTGGCACCCCTTCACACACACACAGACACACTCAAAAATGTGTCTATCAAACTATCTATCTGTCTATCTATCTATCTATCTATCTATCTATCTATCACATCTATATATCTATATTAATTTCATTAGACTAAATGATTATTAATTCTCAAATCTTTACTTTGAAAGGCCCCTGGCAGACCTTCACACACACACAGACACACTCAACCAAAAATGTCTCTCTATCTATCTATCTATCTATCTATCTATCTATCTATCTATCTATCTATCTATCTATCTATCTATCTATCTCATCTAGCTCATGTATCTCATCTACATATCTATATTTATTTCATTTGACTAAATGATTATTAATTCTCAAATCTTTACTTTGAAAGGCACCTGGCACACCTTCACACACACACAGACACACTCAAAAATGTGTCTATCAAACTATCTATCTGTCTATCTATCTATCTATCTATCTATCTATCTATCACATCTATATATCTATATTAATTTCATTAGACTAAATGATTATTAATTCTCAAATCTTTACTTTGAAAGGCCCCTGGCAGACCTTCACACACACACAGACACACTCAACCAAA